>JAANYP010009469.1:0-63814 GCA_020465985.1 Centrapalus pauciflorus | reverse complement strand
CATAGCAACCTATTATAACCGGTCAAGTCCTAATTTCAAAAGGTTTTACCGGTTAGAGGTTTTTTGTGCAACAAAAAATGGTTAGGGGTTTTAATCACAAAAATCGTCCAACTTTAAGGTTTTTTACGCAATTATCCCATAATTCAACACGTAACGCGTAAGGATTCAATTTTACTTTTCAGTTAAAGTTCATTTTATCATGATCATAAATTTGTTTCATAATCAATGCTATTATAAAATCATATTTTATAATGTTACCGATTCACAATAAAATCTAATTTTATGTATGACCAATCTAAATTATGTTACAACGGTATCAAGCAGGATCCAGGTGGGAGGAGGGTCACATCGGACTACTTAATATCTTTCTGCTTTCGGCTATTTACACCGTTTTGTGAATCTCATCATGACAACGATATTGTAACACATTTATATATTCATTTCATCAATATTAGATTTAATCTTAATTGATGTTCTAGGATTCCATGATTTCATTTCACATTTGTATATGCGTATATGAACAAATAAATATATCATGGCAAGGACTCGAGTAATTTTCAAATAACAATTTTTGGACACCTGATTCGACCATGTGTTATTCAAAAATAGAGATTTTAAGACCTATTAACGCATCAAAGCCCAAGAATTCCATGCATAAACAACTTGTTTTAATAACTAATTAACCCATGTATTACGTGGATGTACTAAAAATCTATATAATGCAAATTACATATTAAAATGTTTATTTTTGTAATAAATTTTTTTCTTATGAACATAATTAAATTTTCTTATTGTAGTATGAATAATACTAATATGTGTTATTTTTCATACCTCTTTATTTTTTGATTCATTTGTATTTAACTAATAAAAATTCAAAAAATTACTTTTACATAAAACACAATAAAATAGTTTTGTTAAAAGAATTTATAAAACATTTCATTAGCAATGCTACATTATTTAATTTTAAATGTACGAAATAGTGTCTAGTTAACTAAATCTTTATAAAACTTATTTTTATTTACAGGAGTTAATTTGGGTAATACTTGATTGTAGTTTTACTTAACTTTTAAATATAAATTGCATAAATAATTAAGGGGAATTATATATTGAAAATTGAGCGGGAAAACGATATTTTGATCAGATGAGGAAACAACACGTGGCGCTAAACGATTTGTTTATTAATATATATAGATTTAGGTTCGTATTATTAATTAAATATTTATTTCAAAAGGATTTAATTAAAAAAACATAAAAGAGTTTAATTTTCATATTTAAGACCTCATTTAATTATTCAAATCTACATATTCCAGAATAAGAACTTTCCTTAATTAAAACATTCATCTTCATATGATTTCATCTTTTGTTCAACAAAAAAAATTCAAAGTTATAATAAATATTGAAACTTTATCACTAAACAACCATGAAGTCAATTAGAGTTTCAATGCTATGATTTTACATGAATGAAATAAAACCATAAAACAAGAAACAAAGAAAATCGGGAAAACCCCTAGGGTTCCCACACATGAAGGTGGAGGACCCTTAGGGAGCGATTGGTTCGCATATTTTTTTCTAGGGATTTGCATTTTGTCAAAAGATTTGTATTATGCAGGATTTGCATTTGTTAGGATTTTGTCAAGGAATCTGCATTATCTTATAGAAAAAATTTACTAATCTGAAGAAATGCAAGGTAACTAGGATTTAAAATCCTAGGGGGATGCTAGGTTTTTATATAACAAAGAAAGGAAGGGATTTATAAAATCATGGGATTTTAAATCCTTACTGAAATCCTGTGAACCAAACATAAGATTTTAAATGCAAATCCCAGCGAATCCCATGAAATCCGCGAACCAAACGCCCCCTTAGGGTTTTACCCTTCTTATACCGCTTTTGATGTATTAGCCATTGCTCTGATAATTATCAAATGCTTTCAACCTTTAATAATAATTTCCATTTCATAAATAGAAGTCATTTCATTATCTAATTAGAAACCCTAATTACTTTTCTCATTAGTCTTTAATCCATATCAAGGTCTATTACCATTCAATAAGATATAACACCTATACTTTTTATTTTTGGATTGATCAAACCATAAATCTATTTATGGAAAGTCTTTATAAGCTCATCATTTATTTTGTGCGACCCTTTAGGTTCATATTGGTATAAAACTTGAAATTTGTTATAAACCACAGAGACCATTTTAGTAATTTACTCTTTGTTTATTTACAATTATATTATCTTATCACATTATTTTCCGAAGTTGTTATTTATCATTTAAAATTTTAAATAGATTATCACTTGTAAATCCAAGGTTAATAGTATCCATTTTTAAAGGTTAATATATGACAATGGTATAATGTAAATTCCAATTTTTAATTGTTAACATTAATTATTAATAAAGCTAATTATTTATTGTATCTCAGTTATGTATTTTTATTAATTATAAATAAAGCTAAATATTTTACTATGCTTTTCTAATTCATCATATGACACTTGTATAATGTAAATTCGAATTGGAACCGATCGGAAAAAAATTAATCAGAATTGTTCGTATTCTTTTATTGAAAATTAGAAACCCAAAATAGTTAGTATAATAATACTAAATAAACAACGATATGATATATAATCATTAATATATAATCGTCATATAAAAGTAAATAAATAATCCAAAGTAAGTATTAAAAGTAATTTTAAATCTTAGAAAAATTTTAAAATCGTAAATAAATAATCTTAATGTATTAAAAAAAATGTTCATTAATAATATAATTACAAAATGAATGAGAACTTTATCGAAAAAGTTTTATAATTTGATTGTTTTCACAAAATAGATTAAGCACGATAACCTGCTTAGCAGGTTACAACTTATCTTTGGACTGATTCCGTTAGTTTTAATTGGTTTAAGGATTTATCGGGAAAAAAATTGAAAGAGGGACTTAATCGATTTTTTTTCATACTTTTTAGGGTTTTTTTGCATAATTTTTCCTTATATATACAACACTTGTAAAATGAAAATTCTGATATCTAAGAGTTGATTATTAATATAAAAAAAAATTGTTGTATCTCAATTATTTATTGTTATTAAAACTAAGAATTTTGCTATGTTTTACCCATTCATTGTGTGAAGCCATGAAGGTTCCTTAAATTATTTTAGTACCTTTTTTCATTCTATAATCTATAATATTTAAAATAAATAGAGTTTTTTTTTTCATATTCATAGTTTGTGTTTTTAAAATTATTTTAAAATTTAAAATTTATTAAAAAGGATCAATTTAAACAAATTTATATATTACACGAGTAAATAAACTAGTTTTGTACCAAAAAAGCATTTAATATTATCATGGTGATATAGTTAAATAAAAAAGGAGGATGGAAAGAGAGAATTTATCTAGTTTTTTTGGTTATGTTTGTCTTTTTTTTTTTTTGAAAATCTAAGAAGGACTTATGTCTGCAAAATTGAAGACGCGAGAAGACATTTATTACGTTGTTTTTTAGTCTGCCCACATTTGCGGAGCTCTTCTTGTGTCTCTAATTTACAGACAAAAGTAAGGGGGTGTTTGATACCCCTTATTGGGGCTCTTATTGACCAAAACTCTTATTCGGTAAGAGGTTTCTGTGATAAGGGTGTTTGATACTGATAAGTGATAAGATGTAAAATCCTCTTATCCTTGTGCTTTTTGATAAGAGATAAAAACCCACTATTCTTCCTCTTATCAAAATTGTATACTTGAATATTTTTTTTTTAATTTTTAGAATATTGATTTGATTCTTGCTAGAATAATAGTTTGATTATATACTTGATTATTGATTTGATTCTTGCTAGGATAATGAACGATTATGTCTTTCTATTTAAAATATATTCCTTATTATTTTTAATTTGTTATAATTTTTTTGTTGCTAGTGTTATGATTGTATCATCTTATCATTTATAATATAAAATTTGATATGATTTAAAAATAAATTAACAGTTTATTTAATTTTAATTAATAAAAATAATAGTTCGTGCAGTTATTAATTAACAAATCATACAGTCTTATTAGATCCTCTTATCAGACTTTAGGACCACCTCTTATTAATCAGAAGCGAGAATCAGACATCAGATGTTTTCCTCTTATGCAATCAAACAGCACCTTACATCTGCGAAGCTCTTCCCGAGCTAAGTACGCAAACCGCAAACATCAATCTTTTAAAATGTTCATTCTTAATTCAAATGCATATATATATATATATATATATATATATATATATATATATATATATATATATATATATATATATATATATATATATATATATATATATAGTATACTTGCTATGCATAGACTTGATATGTATTCTTGATAATTTGTATAGACTTGATATGCATAAATGATGGTTGTTATATACAATTACATATAGTTGGTAAGATACTTGATAATTTGGTAATATATGGACTTGTTGTAATATTAGTTGGCAAAAGGTATTATTATGATGGTGATATGTATTCTTGTGGTTGTATAGACTTTTGTATAGACTTGATATGCAACAATGATGGTTGTTATATACTTGATATGCATTAATGATGGTTGTATAGATTTGATATGCATAGACTTGATATGTATTCTTGATAATTTGTATAGACTTGATATGCATAAATGATGGTTGTTTTATACAATTACATATAGTTGGTAAGATACTTGATAATTTGGTAATATATAGACTTGATATGTATATATATAGTTAGTAAGTTGGTATAAAAATGGTATGTATTCTTTAGCAATGACATATAGAGTTATTGTAATATTAGTTGGTAATTTATACACGTTAATATTTGATATATATGTTTTTATTTACATATATATTAAATGTGTTACAGTACGACCCTACGACGGGTCAATTTCCTAGTATCATCGACCAGTTTGGTGATATGCATCGTCGGAACAACGTTTTCGCCAATGACATTGCCGCACGACAATATGTAAGTAATTGTTTTACTTAAATGCATGAAATTGTATATAAATATTTTCTTTTAGTGTTTATTATGAAATATATATAATATCGAAATTTTTTTGTAATTATACAGCATGAGATGGAGCAGCTTCGGAATAGTCAAGCTGGAAGTTCGAATCCGATGACCGAAGAACAGATATTGTCTCAAGTGTTGGGAGAACGCCGAGGTCATAATCGAGGAATTGGGAGAAAGTTACCAGGAAGTTTTTCGAGTTCAAAGTCTCAATCACAACCGGAAACGTATTCAAAAGCCGAAGTTGATAAACTAGTTGCTCGACAAACAAAAAAGCAACAAAAACTAATGGCTCGACAAGAACTTTTATACAATGCGTTAAGAGCCGCGAATATAGACGTTCCTGGTTATGACGAAGACTCGGAAGATGACGAAAACGAGGAAAACGACAAAGACGAAGATGATTATTAGTTTATATTATGTAATGTTTTTTTAATTGTAAATGCTTATTTGATAACTTTTGTAACTATTGTTGGTTTGAAATATATTATATTTGAGTTTGTTGGAAAATATCAAATTGTAAATGCAGCGAACAGGTTTCTATAACCCGATTGGGGGCCAAAAAAAAACAGCCAAAATTTGTGCATTTTATGTCACTTTTTGCGACGACATTTTGGCCTTTTGCGGCGACATGTCGTCGCTAAAGCCCTATTTCTGTGCATTTTATGTCACCTTTTGCGACGACATTTTGGCCTTTTGCGGCGACATGTCGTCGCTAAAACCCTATTTCTGTGCATTTTATGTCACTTTTTGCGACGACATTTTGACTTTTTGCGGCGACATGTCGTCGCAAAAAGTCAAAATGTCGTCGCAAAAAGTCGAAATGTCGTCGCAGAATGTCCCCTTTAGCGGCGACATTGTCGTCGCAAAAGGTTTTGATTTTAATTTTGATTTAATTTTCATAAAACTTGTTGCGACGACTTTGTCGTCGCAAAAAGTGATGATGTGTCAAGCCGATATTGCTGGAAACCGTCGTCGCAAAAGGGCCCAAATGTCGTCGCAAAAGATGTTTAGCTACGAGGCTACAGCGACGACCTTTTTGCGACGACATGTCGCCGCAATAGGTCTTCTGCGACGACATTATCACTTTTAGCAACGACATTTGTCGCCGCAAAAAGGTGATTTTCTTGTAGTGATTGCCTGTTTTTTTGTGGGACGTGAAAGATATGTCATTGAAACAATATTGAATGAATGTGATATACATACATCACATGGGATCCCAAAGCTCATCGATAGATGTCTTGTCACAATTGGAAGTAATAATAAGCTGGAGATGCATCAACTGGTTCAAGAGATGGGGAGAGACTTAGTCCGTCAAGAATCACCTAAGAAGCCATGGAAACGTAGTCGATTATGGAATCATGAAGAGTGCCTTAATTTGTTGAAAGAAGACAAGGTAATAGAACAACACCATGTTTATTCACTATTTTTCATTATTAATCAAACATATGAATGATCTGCTGCTCCTTTTCTTCTAAACAAAACAGGGGACCTCGAATATTCAAGGTCTATACCTAGACATGAAATTGTTGGATCAAGAGGCATTACGTGAGACAAGTATACTTCCCTATGTTTATCACTTTTTCGCAATGATTTGGAGGATTGTTTTTTCCCTCTTGCTTTAATTTTTCTGATGTTTTCATGGGCCTCCTTGCAAATGATTAGGACTGAGCACAAATGCTTTATGTAAGATGGATAAATTACATCTACTCCAACTCAATCATGTAATTCTTGAAGGGTCATACAAAAACTTTCCTAAAGGCTTAAAATATCTGTGTATGCATGGCTTCCGATTGAAATATATACCTTCAGATTTGCCGATGGATAAATTGGTTGCTCTTGACATGTCATATAGTGATCTCGAACAACTTTGGGAGAAGCCCAAGGTAAGAAAATTCAGTGTTTTGTTACCTGTTCTTATTAGTTTATTAATATGTTTGTGATAACATGATTGACTATTTCATTTCAGTTGATTGGGTCATTGAAGTTTCTTAATGTCAGTTACTCTAACCTTGTTAGAGTTGGTGGCTTCTCTGGACTGCCATCACTTGAGAGGTTGACACTAACAGGATGTGAAAATTTGATTGAAGTTTGCGAAACAATTGGTGCATGTGCTAAGCTTGTTAATCTTGATTTGAGCTACTGCCAAAAGCTAAAAGAGATTCCAAGAAGCATTAACAAATTAAGTATTGAAATTCTAAGAATAGAAGGTTGCAATGGTGTTGGTGAAGTTGTACTAAGAAGTCCAAAATCATTTTTTCTGTTGTTACCTGCATCGCTAGTGGAGTTGTCCCTTGCAAATAATAATTTATTTGATGAATCATTTCCCATGGACTTCAGTGGCATGCCAATGTTGAATTATTTATGTTTGGATGATAATCCTATTCATTCAATACCTGATTGTGTGAAAAGCCTTAGAAACCTCAATAGACTCAGTGTTAACAGATGCTTTATGCTGAAGACAATTGTGTGCCCTACAAGAACGATAAACTTTTTGCATACAAAAGACTGTGTGTCACTCCAGAAAGTAATTTTTCATTCTGAAATGTCAAGACCACCATTCATGTTTTATGAGGGTGCGAATTCCTTGAATGAAATTGATGGCATTATAAAATTTCAAGATTTGGCAAGTGTTGACACAGATATATTATGTGTTTTGGGGAGGAAAAATCTGCAATATGTCCGAGATCAAATGGTGAAGATTCAGGTTTTTCCAAATTATAATCATGAGATGATACTTCCAGTTCAGGTACATAGCGCGCGTTTTCTCTCTTTCAGAAACACAAACATACATACACTAACTATGTGCATAAATTTCATGCCAATTATCTTGTCTTTGCAGATGTGTTATGAATTTGGAATATTCAGCACATATTTCACAGGGAAAGAAGTTCCAATTTGGGTAGCTCATAAAACCTATGGGTCATCTATCATTCACTGTGCCATCATCACCACCAGTGAATAAAGTCATTCAAGGATTAAATATATGCTTTGTGCATACATCTTCAAGTACACAGTGGCAGAGTCTTTTGTGGATAAAGGTTAGGAACATAACAAAAAACCACACTTGGATATATTGGAGACCTACAACTGTTTTTTCAGAAGTAGAAAATGACATGGTATGGTTGACCCATTTGGTTGTTTGGGAACAAAGATCTTGAAGATGGTGATAGAGTTCATGTTACCATATTAGAGTCTGAGGAATATGGTGGTTTGATAGTAAAAGAGTGTGGGATCAGCCTCATGTACAATAATAGAGATACCAAAGAAGATCCTTTGGGTTATTACAAGTTATGGAAAAACCGAATTGGTGGAGATCTCTTTGGTTTTCAGTTAACTTCTGGAGATTACTTCCTCGCCCATCCACGTTTAATGACGCTTTGGTATGACCATAAATATGGAGAGCAACTCCTGAAAGGAATAGGAGGTATAACAGCTTGCCAGAATTTTATAGGCTACAATGCCCACTTTAAAGGTATTATGCCATTAATTCTTTAAATTTTCCTATTTCTGCTTTCTTATATGCAAATAACAAGTGTGTTACTGTCTTCATTATAGATCCTGATGAAGTGTAGTCTGATCAGTACAACTCCTTTTGAGAGACTCATCATTTCTGTTTTGTGGATGAAATCATAAATGATTGTGCATATGAGTATTATGTAAGTGGCAATCCATGAGTGTTTATTTGTAGAAGCTAAACTCAAATAATGCTAGGTTTTGGAAAATGAAGTCAACCGAGGACAGCATATGTATGGAAAAAGACAGCAGAAGTTTGTTGCTATTTCAGTAATTTTATTGCTGCGTCAGTTTTTTATATCCTTTTAGTGCTGTTTATTCTGGTTCCAACAATGTAGGAAAAGGTTGTTATAGTACTTACCTTAAATTTATGTAATGGATGCTTGAAAGGGTGTACGATATCTGAAGCAATTATGACATGAACTTCCAGCCCCAAAAGTTGCCTATGGTCCTTTCTGTTTTGCTTCTGTTCCTCATGTCACACACACACATACACACAAACTCATACTTTCTTTGAATTTGGAACTCAAATATTACAAATTGAGATGAATAACATATATTATAGGATTTTACGAGATGTTTTGCTGTCGCCTGTGATGTTACATTGGTATGAGAACTGTTATCCCACCTATTGAGGTAGCATATATATATATATATATATATATATATATATATATATATATATATATATATATATATATATATATATATATATATATATATATACTTCCATATATGCACGTCAATGTTTCACCAGTGATATGACATTTCCATGTTGGTGTGATTAGTACATGTCATCTCCTCTTATGAGAGGTAGCCATGGTGTGATTGAGGATTTGTTTAGGGGCCGTGTGAGTCGACCATGACTTTTGTGTTTGGTTCAATGGTGCGTGTGTAGACAATATTGAAGTAAATCGACACTAATGAAGCTCTGTAACGAGAAACTTGGCACAATATGTATAAAGAACCAAATAACGAGAAACTGATGAAGCTCTGTAACGTCTGTCTTCTTCTAGTGTAGAAAATTTTACAATTCCGTGGTTTGGTCCAACATGTTAATAAACAATTAGTTATATTTATTTATTAAGTAATAATGGTAAGGAACCAAAGGCATGTATTGGCCCTGCTTTGGACCTTTATACATAAGATAAGACATGTGGTTAGCACCAAACTATGAATCCTTAGGCTTTCAAATAGTATGTAAAAATTTTTAAACCAAATTGTACATGAATCTTACTTATATCTACGTATTTCGGATTGGTTTTTTTGTTTCTTCAGTACGAAATAAAATACATACATCAGTACCTGTATTTTGTGGAACTATAAATTCACCCGGAAAAAAAAAAAAAAAAAAAAGCTATAGGTCGAATCAGATATGTTTAAAGTTTGACTTTCCTCTTATCACAACATGAGAGTTGCTCTTGTTTATTACTTGAGCAAACCTATCACATCTGATATTGTTTTCAGTGAGAAGCAATAGAGATGCTGATCATATGCATCATCATATTTTAGTAGTGATTGTTCCAGGTTTGTTAGCTTGATTGGAAGTGTACTATACAAGTAGTATAGCACATGCAACAGAATTTTTTATACATTCTTAAGGAAATAACTCAACTTATGGAGTTGGTTTTTAAATTAAGGATGATCAAGTAAACGATATTAGTTGGTAATTTGGTATAAATTATACTAATAATGTCTATAAAATATGAATATGTGTGACTATTTTGAAATAATAAAAAGTACAATTATACTTGATAAAAAAATAACCAAAAAGTCAAATGAAACTTGCAGAAGGGGGTATAATCATATAAAGCTTCCACAGGCATCCATATATCCTCCCTGTGAAATAAGCAGATCGACACCCAACACCATTTCTTCAGTACTCGATCACTGTGATCTAAAACTTCCATGGCTATTATCACTGAAGTAAAAGAACAAGAAGCAACTGCAGTGTATGACGTTTTCCTAAGTTTCAGAGGTAAAGACACGTCTTACTTTTGTCGATCATCTTTACCAGGCTTTGATAAATGAAAACATATGTACATTTCTTGATGAGGAAGAGGTTGAAAACGGGGATCGAGGACCTGAAACCAGAGCTTTCCAGAGCTATAAAAAACTCTCGTGCTGCAATAATTGTGTTGTCCAAAACCTATGCATCTTCCACATGGTGCCTAGATGAGCTTGTGATGATCCTGGAGCAACGAAGGACCTCCAACCAATTTGTTCTTCCCATTTTCTACCACGTTGAACCGACACATGTCAGGAAGCAAAAAAGCAGTTTTAGAGAGGGGTTGACTATACACAAACAAAGGATAGATGCAGAAAAAGACCAGGAGATGAGAAATAAAGGTACTCGAAAGTTGGGGTTGTGGATGAAAGGACTTACAGAAGTTGCTGCTTTAAAAGGAAAGGATGCAAATGGACGGTAATTTTTTTGTATCATCAATTCTGTCAAACTCTTGTACAATTTTTATTAATTTGATTAAAAACAAAACAAAAAGATATCGATAGAACTTAGCCTAATAGCCATTCAACATGTTAATAGCCGATCAGTTTACTGATATACATATACTGTGTTGTCTCTTATCATTTCGATCAAATTTCAGCCGAGAGACATTGTTCATTGAAGAAATTGTGAAGGAAATCTGCAGTAGATTGGGTCCACGGTTGCAGAGTAAAATCCCACACTTAATAGGGATGGACTATTCAATTCTTGCCATCAGTTCTTGGTTGAATGAAAAATCCTCAAAAACTACTCGCATTCTCACAATTTGGGGAATGTCTGGGATCGGAAAGACATCTTTGGCAAAATATATCTATATGTCCAACTACCAAAATTTTGAAACAAGCAGCTTCGTTGAAGGAATAGAAAGAAAATGTGTTGAAAAATCTAGTGCACTGTTTGATTTACAAAAACAATTACTTGGAGATGTTATGAAGAAACGTACAATAGAAGTACGTGATGCTAACATGTGCACAGCTATGATTGAGAAATCATTATTCGAGAAACAAACACTTGTGGTTCTTGATGGTATTGATGAGTTTGAGCAGTTGGATGTATTGATTGGAACAAAAGGTTTCCACCCAGGAACCAAGATTATAATTACAACAAAGGACGGATCCCTAACAGAAAAGTGTGCCTTGTTCCGCACATCATATCCTGTAAAACATAAGAAGCACAAACTGTCTGGCTTAAGTGATACTGAAGCTCTACAATTATTATCTTGGTATGCATTTGGAGGCAATGGTCCCAAAGAAGGTTATGAAGATGCAAGAAGAGTAGCAAAGTATTGTGGAGGACATCCATTGGCTCTTAAAATTTTGGGTCGTTCTCTACTCAATGAAGATGTTGACAAATGGAGCGACATCATTGAAATGTTGGAGAAAAAAGAATTCAATCCTATACACGAGGCTCTACGCATTAGTTTTGATTCTTTGCCAACCAAAAATTGCAAAGAGTTGTTTAAGCATATTGCATGTTTTTTTGTCGGAGAAGATAGAAAATTCACTGAAGCAACGTTAAAGGAATGTGATATCCGCACATCCTATGAGATCTCAAAGCTCATTGATAGATGTCTTCTCACAATCGAAAAAAATAATGAGCTGACAATGCATCAATTGGTTCAAGATATGGGGAGAGATTTAGTCCGTCAAGAATCACCTATGAAGCCATGGAAGCGTAGTCGATTATGGGATCATGAGGAGTGCCTCAGTGTATTAAAAGAAAACAAGGTAATAGAACATACTCATCATGTGTATTCATTTTATATGTTTTTATCAAATATATGAATGTGTGATTGATCATTTTCTTCTATAAACTAAAATCAGGGTACAACGAGAGTCCAAGGTCTTTGCATTGACATGAAAATATTGAAGAAAAAGCAATTAGGAGGTTCTAGTAGTGTGACAGAGCATAAATTCCAAGATGATCTCAACAAGAATCTGAGAGTATCTCCATTACTACGTAAGGTTCATCAGATCTTCTCAAATATTTGGTGGATTTTTTGCTGGTTTTTCACCATATTGTTCTCTTCTTCTCCATGCCAAAATTTTGAATTGAGAACAAACGTGTTTGAAAGGATGGATAATCTAAAGCTCCTCCAACTCAATCATGTAAAGCTCAATGGTTCATTCAAGAATTTTCCCAAAGGCTTAAGATGGTTGTCTATACATGGATTCCAAATGAAATATATACCTTCAGAATTACCGATGGAGAACTTGGTTGTTCTTGACATGTCGTATAGTGATCTGAAACAGCTTTGGAAGAAGCCCAGGGTATGAAATTCAAGTCTTTACTTATTCTTTGTAGGTCATACTAAAATCTTTATAATTAATTACATCTTTGACTAATTAATTAATGTCCAATGTAACAGTTGCTTGGGTCATTGAAGTTTCTTAATCTAAGTTACTGTAAATTGGTCGAAATCGGCGGATTCTCTTTTCTACCATCACTTGAAACGTTAATACTAAAAGGATGTGCAAGTTTGATTCAAATTTGTGAATCTCTTGGTGGATGTGATCGACTTGGTGTTCTTGATTTGAGCTACTGCCAAAAGCTAAAGGAGATTCCAAGCAGCATAGGCAAATTAAAAAAACTTCAAATTCTATCAATAGATTGTATCTGTGGTGTAAGTCAATTTCCAGTTGAGTCAAAGGATAGCTCAATCTCAGAGGCCTCTATCTCTGACTTCATGAAACTTGTACCTCGAAGCCCAAAATCGTTTTTTCTTTCGATGCCAGCATCACTAGTGGAATTGTCCCTTGCAAATAATAATTTATATAATGAATCATTTCCTACGGACTTCAGTAGCATGTCAATGTTGAAGGGATTATCTTTGGCAGATAACCCTATTCATTCCTTGCCCGATTGTGTCAAAAGCCTTTGCAAGCTGAAGAGACTCGATGTTCACGGATGTTCAATGCTGAAGTCAGTGTTCTACCCTCCAAGTACATTGAAATTTTGTTTATAGAAGGCTGTTTGTCACTCAAGAAAGTAACATTTCATCCAGAAATATGAAGACCCCCAATAGTCTATGGCAGTGGCGCGAATTCCTTTAACGAAATTGAGGAAGTAGCAAAATCCCAAGATTTAGCACAAGTTAAGGAAGAGATACTATGCATTTTGGGGTGGGAAAATTTGCAGTTTTCAAAAGATCAAAAGGTGAGAATTATGGTTCCAGCAACACATGATGGTGATATGACAATACAACTTCGCCACTCGAAAGAAATACATAATAGTGCGACGAGAGTACTGCCAGTTCAGGTATTCTTTCACAGACTCGTACAACAAAAACTGATTAACATAAACAAATTTCCTATAAATTCAACTTATATTTGCAGATGCGCTATGAATTTGGAATATTCAGCACGTTTTATCAAGGGAAAGAAGTTCCAAATTGGTTAGCTCATAGAAGCAATGGTTCATCAATATCCTTTATCATTCCTTCATATCCAATGAATAAAAGTATACAGGGATTCAATATATGCTACGTGCATATGTCTTTAGGTATCCTGGGGATTAGTTATTTATTGATAAAAGTAAGTAAAATATGACAAAAGACCGCACCTGGATGTATTGGAAACCTACATTTGCTGTTCATGAAGCGGAAGAAGATATAGTATGGTTGTGCCATTGGATGTTTGAGAACGGCGAGTTTGAAGATGGTGATGAAGTTGGTGTTACCATATTTGCTGATGAGAAAGATGGTGTAATGGTAAAGGAGTGTGGGATCAGTTTGATGTATAGAGATATAGAAGAAAAAGAAGATCGTTTAAGTTATCACAAGTGTTGGAAACCGGTAATTGGTGTATAGTAGATCTCTCTTGTTTTCAATTAACGTCGGGAGATTACTTCATTTCTCTTTACCGTACTTATATGACTCTTCAGCTTGATGATGAAATCACATATGCATTCCTGGTAAACTTTATTGGAGATGATGGTGTGAATTTTATTGGCTACAACCCCAACTATAAAAGGTATGTCAAATGAAGGATCAATTTGATGTGTCGCGTACATTATGCATTGATCAGTAACTGTATTTTTGTTATGTACTCGATATTTTATAAGTTTTGAAGCATACATATGAAATTTAATTTTATGTTATTTTTTTAAATTATTTTTTGGTTTCTAGTTTCTTTTATTAGTTTTTTCTATTTGAGATATGATGAAAGTGAAATAGAGGAGAACCATTTTTATTAGTTGCATTTAGGATTTATTTTTATTAATGATGTTTTGTTTGTTACTATATATAATCTTTATGTTATTTTAGTTTAATGCATATATATACACACACACAATGATCTTTACAACTTAATTTTTTTAATCTATGCAATCCATAATTGTTGATCATGAGATCTTACTATTTAAGGATGTTCATCAACCAAAATATGTTGATCCTTCATAAAATCTCTAGGATCTTGATTAGGTTTCTTAAGATCTACCATTGGATCTTAACTTCTTGAGATCCCTAATGCTTCATCGGGTAACTAGCTTTTACAAACTTAATTATTTCCTTTAATTTAAAATCACAATTCGTCAACAGTACAACTCATTGTAATTACTTTAAAAGACTTAAAACGGTGGGTGAGACACTTAATTAACGTACTAAAATTTTACCATATCACTTAAATGATTAGTATGTTACCTCGGAACCTGACAAATAAAAAGTTAAGAAAATTTTTTTTTTGTTGCCCCATTTTTGGACCTTTATACATAAGAAAAGACTGGCCGGTTGTTTTACCACCTAATCACAAATTATGATTCCAGCATGGCTTCCAAATTAATAATAACTCGTAATGCATACAGTATATGAATCTTAATTTAGTTAAGTTGCACTAAAAGAAAACAAAGTGCAGAAATTGAACAACCCTAGCTACTTTCCAATCGAATTTATGAACACCCCTGTCTTTATTTGGTTAAACTATATATATATCTAAGTAAACATGTAACAGTAAATTGAATTGAGTTAGATATGTTTAAAATTTGACTTGTATCCCGACATATGCAACATCACGAATATTCAGTTGTTATTAATTCGTTGACCGAACCTATCATGTCTGGTGTTCGTCACAAGCGATCAGAACCTCAAATGATATTTTATGCGATCAGAACCTCAAAATATTCAACAGTACCACTGGATGTAACTATACATCTAAGTGTACATATTGTCATTAATTATATAAGAAATATGTTCTAACTTCATATATATATATATATATAGTAGCCCAGGGCCCAACAGCCAAGGGGGCCCAAAAAAAATTTTTCCCCTCTAATACCTAGACTAATACTAGTAGTTTACTTGTTTTGTTAGTTGTTTGATTGTGATATTTATATACATATTTACATGGTTGTTTTCTTTAATCTTTAAATGTTATACATACATACATGTTTAGAGGGCCCTTTGTAAATTTTTGCCCCGAGCCCCAAAAACGATAGGAACGACCCTGTATATATATATATATATATATATATATATATATATATATATATATATATATATATATATATATATATATATATATATATATATATATATATATATATATATATATATATATATATAGAGGAGGGTTCAATGGAAAATCACAATGCACCTGAAAACTTGTGAAAACCTCACTGCACCACCACAAATGCATCAAATTCTCCGCGTGATGCATCAAATTTCCCGCGTGATGCATCAAAATCCCGTGTGATGCATCACCTTATTTACGATCATGCCACCGCGTTTTTCATGAAATGCACCAAATCGGACGGTATGCGTAGGTTTCCATAGTTTTCAGGTGCATAGTGGTTTTCCATTGAACCCACCCCTATATATATATATATACATATATATATATATATATATATATATATATATATATATATATATATATATATATATATATATATATATATATATATATATATATATATATATATATATATATATATATATATATATATAAAATATACCGCTATATCGCCGCGATAACCGCTATAGCAAATAGCGGTCTCGACCGTTATTCGACCGTGAGACGCTATTAATTGCATAGCTTCTAAGAAATCGTCACAATCTTATTTTAAACTTACTGCAATATATATATATATATAGGATTGGGTTCACATGAGAACCCCTCATTACCGTGAGAACGTGAGAACCACTCTAAAAATTGTGCATCCACTGTATAAAATTGTGCATTTGATACTAAAATTAAATGTTTTCAATATATTTATGCATTTCATGTAAAAATTTACGCATCTCATGCTATAATTTATCCATTTTATGTACGAATTGTGCATTTAAGAAAATTTGTGTTTGATGTTAAAATTTGTGCATTTAGTTTATAATTTAATGAATGTAATTTTTGAATGTAATTTTAGTGTTAAATTATGATATTTATTAATATTTAAGACTAATAATGATTTTAAGTAAAACTTTTAATTTTAAAATTTGTGCATTTGATGTACAAATTTGTGCATTTTGGAGTGGTTCACACGTTCTCACGGTAACAAGGGTTCTTACCGGAACCCAACCATATATATATATATATATATATATATATATATATATATATATATATATATATATATATATATATATATATATATATATATATATATATATATATATATATATATATATATATATATATGGTTAGGATCATTGCAGAACCTTAATGATCTCTATATAACATATTAAATGGTCGTCTGGGTAAAAAAATTACGAAAAATAAACACCTAAAATTTTTTCGAAAAAATATATATTATGACCGTTCTCGTTAAATACACCAACTTTGACTACTAATTTTGACCATTATTTTGGCTCTGTTAATAGTGAACGTATAGGTAGTGTTGCATCGACGTTGAATATACGATACCAAGTGTTCATTAGACATTGAATGATCTCACCATGCTATATTGTATCGTGGTCTGGGTAAATTTTTTTTACGAAAAATAAATACGTAAAATTTTTTCGAAAAAAATATATCATGACTGGTCTCGTTTTAAAGAGTATAAAATTCTCGTTTTTATAAATAGTTTTTTTTTTATTTAAAAATTAATCATATGAATGTTTTTTAATTTAAAGGAAAAAAATATTTATTTTGTTAATATCAATCTTTTTGCTATTTCCAATCTTTTCCTTTTTTTACCCTCAAAGAATTAAAATATTACTAATACCAATTTTTTTGTCACTAATTCCAAACTTGACTCTTTTAATCAAGACTATTATATTAATCTAATCTATGAATGATATTGGTTCTACAAATCTACATTAAATTTAGGTTCTGCAATGATCTCATATATATATATATATATATATTATTATACTATTAAAAGAGTAACTATACTTATTTCTGGTGAAGCCACGTGTCGTCACCATGAATCGACACGTGACATTTATAGATTTTAAAAATAATAAAGAAATCTAAACTAAATCTATCCAGATCTAATATAATCTACTTTTAAATTCAAATCAAATCAAATCAAACAAAATCTAATACTCTACAAACTTATTAATTAAATCTATCCAAATCTAATATAATCCACTTTTAAATTCAAATCAAATCAAACAAAATCTAATAATCTACTAACTTATTAATTATAAAATAATATAATAATAGTTTAAAAAAATATATATAAGAAAATAATTACTCTTCATATATATTTAGAAATATATACAAAATTAATAGGTCATAATAAATAATAATATCATCATATATACTTTTGTTTAAAAAATAATATTTATATCTTTATCTTTTTATTTAGGGTTAATATTGAAAAAACCCTACGACTTTCATGAATTTATCGATTAAGTCACTGTACTTTTTTTACGAGTGTTTATGTCCCTAGACAATTTTTGTGTTATTCAAAACTATATATTTGACCTGTTTAGCAGGTCACTAACCGGTAAACGGTATAGTGACCTAAACAAGAAAAAAGAAAGTCCAGTGACTTAATCGTGAAAATTGGAAAAGAAAGTTGGTTTTTTAAATAATAAACTATTTGAGAAATTAACTGTTTTACGTGTTACGCAGGTAGCAGGTTAAAAATATATAGTTTTGAATAAGACAAATGTTGTTTAGGGACTTAAACACTCGGGAAAAAAGTACGGTGACTTAATCGATAATTACATGAAAGTACGTGGGGTTTTTTCAATATTAACCCTTTTATTTATTATATTTTATATGTATTAAAAATATCCACGTAATACGCGGGTAATAAACTAGTATATATATATATATATATATATATATATATATATATATATATATATATAGAGAGAGAGAGAGAGAGATGATCAAACGAGGAACGTGCTTAAAATAAAGCCGGTAAAAACTAATGAAAAATGGTCACATAAACAATATTCTTCTCTCTCCTTAAAGTGCATTATGGACATTTACTTGATTATTATATATCGTAGCATAATTAACTTTAGTTAAAAAAAAATATGAATTTCTTCAAATTCCTTCAAAATCTCGGTCAACATATATGTTGAAAATTCGTACAAATCTCCAACCTAATTATCGGTAAACATAATCTCTCTCCTTAAAGGGCATTATGGACATTTACTTGATTATTATATATGGTAACATGATTAACTTTATTTTGAAAAAAAAAAATATGAATTTCTACAAATTCCTTCAAAATCTCGGTCAACATATATGTTGAAAATTCCTTCAGATCTCCAACCTAATTATCGGTCAACATAATCAGTATCAATTTCAAAATTCTGAAAATTGAATATGTCACTTTCTTATTATATTGTAAGATCGATTTTCAACACAATCTCAGTAAAAAATTAAAAAGTCGTATTTTTATTAAAGTAGTTGTTTTTATTTCTAAATATCATAATTTGTTTCGTTTATCAGGATTCTGCAATTGAAAATACTCGAGTATTACAAAGAACTTGAACAATCATGGATGAAGATGAACGTATATAAGCCTTTTTTTTTCCACGCTTCAAATCTTTCAATTGTTACAGAATTAAACGAGATGTTTTGTTGTTTTACATGTATGCCTACTATTTACAATGTGCATCATCCAATATGTCGTTACCCATTAATGATTCACAATTTTTCTTGGTTTTCATTTTGTTACATGTGCACGTTTTGGACTCCAAAATCACTGTGAACCACAATGCACCGCCGTGAACCACCTTCAAATCTTAAAAAAAGTACCGTCGTGAACCAACACTTTGGACTCCAAACTCACCGTGAACCACTCCCCAATCCCCTCTCTGACCGTATACTCTTCTACACACCGTGCACCTCCGTCAACCACCGTCTACAACTTACAAAACCCCTCTGCCGTCTAACCGTCAACCACCGTGAACCACTTAACCAATATGAACCACTCGGCAAAACCCTGAGCCGGACGCACTTTTCACTTGCTGCGACGTGAACCACACTCACCTACTCAATGTTGTCGCCGTGAACCACACCCATGCTCCTCACTGTCTGCCGCCGTGAACCACCAACCTCCGATCTTCCTCTCTGTCGTCCGTCGCCTGAAACCCGTGAATCACCTACCTGCCGTCGTGAATCGCTAATCAACAGTGCCGCCGTCCAAAACCCTCAATCCCTCTATAAAACTGATTCCTCCCTAATTAATGGCATATATTTGCTAAAAACTATAATCGCGCACAAATGCGAAATTGTCCTCTAGATGTTTTAAAAGGGGTATAAAACTCTAATTAATTACAAATTTTCCACATTGCATCCTATTTGTTGATTCACAAATTTTACCAATTTAATTGGTTTTTACCGTACTCATTTTAAGCACGGTTCTCATTCTATCCTCATATATATATATATATATATATATATATATATATATATATATATATATATATATATATATATATATATATATATATATATATATATATATATATATAGGGTGATGATAAAATGAGGACCGTGCTTAAAATGAGGACAATAAGAACCAATGAAATTGCTTGAAATTGTGAATCAACCAATAGAATGCAAGGTGGCAATTTTGTAATTAAATAGAGATTTGTACAACATGGACAAGTGTTTGAGGGTAAAATAGTCATTTGTGCACCCTCTCTATTTTTAACAACTATATGAATTTAATGAGGTGAGCTTTGGTTTTTAATGCATTTTGGGGGTGTGGCGATTCACAATGGAGAGTGAGGAGGTGGGCGATTCACGACGGCAAGGCTGGTGGTTCACGGCAACGGAGAGTGGTTCAAGGCTAGTTGTTCACTACGAACAGTTGATTCACGAAGAAAACGAGTGGTTCACGACGACGGAGAGTGAGGAGGTGGGCTTCTAAAGGCTGTTGGTTAACGACGACAAGGTGCACATGGCGATCACTACGAACAGTTGATTCACGGTAGAGGCGAGTGGTTCACGCCGAGCAGCGATTCACGGTTCAAGCAAACGATTCATGGCGGCGTTGGTACATGGTTCACGAAGGTGGAAGTTTGGACTTTGAGTTGTTCCCGGCGGTTCACGGTTCAAGCAAGTGAGGAGGAGGCGAGCGAGGGTTCACGTTTCAAGCAAGCGATTCACAGCGGCCGCGGTACACGGTTCACGAAGGCGGAGGGTTCACGACGAGTGGTGGTTCACTGTTCAGGGCCAACAACGGTTCACGGTTAAAATAGAGAGGAGGATTGGGAGGCGAGCGGCGGTTCACGATTCAAGCAAGCAATTTTACGGCGGTGGTGGTACACGATTCACGAAGGCGAGGTTGTGGGTGTCGTGGTAGAGCATGTACCGCCGATCGTGTTTGTTTATGGTATGTCGACAGTGGGGAGAAAGTGGTTGTGGTACCGGGTTCATGTCACTGACGTTAGTGATATCACAGCGGCGGTGACCGCGAAAGAGTGAAATGGGTGGAAGACCACCGGAGAAGATGAAAGTGTGTAGGGCACCATGGGAGAAGGAGTGCGTTAATGGTGGACACATGGTTTCTTCATGAGCATAGAGAGAGAGAGAGAGAGAGAGAGAGAGAGAGAGAGAGAGAGATCTTAATAATAAAACAAATATGGAAAAAACTCATGATTTAAGAAAATGATTTGGGTAACTGTGAAATTGGAGAAAATTTAGTTTCTTTTTTTTTTTTAATTTTAAGTTATGAAATGTCCAAAATGCCCTTAAGAATATGGATTAAGTTAGATTACGTGTCATAATTTTATTGGTTCTTATCGTCTTCATTTTAAGGACGGTATATGGGGTTCAATGGAAAACCACAATGCACCTGAAAACTTGTGAAAATCGCACCGCATCACTACAAATGCATCAAATTTCCCACGTGATGCATCAAAATCCCGTGTGATGCATCAAATTTCCCGCGTGATGCATCATCTTATTTACAATCATGCCACCGCGTTTTTCATGAAATGCACCAAATCGGACAGTATGCGTAGGTTTCCATAGTTTTCAGGTGCATAGTGGTTTTCCATTGAACCCACCCCTATATATATATATATGTGTGTGTGTGTGTGTGTATATATATATATATATATACATAGGGTCGGGATCAATGGGGTACCATGTTAGACTGGGGAACCGGAGTCCACCCATGTTTGGTTATAAGTTTAAAAGGGTAATATAGTCAATTAGATTTATATTAAATAATAGATGACAACTAATAATATAATAGTTCCCTTAATTATAGGGATTTACTTCCATAACAAATCTATAATAACTTTCAAAATGGGTTTTAATGAACATGTTCAATTGAATTCGACAATGGATATTAGTGAACATGTTCAATCGGATTCGACAATGGGTTTTAGTGCACATGTTCAATTGGATTCGACAATGGGTTTTAGTGAACATGTTCAACCGGGTGTGTCAAATAAATGTATTTATTATTTTCTTCAAACCCTTCGTGAAGGTTCAGTTTCATTTACACGTTATTGAACATGTGCAGTCAGAGTTTATTGTGTTTTTCGTCGTGATAAACCAATATTGACGGTATTGAACATGTTCAATCGTGGTTTATGGAGTGTCATCATTGCACATGTTCAATATGAGTGTAATATATGATATTAAGTAAAGTGGAGATTTTCATGGGATACACAGTATCTTTGATTATAATTTAAATTTTTTAATACCATTTTTACCCCTAACATTAATTAATGTGGGAAAGAATTTTAAGCAAAATTTATATTATATTTAATGATTTTAATGATAAATGATTGGCTATAAATGGTTCCCCGGTACCCCAGTCTAACATGGTATCCCATTGATCTTGAATCTATATACATATATATATATATATATATATATATATATATATATATATATATATATATATATATATATATATATATATATATATATATGTATATATATATATACTATAGATTTTTTGTGAACACTTTATTCGTTGTGAACATTGTGAAGAAATTAAAGTGAGAAAGGAAGAGAAGTAATAGAAAATAATCATGTGTCATTAATAACTTAAATAGAATTAAGGGTACGTATAATGGTCATTTGATTATTATACTTAACTAACAAATTATTCATTAATTAAAAATCCCCATAATTATAGGAAGCTTTGGTGCTCCTCCTCACCATAGAAATCGGTCTCCTATGCACAATATATAGAATCAATTTATTTTTATTGATACTAATCAAAAATAGTTATTAACGTTTTTGTGGTGATGTATCGATATTTAGTGGTTGCATCAATGTTTATATCGGTTGTAATAATCTATCGGCGTTTTTGTGGTGATATATCGATATTTGGTAGTTGTATCAATATACTCTAATGTCGTATCGGTTTTGTTAATAGTGTGTCGACATTTTTGTGGTGATTAATCGATGATATGTATCGACGTTTTTGTTGCGACGTATTAATATGTTTGTATCGGTTGTGAGGATCTATCGATATTGTATCGGTAACCAAGCACCAATATTGTTGGATCTTAGATGTATTTAATAATAATAAATTTAGGAAGAAGAGTGAGTGTGTTACAAAGACAGAGGAGAGCTGACGAGAGAATATAATTTTTTGACTAATTTGTCTATCCATTAATCACTTAGTTTTTTTATTAAATTTTAATAAACTGTGCCACGTTGATTACTTCTCTCTTTTTCTCACCATAAACTTTCTCGCCCGACCCATATCGTGTGTGTGTGTGAATTTGACTTTCAGACGCAGCACCCTATCTAAGAGTTGATCTTTTCTATTGTTTGACCAAACATGTCACATCTAATATTATTATAGTTATAGGTGACAAACGATAAGAAGTTAAGAACCTCAAATATATAATTAGAAGAGTGGACTTTTAACATATTAACATGACCCGGTAACCAATAATCACAAACGTATATTTATGGTAACATAAATTTTGAAATAATCATAAACAATTATGGTGGTGTGTTCTGCATTTATACGAACGATTTTAAATTATCACATATAAACATCATCAATTAAAAAATAATTAAAAAATGATCCAGAAAGTCAAAAGGAAACTTGTAGAATTGGATTATGGATATAGAAGCTAGCTCTTTCTCCCTTTCTTAATATGCTTTGTTACAAAACTCCTTGTGATCTAAAAAAAACTTCCATGGCTATTCTAACTGAAATACAAGAACAAGAAGTAGCTGCATCATATGATGTTTTTTTATGTTTCAGGGGTATAGACACCCGTCTCGCTTTTATCGATCATCTCTACCAGGCTTTGATCAACGAAAACATACAAACATTTCTCGATGAGGAAGAAGTTGGAAATGGGGATGAGCTGAAACCGGAGCTTTCAAGAGCTATAAAAAGCTCTCGTGTTTCGATTATTGTATTGTCCGAGAACTTTGCGTTTTCGACATGGTGCTTGGACGAGTTGGTGATGATCCTGGAGCAACACAGGACTTCCAGCCATATTGTTCTTCCGATTTTCTACCACGTTAAACCGACCCATATCAGGAAGCAAAAAAGCAGTTTTGGAGAGGCTTTGACAATGCATAAACAGAGGATGGAGGCAGAAAAAGACCAGGAGAAGAAAAGTCAACGTGCTCTTAAATTGGAGTTGTGGAAGAAAGGACTTACAGAAGTTGCTGATTTGAAAGGAAAGGATGCAAATGGACGGTCTGTTTAAATTTCTTACTGTTAATTTTTATAGTTCCTTTACTTTATAATTCATAAATATAACAACTTATTTTAAAGTTTACTAGTTATTGCAATCTACTTTATAATTTTCATGATTATGGTGATGTACTTTATATTAACCGATAGATTAGATATAATGTTTAGCATATTATGTGTCTTTGGTCTTTTGGCCCGTTGGCCCATTCTATTGTATTTATATTTCTGCTTTGGTTATTGAATGGTTATGGAACTTTGATAATCAAACATGGTATCAGAGAAACTCTAATCCCCTCCTACCCCTAATCCTCTTCTCCTCT
Organism: Centrapalus pauciflorus; assembly: GCA_020465985.1. Taxonomy (NCBI): domain Eukaryota; kingdom Viridiplantae; phylum Streptophyta; class Magnoliopsida; order Asterales; family Asteraceae; genus Centrapalus; species Centrapalus pauciflorus. The sequence goes on along the minus strand of JAANYP010009469.1, from coordinate 38,940 downwards.
CCTAACCCTAATTCTACCATCCCGGCCGGCGACCTGCCGCCGCCGCCGCCGCCGCCGCCGCATCTCCACCGCAAATACAACCCTAAAATCAACCCCAAACTGCATCTCCCTCTCTGGTTTCATCGCCGTCGCCTGAAAAGAAACCCTAAACTGCCGCCGCCTGTCTGAAAACCTAAAACCGCCGCCGTCGCTCACCCTAAACCGTCGTCGCCTGAAAGGAAATCTTCAACCGCCGCCTACAACAGCAATCACCGGCGCTCCCTCTCTCCTCCAAAAACCCGCCGCCTGAAAACCCTAGACGACGACGCCGCCGCTAAACCCTAGGCGCCGCCGCCGCCTTCTGCTTCCTTCCCACAGCGCCACCGCCGTAACCCTCTTCCTGTTCAGCCGTCGACCGCGAACAACAGCCCTCTGAAAAACTCTAGCCGCCTCTCCTATCACCCAACCGCCGCGCCCCCCCCTTCTTTATCCTCCTGTTCCGGCGCCGCCGCCGCCTTCTGCTTTCCCCCAACAACCCTAATCGCCGCCCTCATAGTCCTTACAACCCCATTCCAGCCTATCTAAAATGTCAAACACTCAACCCACTACTTCCGCAAATCCACCAATGCCTCAACAAACTATAACTCCAACCCTTAACGGCTATTGGACCTTTAACCCACCTCCACCTACTACGCTTCCTCAAGCATTCAGTACTATACCTTTGCAGCCACCGGCGAACACTCTTAACTCTGGGTGGTACATGGACACCGGTGCTACCTCGCATATATCCGCGGACACAGGTAATCTTACTACTGTTTTTAATAATTCATTACTTCCGTCTATCGTTGTTGGAAACGGGGCTAGTATTCCCGCTACCACCACCGGCCATAGCATTTTGTCCACATCTCATCGTCCTCTATATTTAAAAAACGTTCTTGTCACCCCTCTAATAATCAAAAACCTTATCTCCGTTCGTCGTTTCACTCGTGACAACAATTGTAGTGTTGAATTTGACAAGTTTGGTTTTTCTGTGAAAGATCTCACGACTCGTCAACAACTACTACGATGTGACAGTGATGGCGACTTGTACCCGCTTTCCACCATCAATCAATCTGCTTTTCTGTCTTCCAGTCACACAACCAGTCACACCACCTGGCACCAACGCCTCGGTCATCCGGGAGACGATGTGCTTCGCTTTCTTATTTCTAGTAATTTCATTAACTGTAATACTACCAAACCTTCAAGTTTATGTCACGCGTGTCAACTAGGCAAAAATGTTAGACACCCTTTCTATTCTTCAAGTACTGTTGTTAATGAGTCGTTTGATATAATACATTCAGATTTATGGACATCACCTATTACGAGCAATGGTGGCTTTAAGTACTATGTTCTGTTTCTTGATCACTTTTCTCATTTCCTGTGGGTGTATCCTCTTAAAAATAAAAGTGATGCGTTTGTCAAGTTTCAACAATTTCGAGCGTACGTTAAAACTCAATTTCAAAAAGAAATCAAAGCGTTTCAGTGTGATCATGGTGGTGAATTTGATAACACACCTCAACATAATCTTTTTCAAAGTGCTGGCATCCAATTTCGTTTCTCTTGTCCTCAAACATCCCAACAAAACAGAAAATCTGAACGCATGATTCGTACCATAAATAATTACATCCGCGCTCTCCTATTTCAAGCTCACTTACCGCCTCGGTTTTGGGTGGAAGCCCTATTCATGGCTGTCCACTTACATAACATTCTACCATCCACTACTATCCAAAATTCCATCCCTTTTACGAAACTCTTCAACAAATCTCCCACCTATTCCCATCTTCGTGTCTTCGGATGCCTCTGCTACCCCTACACCATTCCATCTCACAAGCTCCAACCTCGTTCCACCCCCTGTGTCTTTTAAGGCTATCCAACCAACCACCGAGGATATCGCTGTCTCGACATCGCCACTCACAAAATCATCATCTCCCGTCATGTTAATTTTGACGAGTCCCAATTTCCCTTTCCGACCATACCATCTACCACCACCTCCCAAAACACACTCCCTATAGATTCCCCTGAACCTTCCCCCATCGCTCGCTCCATTCTCACAAACCCAACTTCCGCACCCACACACATCCCCACTTCTCCCAATTCTCCAGTCTCCTCTTCGGTCCCCTCTCCTCCTGATCAATCATCCCAACCCTCACCTCCTCCACCTCATCCCATGGTCACACGCTCCAAATCTGGCATCACTATACCGGTCAATCGTCTCAATCTCAATGTCTCTCACATCTCTCCTCTTCCTACCTCTTACCTCACTGCTCTTCAATCCCCTGACTGGCAAAATGCTATGAAAGACGAATTTAATGCATTACTTAAAAACGGTACGTGGAAACTTGTCCCGCGGCCACCAAAAGTTAATATTGTTCGTTCTATGTGGCTGTTTAGACATAAGTATCATGCTGATGGTACTCTGAGTAGGTACAAAGCCCGTTTGGTTGCAAATGGACGGAGCCAACAAAAAGGAGTTGACTGTGATGAGACTTTTAGCCCTGTGGTCAAACCTGCAACAATACGTACTGTCCTGAGCCTTGCGGTCTCTCGTGATTGGCCCATTCACCAATTAGATGTCAAAAATGCCTTCCTTCATGGCAAACTTTCTGAGACCGTCTATATGCATCAACCTCCGGGGTTTAAGCATGCTACCCATCCTGATTATGTCTGCCTCCTGCAGAAATCCCTATACGGCCTCAAACAGGCTCCACGAGCCTGGTTTCAACGTTTTGCTTCCTTTGCCACACGTGTCGGGTTCATTCACAGCAAAACTGACACCTCACTTTTCATCTTCCGACGTGGGTCTGAACTTGCATACCTTCTCCTGTACGTTGATGACATTATTCTCACAGCTTCGTCTACGGCTCTTCTACAGCGGATTATTGCCTTGCTTCACACAGAGTTCGCCATGACTGATCTTGGTTCGCTAAATTATTTTCTGGGCATTTCCGTGGTTCGCAACTCGTCCGGCTTGTTCCTCTCTCAATCCAAATATGCCATGGAAATTCTCGAACGTGCTCACATGCTTAATTGCAACCCTTGTCGCACTCCAGTTGACAGTGAAAGCAAACTTGGTCCAGATGGCACTCCGGTCTCTGATCCTGAATTATACCGCAGTCTCGCAAGTGCTCTACAGTATCTCACATTCACTCGCCCGGACATAGCATACTCTGTCCAACAAATTTGCCTCCATATGCATGATCCACGAGAGCCTCATCTAAATGCTTTGAAACGAATTCTACGCTACATTCGAGGCACCACTGATCTTGGCCTTCAGCTTTTTCGGTCTCCCTTGCTTCAACTCACAGCCTACACAGACGCTGATTGGGCTGGGTGTCCGAGCACCCGTCGATCCACATCTGGATACTGCGTGTTTTTAGGTGACAACATCATCTCTTGGTCATCCAAACGTCAAAATACTACTTCTCGCTCCAGCGCCGAAGCTGAATATCGAGGTGTCGCTAATGTTGTCGCTGAAACTGCATGGATTCGTAACCTTCTGTGTGAGTTACATCTTCCCTTGCAATCTGCTTCAATTGTGTACTGCGACAATGTTAGTGCTGTGTACCTGTCTTCCAATCCTGTTCAGCATCAACGCACGAAACACATCGAGATTGACATTCATTTTGTCCGTGACAAAGTGGCGGCCGGACATATTCGTGTTCTTCATGTTCCTTCTCGCTACCAGTATGCTGATATCTTCACCAAAGGTCTACCGTTTCAACTATTTGCCGATTTTCGCTCCAGTTTGAGTGTTCGTCCTTCTCCCCCTCAAACTGCGGGGGACTATTAACCGATGGATTAGATATAATGTTTAGCATATTATGTGTCTTTGGTCTTTTGGCCCGTTGGCCCATTCTATTGTATTTATATTTCTGCTTTGGTTATTGAATGGTTATGGAACTTTGATAATCAAACACTTTAGATTTTACCAATTATGACAACTTACTTTCAGCTTTTTCACGATTATAACAAGTCATCATGTCAATTATAAATGACCTGAAATATGGTTTAGCTAAGTTTGCAACCTCAAAAAATTAATCATTCCCATAAGGTATACCCAATGGTGTTTTCAATATTGGGTTAATTTTGTGACACGGATAACTTTGCTAAGTTATGTTACTCGTCATTTAAGAATTAACATGTGCTTTACAGGTAACTGACTACTTGCTATAATCGCAAAAAAAAGATAAAAAGTAGATTTTTATAATTGATAAAATGTAGAGTAGGTTTCTATAACATGAGATTTTGGAAAGTAGATTGCTATAGTTGGTAAATGTTAAAGTAGGTTGCTATAATCATGAATTTTAGCATAGTAGGTTGCTATTTTTTCAATTAACCTTTTCATTTTTCCAACTGTAAACAGTATATATAGATGTTGATGGAACCAAGTCAAATATGTAAAAGAAAAAAGTAACAGATGAACATGTAAAAAACCAGATATAATTAATAGTTGACAGTTCTTGCTTACACAAAGTTTTTGACTGGTTTCTTGTTGTTTTCATTTGAATCAATTTACAGTAGAGAGACTCTGTTTATTGAAGAAATTGTTAAAGAAATTAACAGTAGATTGGGTCTATACTCGCAGAGTAAAATACCATACCTAATTGGGATGGACCATTCCATTTATACTATCAGTTCGTGGTTGAAAAATGAATCGGCAAAAACTGCTAATATTCTAACAATCTGGGGAATGGCTGGGATCGGAAAGACAACTTTGGCAGAATATATTTATAGGTTGCATTACCATCAATTTGAAAGAAGCAGCTTTCTTGAAGGCATAGAAAGAAAATGTGCAGAACAATCAAGTGCATTGCTTGATTTACAAAAACAGCTACTTGGAGACATTCTAAGGAAAAGTACCGCAGAACTACGTGATGTTAATGTGTGCACTGCTAAGCTTGAGAAAGCATTGTTTGATAAGCGAACACTAGTGGTTCTTGATGGTATTGATAAGTTTGAACAGTTAGATGTATTGATTGGGACAAAAGGTTTCCACCCAAGAAGCAAGATCCTAATTACAACCAAAGACATATCGTTAACGGAAAAGTGTGCATTGTTCCATACATCATTTCCTCCAAAACATACGAAGCACAAGCTTTCTTGCTTAGATTTTCCTGAATCTTTAAGGCTTTTATGTCGGAGTGCATTTGGAAGTGATGGCCCCAAGGAAGGTTATGAAGAAGAGGCAGAAAGAGTGGCAAAGTATTGTGCAGGTCATCCGTTGGCTCTTAAAGTTTTGGGTAGTTCTCTAATCAATGAAGATGTTGATACATGGCGTGATATTTTTGAAATGTTGGAGACGACAGAACTTTATGCTGATATACAGAAGGTTCTTCAAATTAGCTTTAATTCTCTGCCATCTGAAAACTGCAAAGAATTGTTTAAGCATATTGCATGTTTTTTTGCTGGAGAAGATAGAGAAGTAACTGAATCGATTTTAAAAGAATGTGGTATTCGCACATCGTATGGGATATCAAAGCTAATTGATAGATGTCTTCTCACGATTAGTATGGATAACAAGCTGATGATGCATCAATTGGTTCAAGAGATGGGGAGAGATTTAGTCCTCCGAGAATCACCTAAAAAGCCATGGAAGCGTAGTCGATTATTGAATAATGAGGAGTGCCTCAATATGTTGAAACAAGATAAGGTAATAAAACAAACCTATCATGAGTATTTGTTATTTATATCATTTTTAATACTATGTAAACATTAGTTTTCCTTTTCTTTTTTAATCAGGGCACATCAAAAATTCAAGGACTTGCCCTTGACATGAAAGTGTTGGAGAAAGAGCCAGTACATGGATCGAGAAGTGTGAGAGAGTATAAGTTTGAAGATGGAATCTGTATGAAGTTTAGAAAAGTTCCATTAATCTTGAGGGTTTCTGAGTTTTTCTCAAGGATTTGGTGGCTATTTGCTTGGTTTTTTGTAATGTGTTCATCATCCCAAACCAAACAAATAGAATTGAGAACAAATGCTTTTGACAAGATGGATAATTTAAATCTTCTTCAACTCAATTATGTAAAAATCAAGGGGTCCTACAAGAAATTTCCTGAAGGTTTAAGATGGTTGGGTATGCATGGGTCTGGATTGGAATATATACCTTCAGAATTACCAATGCAGAACTTGGTTGCTCTTGATATGTCTTACAGTAATCTGAAACAGCTTTGGAAGAAACCAAAGGTATAAAATTGAAACTTTTTACATATTTTTTTTTAGTCCTTGGTTAATATCTTTGTGATAGCATGCTTGATTAATTAGTTGATTTTCAATGTAACAGTTGCTTAGGTCATTGAAGATTCTTAATGTTAGTTACTCTAACCTTGTTAGAGTTGGTGGCTTCTCTGGACTACCATCACTTGAGAGATTGATTCTTGTAGGATGTGCAAGTTTGATTCAAGTTTGCGAATCAATTAATGGATGTGATAGACTCGTTCTTCTTGATTTGAGCCACTGCAAAAAGCTAAAAGAGATTCCAAGAAGCATAGTCAAATTAAAGAAACTTAAAATTCTATCAATAAACTCTTGCATTGGTGAGACAGAGGATAGTATTCGATCAAAATCACGTTCCTCTTTATCTTCATATACTAAGTGTGTACCAAGAAGCCCAAACTCTTTTTTGCGTTCATTGCCAGCATCACTAGTAAAGTTGGTCCTAGAAAATAATAATTTATCTAATGAATCATTTCCCATGGACTTTAGTAGCATGTCAGTGTTGACAATTTTAAATTTGAATGATAACCCTATTCGTTCCTTGCCTGATTGTGTGAGAAGTCTTAGCAAGCTCAAGATACTGAGCGTAAAAAGATGTATCATGTTGAAGTCAATATTGTCCCCTCCAAGTACATTGAATTATATGTTTACCGAAGGCTGTTTGTCACTCGAGAAAATATCATTTCATTCAGAAATGTCAAGACCACCACTAGTCCTTTACGAAGATGCAAAGTCCTTGAATGAGATTGAAGGAATAATAACATTCCAAGATTTAGCAGAAGTTGCTCAAGAGGTGTTATGTGCTTTGGGATGGACAAACTTACAGCGCGTGAAAGGTCAAAAGGTGCAGGTTCAGATTCCATTAATACATAATCATCCAGTGAAACTTCCAGTTCAGGTATTCTTTCTTACACAAAAACAAGCATACACTAATATGCATAAACTTCAATTCTCATTATATAATCTTGTATTTGCAGATGTGTCATGAATTTGGAATATTCAGCACGTATTCTGTAGGAAAAGAAGTTCCAAATTGGTTTGCTCAAAGAAGCAATGGGTCATCAATATCGTATACTATGCCATCATCTCCAATGAATAAACGTATCCAGGGATTAAACATATGCTTTGTCCATACATGTCCAGGTACATGGATGTATAGTACTTTATTGATAAAAATAAAGAATATGACCAAAAACCGCACCTGGATATATTGGAATGCGATATATTCTGTTGTAGAAGCTCAAGATATAGTATGGTTAAGCCATTGGATGTTTGGGAACAACGAACTTGAAGAAGGTGATGAAATTAGTGTCACCATATTTGATGGTGAGTTTGATGGTGTTATGGTGAAGGAGTGTGCGATCAACCCGACGTACATTGATAGAGATATGGAAGAAGATCCTTTAAGGGGTTACAAGTTATGGAAACACAGAATAGGTGGAGATCTCTGTGACTATCAACTAACATCTGGAGATTACTTCCTGACACATGCACGTTCTCTTACTCGTCAGTGCGGCGTTGAAAATCAAGAGGAAATGAGGAAAATATATCAGTTACCTCCACTCTTAAAATTTATTGGCTATGCCACCGAATATAAAGGTATATATGCCATTAAATCTTAAAATTATATTCATATTTGGAATTTACGTTATGCAAAATAATAAGTTTGCTGTTGTTTTTATTGCTGATTTAGATGAAACTGAAATCAGAGTAGAGACACACCAATATTTCTTTGAATAGCGTACGTAAGATACTAAATGATCGTCGATCAGGAGAAGAAAATAGATAGCAACGTGGCGATTCTTTTGAGTTTTTTCATCATACATAGATCTGTATTCTCTTAAGAAATCTTCTTATTTTCGGTATGTATATATATGCATTATTCTTATATCTAGTTTAGAGAGTTTATTGTAATTAGTTTTTATATCGTATTTATCTGTATTGATATGGAATACAAGGGATATATTATATAATATGATATTAGAGATAAACCTTAGTTTTTTTACTTTTAAGATTTGTGTGAAATCACAATGTAACGGCATACAACAAGATCGAATATTAATCACCATGCAAGATTCCTTTTTTATTGTCCACGACAAGAGACTCTGATGTCAACTCGTAAAAAGTAAAACCAAATATCTTATTCCCCTCAGCTCTGTCTCACTCTCAGGATCGTTCCTATCGTTTTTGGGGCTCAGGGCAAAAACTTATAAAGAGTCATTTAAACATGTATGTATATATAACAGCTAAAGATTAAAGGGAACAACCATGTAAAAAATGTATGTAAATATCATAAAAAACAACTAGCAAAACAAGTAAATTACTATTATTGTAGGGCCCTGGGGCAAAAGCCCAGGTTGCACACCCCAATGGGCCGGACCTGCTCACTCTCTCTCTTGATTATCTCTCTCAAAATCGACTAAAAAGCTGCCTCAAACCTCCATCCTGTGCTATCCATGATGTGAAAATTCAATACAGGTGTGAATATTAGACCAAAGGGTATTTAGCCTCATGAAGAGATCCTTGTTGTTTCGCAATACACATGCACGCGTTATCTAATGTGATGATGCCTTAGTGCTCAGGAATCATGAAAAGATGCCTGGGGTAATGTTTAATGTTTGATCTCCCCCCTCCCCCCCCTACTCAATACATATATACCCCCATAGACTTACCATGACCAAGTAGTCATATAACATTGCAACTTCACTGATATTAGTGCATACATGATAGAAATATCACTGATCCCTGACTTTCTGTTGATCCAGCCCCTCGATTCGTAGGAAAAAGATGTTCCACAACCCCAACCACCAAAGAACTTTTAGCATGAGGCTTAAGAAGGGACTTGCTAAAATTTGTATACATACTGGATCAGGACATGTTGGAATGTTGAATAACTCTCGAACCCAATCTTATTTCCCACTCTTGCAAGTATCGTATGTTGGACTTGAGAACTTGTGTGTGATTGGTATTTTGAAATATTTGGAACCTTGGATGTGTAGTAATTGCATAGAAAATATGGAGTTGAGATCAATGAGGGTGCTGGAATCAAGTTTTCTACTATACATTGTTGCAGTTTGCACAAGTTGGTGACCCAGCGGCATTCGAGGATGTTGTCCAGATGCCAAACCTTCTGTTTTGATGTTAAAGTAGGATCTTCACTGGTTTGATGTTGGGTGTCAAACTGCTGTTTTCATGTTTGACTTTCAAGGTCTAAATTGTTCTTAACTCCGAATGAATCCATATCGGTGGTTTGGAGTTCAAATCTTCTGAAGTGCAAAAGGTAGAGAGGAGTCGAGGACCGGTGTGTTTGGTTTTACGTTATAAACAAGATTATTAGTTTATTACGTTACAATAATGCAAATAATTGGTTTAAATTGTTTTTGGATTGCATATCTTAATAAATGATTATTTGCAAACAGCAGAAGCTAAACCAAACACTACATTTTCGGCAGTGCTTTTTGTTACAAATATTATCTGATTATGATTATTAGTTTCCAAAATGCTACAGCACTTTTTCAAACGCAAATCCAAACACCCTCTATGCAACCGAATATACACTTCCTTTGGCACAACATCAATGAGTTGAAATTAGGAGCTTAAGATGTGAACAACTTTCAAGAGATATTTGTGAAAATTTTATATCAATTATAGTTTTATAATTTTCAATTCTTCCATGTGTTGTATTTTAATGCAATTACATTTACTTATTAAGAAATTTGGTTGGAACTAAATCAAACATGAAGGTGTGGAATGTACACTTGAATAAGTTCAGGCGTAGTCTAGACCCGAGCTTAAAAGCAAGGGTCAAGGAGGCAGCCCCCTTGCGGGGTCCAAGCAGGGGCACGTCATCAAAAGTGAAGCTTAAAAAGCTTCTCTGTTGTTAAAGCCAAAACTTCACGGCAATAGTTGTGAAGGTGTTGTTGATGTTGTTGATGCAGTATAACGACAAGTAGCATTTGTTGATGTTGAAGTTTAACAGTGACTCGCCACTATCGGTGCTTATTTACTTTTAATGATGGCAGTCGTTGGTGGTTTGACGGCTACTTTGGGAAGTTAATTTCTGCATACGTATACACACTGCACACACAAACGAACTTAATCAATTTGTAGCAAGCGCGCATTCTTGTGTATTACCCCAAAATCAAAATTGAAAAAATCGGTTAGGGTCAAATTGTTGTTTACGGATGGTGTTCTATACACGATCTCAAGAACATTTGAGTTTTGTTGATTCCATCTATAGCTCTCTGGTTTTCTAACAACTCTGGGATTTTTCAAGAGTTGGGATACACATATAATTAATTTCCATCTAATAATTTTGGGTTGTTTGGGGCTTTTCTCCCACTTCTCATTGGTTGATCCAGAGGTGATCACGGTTCGGTTCGATCAGTACTAAAACTATGAAGCCTGTTTTCGGTTACCAATCTACGAGTACCCGTAAGAAGTCGGCTATTCACATTCGATCCTCGATTACGCTCAATTCGTTTTAAAATATAATAAATAAAATGTGTGCTTATTTAGAATTTATTTCTTTTAATAATGAAATTATATAACTATTCTATTTAAGATTATAAAAATTACACTAAAAATATTGTCAAACCAAGTAAAATAAAATGAAAAAAAAAAACTCAATTGAGATTTTATTATTCCAAACGGACGGCATTAATGGAATGATTCAGATGTCATTTTACCTTTGAGTAACTTTTTAATTATTTTATTAAGAAGTAAACAAATAACCTCTTATACGTTTATAACACATCTTTATACGTTTGGTTCATTTCGGTAATCCGCAGTTTTTAAAAATGAAAATCAAAATCGTCTTGTCATTGTCGGTTTTTTAAATTTTAAATCGAACGGTTCGCCTTGGTTATTTTATTTTCCGGTTTGCTTTGAACAACCCTTGGGTCCACGCTCAGTCGCTCTCGGCCTTGCCTATACTTAGGTATGTAAAATACAAATTCAAACAGGTTTTTCAATTTCCAAAATTTCAATTTAGGGTCGTATATGTTAAAAAAGAAACTATAGGGTGTTGAATTCAAATTATGCATTACTATAGGGTGTTCAATTCAGATTATACATTGCGTCGATATTATTAGCCCAAAAAAAGTAAAAAACCCTAAAATTAGGGCTTTAGAAATTAGAAGAACCGTCCATCCTCACTGGATCAGGTTACGCAATCAAATGGCATTACTTTCTACATTCAGACTGAAGTATGAAAATCCCATGTAAGTGAAACTGTTGGTTTGCATTAATTAAATTTTTTTCTTCCAGTTATGTTTTCGTGCTTGATTAATATGAAATTGCCTAACTTTTAGCTCAAAATCCATACGTGAATGCAAGAAAGCGAAGAAATTTCTGAATACCCTGTTGTCTTTCGCAGAATTATCTCTTGGGTAGCGTGAACTTTGCTATGCTGATTCGTGGAATCAGTAATAGGCTGTTTTGGATCTCTAAGATGATATCTGAACTGCATTATGTGCATTGCTCCCCAACTGTTTGTAAAAATGCTTGTTCCGGATATGGATCTTTTTTTATATCGGTTAAAAGACGGAACTTTTGCGTATCAGAACCTACTTTTCGAGTAAAAGCTGGGGTTGTTTGTTCACATCAATCACAAGCTAGTGTCAATGGTAATCGAATTTCGCGGGTTGTAAGAACAGAAGCACAAACTGCACTTTTTGATTACTTGCATTTTACTAGAGGCTTCCATTTCACTGATGCAGAGCACATTAGCAAGAACTCTCCTCATTTTGTTCAAAACTTGCTATCTGTGGTTGATATTGAGGAAGACGTATCACGGGCATTGTCAAAGTACTTTAGATACAATCCCATCAATGAGTTTGAGCCTTTCTTGGAGAGTTTAGGTCTAAATCCTTCTGAGTTCCCATCATTACTACCCAAATCATTAATATTTTTAGGCGATGATTCTCTCTTGCTTGATAATTTTCATGTTCTTTGCGGCTACGGGATTCCTAGAATTAAGATTGGTAAGATGTATAAGGAAGCAAATGAGATATTTGAATACGAGCATGGAGTATTATCCATGAAACTTAAGGCTTACGAGGAATTAGGATTGAATAAATCAACGGTAATTAAACTCGTAACATGCTGCCCTTCACTTTTGATCGGAGGTGTTGATCGTAAGTTTCTTGTGGTTCTTGATAAGCTGACAAAACTAGGGTTTGGAAGTGAATGGATTGGTACTTATGTATCCGAAAGGAACTCCTTAAACTGGGATAGAATGTTGGAGACCATGAGTTTTCTTGTGCAAGTGGGTTACAACAATAAACAGATGAAAATTCTGTTTATAAATAACCCTGCACTACTGTTTGAAGGTTCAGGGAAACAGATTTACGTACTGGTTGGTCAGTTACTTAAACTAGGGCTAAAAATGAACCAAATTTATGACCTTTTCTTGAGAAACCCCCGAAGTTTATCAACAAAGAGTGCAAAGAATCTTTGGATGGCAGTGTCTTTTTTATCCGAGATAGGGATGGAAACCAAGAGAATTGCAAGCATTGTTGCCACCCATATGGAAGTTCTAGCTTCGAACTCCCTAAAAGGTCCAAGTAGTGTCATGAACAGTTTGAAAATTCGACAAGATGAATTACGTCTAGCAATAAATAAAGATCCTCTGGAGTTGATCAATTTAGCTACAAAGACGGACAATAAAGCAAATGATCATCAAGATTCTAATACATTTCTGGAAAGAAGAAACTTTTTGTTGAGATTGGGTTATGTCGAAAACTCTGATGAGTTGTCAAAAGCATTAAAAAAGTTTCGGGGGAGAGGAGACCAACTACAGGAAAGATTCAATTGTTTAGTAGAAGCAGGACTTGATTACAACGTAGTTTCAAGCATGATCAAGCGAGCCCCTTCAGTGCTAAACCAGACAAGAGATCTTCTCGAGAAAAAGATTGATTGTTTGCAGAATCGTTTAGGCTATCCATTGGAAGCCATTGTGGCATTTCCATCATACTTATGTTACGATATTCAGAGGATTAATCTCAGATTCTCGATGTATTTATGGCTCTTAGAGAGAGGTGCAGCGAAGCCAAAGCTATCATTGAGCACCATTCTCGCTTGTTCGGATGCAAGGTTTGTGAAATATTTTGTTCATATTCATCCTGAAGGTGTTTCCACATGGGAAAGTTTGAAGAAGTCATTTAATTCAAAATAATATTTAATTCTCATGTTTCAATACATTTTACAGTATTCTTTTAGCTCTAGTTCAACAATATTGCTAATTTTCTCCTAGTTTGTGTACAATTCATTCATTTAGGAGGTTTTTGGTAACGGTGGAATCGAAATGAAATGGGAACCACATGAAGTTTACAAGCTTTTTTGTTATGCGACAAGAGCCTTGATTCTTAATGTGGAGTAGAGACAGGTTTAGTATAAATTTTATTTTTCTCTTTATCAACATGGAGAGAATCAAAAAGATGGAAAATGGATGAAGCTTTTTCTTCATTTTCAATGTCATAATGTCTAATGTCTGTTGGTTAAAATAGTTTATTAATTTGATTTCATTCCATTCCACGTGTCAAACGCCCCCCTAGTTCATCTTCCCGTGGAAGATTTTTGACAAATATTGTAACAATTTCTTTCTTGGGATGTATTACATACCAAGAATAGGTTTTCCAAATGGGAGGGTTATTTCCTTGATTTGAATCGTTACATGTGTGCATTTAGTGAATCACAAAGGGTGCATCTATGGCTAAACGACGCAATTGAGAGGTGAAATTTACGTTCTCTATTGTCATTTATTACGTTCACGGACTCACTTCTTGGTCCCCAATCCCCATGAATTTATTTGAAAGATCGACCATCAACACCAAAACAACGACCTAAATCTATAATATCTCATGTATTTAGACTTGATCATCCAACAGCGGAATCAAACGCAAAAGGTAATGGACTAAGAATGACAATGAACAAAAAAAAAAGAAGGATTTGAAACCAGATCGGGACAAAAGTCAATATATTAACCAGAAAAAAGTCAATTCGGTCCTGGTTTGGTATGGATAATCCATCATTTTTATTTCGATTTTGACACACCCCTACAATGTTAGCGTGAAGTAGGGGTGTAAACGAGCCCGAGCCCGTTAAAGCTTGTGTTCGCCTCGTTTAAAATTATCAGACTCGAGTTCGGCTCGTTTCGAGCTCTGTATGTAAAGCTTGAGCTCTGCTCGTGAATAATTATACCAGCTCGAGCTCGGCTCGGGCTCGACTCGTTTATTATATATATTAATTTTTAATTAGTTTTTTATAATTTATTTATATAAATTTAATTTATATATTATATATTTATTAATTAATAACTATATTTATATATGGGCTCGTTTAAGCTTGTTTAGATTCGCGAGCTCAATATGTGAAGCTCGGGCTAATGCTCGTTTATTAAATGAGCTCATATTTATGCTCGAGCTCGGCTCGGGCTCGTTTAACTCGAGCTTTTAGCGAGTTGAGCTCGAGTAGCTCGACTCATTTACACCCCTAGCGTGAAGGGAGTGGGGGCACCGTCGGTACCCCAAGATGCCACCTCAGCGGCGGTAACACGGTATGCACCTCCCCCTCCCATTTTAGTGCCGCTCAAACTAAAAAATCAGGACCGTGATACCACTGACTCTAGAGGCGGAGATAGGCAGGGGCTGGAAGGATGCTCGATCCTTCTAATGAGCTCAAATATTATAGATTTTGTTTAAGAAAATTTTACTTGCCCACTATAATTGTTTACTTGACTCTTCTCAAGACTAAATGGCAGTGAGAAGCAAACTAATCTCGTTAAATATTACCTTTTTTTATGCTTTTTCACGAATGGAGGTTTTCAAGTTTCGAGATAATTCTTATACTTTATATTATTTTATTTAGAGTAAATTACAAAAATGGTCCCTATGGTTTACATAAAAATTTGCATACGGTCCCTGTAGTTTCAAATTTGCATAACCGGTCATTATCTTTATTGTTTACTTGTAAAAATCAAAACGGGTTTGCAAAATTGAAACTACGGGGACCGTATCCAAAGTTTTATGTAAACCACATGGACCATTTCTGTAATTTACTCTTTTATTTAAAATGAAAACATTCATATTGTTCTAAAATTATGGCTCCACCCCCGGCACTCTGCATCCTCGCGGTCTTTTTTTTCTTTTTCTTTTATCGTGAGATGTGTGTATGTTTTAAGTAGGACAGAAAGATGATCACTCCATTGGTACATACTACATAATGAGCCAATAAATCACATTGTTTGGTATGCAGGTATAGTCAAACTTATATAACGAAATGAAACTAAAGAACAATTACATAACACATTTCATTTGAAATTAACGACAAAAAATACCTATATGCATTTCGACAACAATTACACAACACCTAGTATAAACACACAATATGACAAATTTTCTAATAATAACTATATACTTAGAGGTGTTTCAGGCTGACCAATTCGATGTCAAATATGAGAATCCCCAATGTAGAGCCTTCGCCATTTGCAAGGCGTGTAGGGTTGAAAATGGTAGTGAATAGCCTTTGCCTGTCGAAAAACTGTGGGAAAAGAAAATGAAGATAAATAAGTTAATATTAATTAAGTAAAAAAATATGAGATCAAATGTTTGAGACCCGAAACCGATGCAAGAAAGGGCAAGTTACAAAGACTACCAACGGTGATAATCTACGTGGAAAAGAAGTTGAAGATTACCCTTTATTTCCTTAATCAGTAGGAGCCCAACTGATGGATTACCCTTTATTTCCTCCTCCGTCAAATAAACCCTTGATTAATGGGTAAATACATAAAGAAAACCTAATTTCGATGCATAAATTGTTTGTGTCAAAATGCTATTCTAAAGGAACATTTTGATTTTGAGATGTTAAATGATGGGAAGAACATGTGAAGTAATAGGAAATCATCCAACAATTTCCCCAAGTGACTCTCATTTATAATGAATTTAAGATTAGGATTTGTTTGGGCGTGCGTTTTGTATAAATTAGATAAAGAACACAGATTATATTGCTAAATAAAGTGTCTAAGGGACTAAACCGATAATAAACGTATGATGGGTTGTTTTTCTAAATAAATTAAGGAACAAAAATAATGATATATAAGTTTATTTGAACCACTTAATTTAGATCAAGTGGCCACCACCAAAGGTGGGAGGGTTTCATTTGGTTGAGGTCTTGAGTTCGAGCCTTGCCAAGGGTGTTTCTCCTTAGGTGGAGGTGTGAGGTTTGGTCCTCACCCTCAAGGTGTCTAACAATGGTGCTAACAACTAACCACTAACATCTGTTGTTCAAAAAAAACTTTATAATGATAAAAAGTAGTGTTATCCCACACTAGAAGCTAAATGCAAATTTAAACACCCCTTTGTTTGATAAGAAAATGTAAATGGTGGAATGAATGAAGGTAACTAATATATAAACAAATAATATTAGAAACTTTAATTTCTAGAGCTTACATTTGGTGGAAGGGGCTCTTGAGACATGTTTTGATATCCTTGAGATGGTGGGATGACGACTCGGCGAATACCACCCACTTTCATCGACTTAACTGCTGTTTCGATCCCTGCTATGACCTGGACTAGGTTAACAAATAAAACACAAAATTCTCAACTGAATTAATTACGACTTCTTCTTTTTGAATGGCAAATGGTTATAAGGAGCTGGAAGACTACATAAATAGAACTCATCAACTCAAGACCTCGTTTAAAGAATCCCAAACTTCAACCAATTCCTTTTCTATACACTACTCGATGCAATTCCCTCTACAAAATCATAGTTCTGGTAAAAACAAGCGTATTAAACATTCCTTTCTCGGAATATACATTGTCGTTGCAATTATTAGTAATCACTTTAACCACGTTTGGACTTGACATTACATCATAATCTGTTTTACTTTTAGGAATCACGAGCCAGCAAACAAACAACTGAAACAAACATTGTATTTAATGTATATGAATACTCTTAAGAAATGACATTAATATAATCAATTCTAGTTTATAGATGTTATTGCTTCTGATTATATGATTATTTTGGGATTAAATAATTAGTTTATACTAAATGCACCAAAACCCACAATTAACAGCTAAAATTACTTGCATACCTTAGTTTATAACTTTATATGATACTATCCAAGGGTCCAACATTCGGTTTGTAGTTAACTATTTTTATTTATGATTTAGGAATTAAGTAATATGTTTTTGAAACCAGGGCTATGTTTGGCACGACTAGCTGTAGCTTCGAGAGTTCGAGCTGGAGCTTTTTGTTTTTTATAAATGTGTTTGGTAAAGGTAGTTGTAGTTGTAGCTTTTAGTATTAAATGACATAAAAATACATTGATATTAATTAAAAGTTGTAGTTCATAATTATTTGGAGGGTAAAAAGGTAATTTTGTTTGAGCAAAAGTTCAAGCTCGTTTTGAAAGCTACTTTCTCGTGAAAGAGCTTTTGAGAGCTTTCAAATCCGAATCAAATCTTAAGCTCCAATCAACCAAACGGGGCTTTTGAGCTTGAGCTTTCAAAAATCAAACGCAACCTAGGTGTGACAAAACAGATTATCAAATGGTACAGTAAAATCACTTTTCTGCCTATGTCTGTTTGTTCCTAAACTTGTTAAGTAATATGTTCGATACTAGCTATAACAAAGCTGATTAATCGACTGTTCTACTTTGAAAAGGGTTTAAATTGCATTAAAAAAAAAAAAGGAATAGCAACCTACATTGCTAAAATTCATGTTTATAACAACCTGCTTTAAAATTTTCCAATTATAACAATCTACTTTTACTATAGCAACATACATTATAATCTTGTAATTAAAGCAATGTACTTTCTAATCTTTTACGACTACAACAACTAGTTGGTTATCTATATGTATAATTTGAAAAAGTAATGAAAAACTCACAGTATTCATTTACGCGGGAATGATAAATAGACAATTTTGTCATGTGTCTAATTATATTCCACAGTTAGACATGGCAATGTAGCGGGGCGGGATCTCAGTTCTCATCCCCATCCCCATCCCCACTTCTTACTCCTCTCTCCCATCCCCGTCGGGAAATGAGTTTTTATCCCCATCCCCGTCCCAATCGGGGATCCCGTCGCGGAATCGAGTTTTTCAAGTTCCTAAAATATTATTAAGTTTAAACTATAAATAGTAATTTAGTAGAAAAAATTATGTAAATAAACTTTAAAACAAATCAATTCAACCATATTTGAGTTATTTACATATATAATTTATAATTTATAATGAAACTAAGACAATGAAATGTTTGCAAAAAATTTATAAAACCACTAAAATGAAAAAAACAATAATATTTTAAACTATTAAAAGTCATATACAATAATATTTAACATATTATAAAAAATGTAATGAATTATTTACATTGTAAAGTTAAATATATATTATAATCTATATTAAAACATAAAACATAATTGGGGTCGGGGTCGGGGTCGGAGATTAAAGTGTCTCCCATCCCCATGAATTTAAATCGGGGATTCCCCGTCCCCATCCCCGGTCAACTCGGGATTCCCCGGTCAACTCGGGGATTCCTCGGTCAAATCGGGTCGGATTTCCCGTCAGGTATGGTTTTTTTTTTCATGCCTATCCACAGTCCACACTCCAGAGTCATTTAAAAACTAAATGCATATAGGTAATCGACAAGTTGTTATAATCATGAAAAATTATAAGGTAGATTGTTGTAATGGGTAAAACAAAGTAGGTTTCTATAACTGTGAAAAATCAAAAAGTAGATTGCTATAACCGGTTAAAATCAGATTAGGTTGTTATAATCAGGAATTTTAGTAAAATAGGTTGTTATTTCTTGTAATTAACCCAATTTCAGAATTCTCAGTATCACATCATAATCACTTCCGAAATACACATCAAAACATCCTTTATGATACTTACTTTGCCTGAACCAAGTGTGAAGATAAAGGGAAGCGGTTCACCAGTCTCATCTTTGTGGTCGTATGTTGAATCAAATCGCCATCCCTGCTTTGCAGCTAATCGTCCATAATAATGAATCGCAACCTGTGCATAAACATTATTCTCCAAATTCAAAAACAAAATTTACCTAATAGTCAGTTATTCGCAATTTCAAACAGAAATAGGTGAGACCTGATCGCCATTGACAGGTGAATCTCCATCACCGATTCTTAGATCCAACGCCTTCACACCTCCAGATCCAGGTAGTTCAGAAAATTGAGGAGTTGCAGCGACGGCGACGGCAGCAGAAGCTTCTGAGCAACGAATCGATGAGTCGCAAAATATAATTGGAACTAAATACGCTGCGGTGGTTGCCGTTGTGGCAGCGAGCAGAGATATAGCTCGTCTCGTCGTCGTCACCGCCGGCTCCGTTTCACCACCATGGATGGTGGTCGTCGGATGATGAGTGCTGTTGTAACAGACGGTTACGATGTGAGGAACACGTAATGATGACGTAGACGCGCCACAGCTTAGCATCATCCTTCTCATCCTCGCGTGTGTGGTTCTTTTGCATTATGTTCGGCTTTCACAGACTGAAAGACCAGAGGTTCATTTTACCAATTGGCCCTTACACAATTTTATATTTACTAAAAGGCCCCTATTGTATGGCATAGAACATTAATGAGCATGACATTAATCACAGTTAATAAGTTAACCATGGTTGTTAATATCTCGATCGTGATGTAAGTAGAATATGATTTTGTGATGTTGAATAATGAAAACGGGTCGACTACGTGCGATCTCTAGAGCCATAATGTGTTATCATACCATTTAACGTATAGTTTATACGATTATTAAGTTACATATTTTAGAAAAGAAAAGTTGATTTCATATAACTAACCATTGAGTTACATATTTTATTTGTTTTACATTTTTAGGTGTTGTTTGTTTTTCAAGAGATTGATGTTTGCGGTCTATTTACTTGGCTGTAGAAATCTCTGGTCAAACGAGATGGCTTAAAGGTCTACAGTCTTCGTAGACGTAGACAAACATGGGAAGACGTCTGCAGACGCGAGCAGGCGATGCGGACAGACGCGGGAAGACCTTTGCAGACACAGACAGATGAAAAATACAAGCGCACTTCCATATAAAACTTCTTTCCCGCGTCTTCGAGTTCGTAGACATAAGAGGTTCGAATATATTCTTAAAAAAAACAAACATGGCCTAAAGTGATAGTAAGGTATGTGACATCGTATAAGTATTTACTATCTTTATACAATATTTATTATTTTTTATTTTTAAATTTTTAAATGAACATGTATAACATACAAATATTTAACATAGCTTAAGAAAACTAAAGTCAAATACATATTTCTTACTTTCATGTTATGCTACTTGTAAAATGATTAAAATATTTTACTATTTTTCACATTTAGTATTTACTTCTTAATGTATTTAGTTTTACAACAATACTACTTCTAATTATACCAAATTACCTATTAAGAGTTCTATTTTCATTCAAACTCCAATAACCCAACCCGTAAAATGAATGAGTTAATAGTGTTATTTGGATTTTTTTTTTTATTTCTGTTTTTTTTTTACACACCATTCTATTTACTCATGTATTACATGCGTTGATTTAATGTGCTAATTTTAAAATAATAATGATAAATATATAAATAAATTGAAGTTCAAATTTGAATTTTAAAAAACTCTCAAAATTTAAGAGACATTTTTTTTTAAAAAGAATTGATATTGATCGTAGAATGTTGTCACAACCAGGTGACGTTGTCACCGATGGTGGGTAACGTAGGGGAGGGTAAGAAGACGAACATTTTAATAGTTAGACTACAAATTAAACGCATCCATATTTGTCATGATTTGTTTACTTAAAATTTAATTAGATCACATATTCGAATATGATCTTTAACTAATGGGTCAATGTAATTCTTTCCGGTCCAAATCCAACCCATTGATAGGCCTAGATTTAGAATCGTCTAGCTCATAGAATGATATTTGAAGAAATTGAATTTAAATATTAGGTTCTTAGTGCTTGGTACTTGGTAGAGATAGATAGAATATATTTTTTAAAATTGGCTAAACCTGAGTTGTGAATAATTAGAACCAAAATATATTTATAAGTGGATAGGAATGACAAATTTTTTTAAACAAATCAAGTCAGACATCATCATACGGACCGGTTGATGCGGTGATTATAGGTAATGTGACTAGTGAGGTACCATCAATTTTATGACAAAAAATGTTGATACCGGCAACTTCAACCAGACCAACATGAAACCCATCTCAAGGAGACCAATGTAAGTAGGCATTTATTGGCTCACAAAACGGTTGTGGCTAGTGAACGGGTCAATGATCGAACCCTCAGCCTTCCTAATTTTATGACAAGTCTACATTACCAAGTTACCAACCGAGCTACACGCCACCACCAATTAATGTGTAGAATATGTATGACTTCCAAAATCCAATTTGCTCAACAACTAATTATCATGAGATTTTTGGATCTTCGAAATCTATCTATAAATAAATAAGTTATTTGTCACTTGTCATCACTCATAATGTCACTTGGCATCACGAGAGTGATTTTTATCCTACTTTTCTAAAATAATATTTTATCTATTTCTATAAATACTTTAAATATTAATTGCAATTACATATTATTGATTATTTAAAATTTGAAATTTAATTTGAATTTGAATTTATATTAGCTCTAACATCATCTTTATACATATTACATGCTCATTTTGGCAAATTTAAAATTTGATATGAATTTCAATTTGAACCAATTTTAATTTTGTAATGGTAATATTATACTTTATTGTCATATAAAATAATTTAAATTTCATGATCTACAACCAACTCTTTATTTTATTCACATATTATAAAATAAATAGTTGATATCATTCATAATATATTACTATTAAAATATTTTCCAAAATTGCTCGTATACTCTACAGGTCTTTAATCTAGTTCCTAATATAGTACTTCTTCCTTGGACGATTTGCGTAGTACGAATTACTACTAGAACAACATGCCTCCGAGGCTCCCAAGAACCAAATTTGCCTACTGCTAATCATATCATGGGTTTTAGGGTTGTTTACATTGCAACATTCGAAATTTTAGCCGGCTAATCATGTTCGGATTTCTAGATCTTAAAAGTTAGTAACTACTAATGTCGTGTTGCATATCTACCTTCTGGTACCATTCTCTGGCTGTGTTATGGAATTTCGGAGATACAAATTGCAACGTAATGCTGCTTACACCTTCTCACCTAAAAGGGATGTGAGTGATGAGAGAGAAAATATAAGAAAAAAGTTGGATAAGAGAAATGAGAAAAATATAAATGTGAATGTCAAATCATAAGAGGTGCACATCACATCAATGTTAAAAGGGTGTGAATAGATTCCAGCTGGTTGTTCTATCAACAAACTAGAAACAAATTCAATCATCCATAATTTATCAACATAATCCATGGCCTCTTCAAACAATGTTTAAATGAAAATTTGAAAAGCAAAAAAAAAAAAAAAATTGAATGTTCAGTTCACGGGAAGCTCATTTATGTTTGTTTATTTATTAAACGAACAAACATAAAAAAAAAATTCATTCATTTCGTCAATAAAGGAACATGAACAAAAGTCTTGTTCGTCGTTCATAAACTTCAGTAATATGTTCGTCTAATTTATGTTCATTTATATTGTTTTCTAATAAACATATCATATTTTCTTATTTAATAATAATTTAAAATATTTGTTTGCTTGTGAAAGAATGAAAAAGAAGTAACACAAACAAATTCAATTTCTTAAGGAACAAACATGAAACATATGCTATAAATTTGTTCATTTAACAAATTCAATTTCTTAAGGAACAAACACATGCTATAAATTTGTTCATTTAAATGTTCACGTTCATTTGTTTGTTCGCATATACACAAACTAACAAACACACCTTGTTCATGTTCACTCGATTCGTTTACAACCCTACCAGAAAACAATGTCATGGGTCTCTCTCTCTCTCTCTCTCTCTCTCTCTCTCAAAATCAGAGGATGAACCTAAGCACTTAAATTTTAGAAGCATGAAAAAGTAATGATTTTTGTGGATCATATTACAAAAAAATAATAATAATAATAACACTAATGAGAATGGGTATTTAGTAAAGAGCATGATACTTGCTTTCATGGAAGCCTCTAATTTTTTTTTGTTAAAATTACAAGCAAACTGCTTCAGATTTGATCTAAATGCTACCATCACTAACCTGAGAGTAGAGAGGGACTCGAGAATGCCGCTTGATCGTTCTCAGAAAGTAACATGTCATGACTCATCCGTAAAATCTGACAGACTATCCAACATTTGACTTTCAGCAGAAGCAAAAGACTCGGATGTCGTAATTGTTGAGAGAGAAGACGGAGATTCATCAGAATCTGATATCACTTCATCATGTAATTCATCTTCATCATGTAATTCGTCATCATCATGTAAAATTATATGATCATCATCGATTTCAGAAGTATCCGACCCGTCACCGCCCATCAAGAGCTTGTTTATAGCAGCCTTAGCGGTTTCAACAAACCATTCATCTTCAGGAAGTACACTGTTCAGAAGGAAAAGGTTGTCAAATTGTTTAAAGGGGTAAAGTCATACAATAGTAATCTACTTTTGAAAATTTATCAATATGGTACGTCTACTTTTTTAAATATCGATATGGTACCTGTACTTCAATTTTTCATACCGATATGACCATATTTGTAATAGACCCCTGTTTTTCATACCATTAGAACCCTGTTTCGTATGTAAAAACCGGACTCTATTATGTAGAATGATCATATCGATACAGAAAATTAAAGTACACGTACCATATAGACAATTAAAAAAGTAGACGTACCATATCGATACATTTTCAAAAGTAGGTTGCTATTGCATGGCTTTACCCCTTGTTTAAAATGGACCAATGTGTTCATAATATGCGAAATCGCTTATTCAAAAGCATATCAATTATTATATAATAGGTTTTGTAATTACATTTATTATGTTAAATATTAACGAAATTCAAAAAATGGACAAAAAATTGTATTGGCATGTCGACCCAACTTGGTTTGATTCATACCCAGTCGACTCGTTACCCAACCAACCAATTTCTGGGATTAGCCATACCTTTGTTGGTTTGCACCTCTGCCTGAGAATGTTCTGATAGCACGAGCAATTATGGACGATGCCATCTGGTGCACATTTCTGGAAGGGTAACCAGCAAACCGTGCAATTTCAACAGTGAAGTGCATATCAAGAATTAACTGCAAGAGACATGTTGATTTTTGGTTAATAAATACGGTGGAATACATCAATTAAATGGAAAAATAGAGCGAAACTTTGAAGTAAGGAACCAAGGATGCATCCAAATCAAGCTATTTATGCATACCCAGAAGACCAACAGTTGACCATTTGACTGCTGGAACGGAATCAAGGATGGTCTTCGAGAGAGCATATTGAATTAGGTTATTTCCATATACTTTTAATTATCCCGTGTTATGATTAGGGCTTTCATATGCTTTTTACCAGGCCAGACTGGAACTAAAAAATAAAATATAATGGAAGTGGAAACAGGACCAACTGATTCAGTTTGGTTCTGGTTTAGAATCAGTTCGATGCCAAATCAGACCATGAATCCAAACTTAGTCTTTTTTATTTATTCTATGAACATAAACCCAAACTGATGTTTTTTTTCATGTTTAAAATAAATAAGAGAACCAATCAGGTTTTAGTTAGAAACTGGAAGACCTGACCAAGAACCAACCTTTTTAAAGTATAAACCCAAGACCAAAAGAGAATTGGTTTTCTCAAAAAATCTAGAAGCAAGAAGCCAAACGAACATAACAGGTACCAGTTCGGGGTTTCAAGTTTTTCAGTCCAGACAGATGTTCACTTAACCCTACTAATGATATAAGACATGTACCACTACATAAACATTTAAAGAAAATTTTTTGTTAAAAAAAAAGTAGAAAAGCTAGAAGCATAGCTCACGTGTAACAACATTCCGCAGCTTTTAATGTGGAAAAACTGATTTTAGACGATATCGGTTTTGCTAGCTATCTTAGCAGTTTACAGCTATATGATTTCATTAATTTATTCTTCATTGATATATTACCTGCTGCAACCCTTGTGACTGAAGTTTTGAGTCTTCATTCTCTAAAACACCCCAGAAATCCTCTTCGTTGGACATCAACCACATCACTACAGTCTCTGTCAGCCTGGCAAGCAACACTTTTTGTATCTTTTCTTTCCCAAGTAACACATCGCCAGCAACCGTTGCTAACTGCTGCAGCTTCCCAAATAATGCCTGTAAAATTACAACGAAAGGCTGGTGAGTAGGTTAGAAATACTTGATTGAAAAGTTTCAAAACATGAATGTAGAGAACAAACCCAAGCATAAGGAAAATTGTCATCACATAGCCATGCTCTATAAGAAAATATTTAAGAATGTAATTTATACAAATTAAGTGTTTCTTTTTTTATTTAAACAATCACATGGCAATCTAAGAGGTGATTCTTCGATCAACCCATAAGGTTTACCGTTCACTCCTTTTTTGACTAGTAAGGTCATGATATTGAGAAGCAAACTTAAGACTGTCTATACTTCCTTCAATCCCTCCCCAACCCTCGATACCAGAAATAATATGCATAGCAGGTTTCGACATGAAGTTACAAGTGAAGCGTTTAGGTATAGATACAGAATATCATACTCCCAATAATTGGTCAGGCAGTGGAACCAAAATATATGATAATCGATAACATGCAAAAGGGGAACAAATGAACGAAAAATAGGAAACAAGAACTCCCTCTATCCATGATAATTGAAATATTTATTTGGTACATAGCTTAAAGAAAAATGTAGCTCCATTACATCAACACATAATGGGGATTATTGTAACAATTAGAATTTACGAATGTGTAATGTTAACTTGTACTGGCAAACAAGAAAATTATGTCAACTAAAGATTTTCAATTTTCAGGAAGGTTGAAACAGCAGTAGAATCGCATCAAAAATTGTCTTCCACTTATAAAAATGTTGACCAAACCTGGAAAGGCAATGAAGGCAGAGGATCGGAATTCCAACTGAGATCGTCACTTTCCCCACTTAAATAAATGTTTGCATCAGGTCGTGTTTTACCATCTCTTGAATAAATGAAATTCAAAACATATTGTCTACAGAAATGATCTCTAAGCTTATCCAATGAATGCTGAAGCTGCTTTCTCCAGTCCTTATAATCTATCGTATTGTTCATTAGAGGGGCAATGTTGTCGTTAACTCCGCTTCCTGCTTCCTTGCTTTCATTTAGAACGCTCCAGATTTTGGACATAACCATCGGTAATAGCTCCTCTGCAATGGTAAATGCAGTTCCCAACAGGGCAAGCTGTTGGGAATCCGTCTCGGCTTTAAAAGGAATAGCTTCTTTTAATTCCACCAGACTATCGTCTTCAGATGGTTCGGGTAAAGCTTTAATAAGTTCATCCATGTATTGATCAAAAAGTTGTAAAATTCTAGTCAAAACATTTCCTCCAAAGTGCAAGATGACAAGGCGAGTTAGCTGCTCTACTATATCCTGTCAAAAAATATTTGAATTATGTAGCATCAGAGGATAATTAATGATTACAACAACATATTGTGAATAATCAATTAACTGTGCAAGAAAAACATGTCTTTTGCTTCTACAAAACTATGACATGAGGCTTTGGGCGTTCTTCAAATAATGAACATAGATAAACCCAGTGGTAATTATTAATGAAAGAAACCAATTATGTTATATTAGGGTATATTTGACAACATAGTTGTAGGCCTATAGGTGTGAGCTACGGTTGTGAGTCATTATTACTTATTAGCTATTTAGCTGTTAGTTGCAGTTATAGATATCAGTTTCATAGAAGCGTCTCGTAAAAATAGCTGAAGACGAAAAAGATTGAACATAAAAGGACACACCTATATATAGAAAACTCAAATGGTAAGGAACTATTAAAAGGGTGAAATGGTAATTAAGCTTTACTAAAAGCTCTGGCTAGTTACAAACACTACTATAAGGTGATGTTTGGCTTGCAAGATTTTAATACGATAAGTTTGAGTTCTGTCATATATTTGGTTTGTATATTTCAAAATTCAATTATTTGTGAAGTACTATTATGTTTGTAATTTTGTTAAAGGATTTAATATTTTATTTATTTTTTTGAATTTCTTGTTTTTTTCACTAAAGTAACTGTGAAAATATATTAGGATAGGATAGAGTAAGTGGTAATTAAGCTTTACTAAAAGCTACGGGTATTTACAAAAATTACTTTAAGGTGGTGTTTGGATTGCAAGATTTATATGATAGATTTGAATCCTGTCATACGTTTGGTTTGCAGATTTCAAATTCAATTATTTATAAAATCCTATTTGGTTTGTAAAATTTGTTGAAGGAAATAATATGTATATCCCGATAAATGACCAAACTACCTTTTGTTTATTTTATTGAGTTTCTTGTTTTTCTTTTCACTAAAGAAATTGTGAAAATATATTAAAATAGGATAAAGTAAGTGGGTGGGTGGGTGGGGTGGGGTGTGTAAGGTTTAGGTAGGGTGCGATGGGTGGTGTAGCTTGTAGGTAGGTGGGGTAGGGTGGATAGGGTTATAGGGTACATGGGAGTTGGTAAGTGTAAGTAGGGTCAATGGGTAGGGACGGCTAAGGTAGGGTAAGGTCAATGGGTAGGGTGGGCAAGGTAAAGTAGGGTCGTCAATGAGTTGGATAGGTTTGGGTAGGTGGGTGGTGGATAGGGTAGGTGGATCGGAACTCGGGAGGGGGAGTGGTAAGGTTGTGTAATCATGGTTAGGGTGGGGTAAAGTGAGGTGGATGAGTTGGAAAGAAATGAAAGGAAAATTACTTTCCTCTACTTCTCTCCAAACTAGAGAAGAAAGCTTTGGAAGGAAAATCCTTCATTTCCTTCCTTTTTCCCTTCATTTCTCTCCAAAAAAAAACTCAGGAATACATTTTATTTTTCCTTTTCTTTCCCTCCTTAAGAAAGACTCGGGAACACGAGTTCTTTTTGTTTTCTTCCATTTCCTTCAGTTTGTTTCCAAAAAATTAACTCCGGAAAACATAGATCCCTCTAGGTAATGTGAAGTTTACTCACTTTGACCATGAATATGAACCTCGTGCCGCTATCAACAAGCAGACCATCAGAAGAAATAGCAAAAGTAGACAACGGAGACGCAAGGCGAGGAGACAGCGGCAAGATTTCATCGTGACCAGAAAAATCAAAAACTAATTTCCGTGCCCTTCTGAAATTCAATTCTAGAACTTCTTCAATATATGGCTCCAAAAGCACCAAAAGCACTTTTGAAAGCTTCAATCCTTGTGATTCTAATGCTGAGCAGTGATTAAGACTAGCCTGAACACAAACGCTTGCAGCACGTAAAGCGGAAACAGTTTCTGAGGAAGGTGCATTCTCCTTAACTACCCGAATAAATAATTCAAGCAGCCATTCTGCCCATTGAACAGCTCGGTTACTGTAAACCAGATCATCTCCAAACATCAATCCCAATTCTTTTGTTGTTGATGTGATAGTCGAAAATACAAGATTAGACAAAGTAGCGGAAAACGTTTCCGGGTAACAAGCACATGACGGAAGAAAGACATCGATACTTTTCTGAAGGCGTGCACCCTTTGCTTTCAGAAAAAGCTGATGTGCAAGAGGTCCTTTTCCAAGTTTCAATAAACCTGACACGAAAATTTTCAGATCAGCAACACCGATCAAGGTCTGTTCAGTCCTTTCAACCAGTTGATCCTCAAGCATCGATTTCCGTTTCAGGAAAGCAGACTTGTATGAAGTATCTCCTGAGCTTTTAAGCTCTGGACATCTTTTTTCTTCCGCATCTATTGCCTCTATTGCTTCTTCTACTTTATGCTCAGCCAGAAGAACGTCTATAACTTCCAGACATGATCTCTTCTCATCTTCTGCTTCATTTGAAAGGTCAATGTCATCGTTTTTTTGAAGTTCTTCAGTATTCAGGAGGCCTGGGAGGGCTCGGCTCCACTCTCCCAATTCATGATAGACACCGCTAAATAAGTCTTGTACAAGGATTCCTTGTGCAGAGATATTTTTCCGTAGGTCATTCAGCTCATGCTCCATTTCCACGACCTCTTCAGATAACCTTTAAATAATAAGAAATTACAGTAACCATGAAACCTTTTAAAATATACGTTACAATGTGTATGAACTTAAATAATTTAATAGATAAAGAACACATAAAGCAAAAGTTGCCTATGTCGGTCACTCCAATTTACATTAATTGTGTTCATCACTTCATCATGATCATTGATGTTCTTGGATTTGTACAAAATGAAAGAAAAAGTTCATAGTAAGTAATACTAATTATTTAAAGTTCATTTTAAGTTTCTAATAAGCAAGAACAAATAAAACATTGAATAAAAATAAGTGCATTTTGCCTTGTTATTGGTTACCATAAAAGAACGGAAATTCAAAGCAAGAAAGCTGAAATCCACCGGAATTTAGACAAGGAAAAGGTAAAAGAAATCAACTGAGACTAGGAAGGCAAATAGAATAAACAAATATCAATGAATGAAAGGTATCATGGAAGTTGAGTCATCATACAAGACATGTGACACCCTACACTCTTTAAGTTCTTATACTACTAATATTGGCAAATATACAATGTAGGGAGTGGGTGGAGTCACAATTAACTCTACATTTGATGGCTCATGGAACTAGAATGATACACATTTATTAGAATACATAAAAACTGTATACATATCTACTAACTATAACATTGTAAACCACAAGGGTGGTGGCCTACAGGCCTAGTGGTAAGACTTGAACTCCAAGGGTGAAAATACCTGGAGGTCCCAAGTTCGATTCCTAGGAGCAACAAAGAAAAACCTCCCTTGTGGCCACGGAGGTTCACCTGCAATTAGTCTGGGCTACCCGCTAAGAGGGAGGTCGCCTGGGATTAGTCGGCTTGCAAAGCAGGTCGAAGACCCTGATTACCCAAAAAATACTATTACGTTGTACTTCTAAGGTATATAAATCGTTAAACTTTAGGTTTCTTTTTTCCTTTTTCATGAGATACTCTCACCTGAAGCCTTGGTTTTAAAAAGTGCGCATCCGGCGCCTGGGCGATGGGCGCAGCCAGGCGATGGTGTTGTCGCCTCCTGGCTCTGAGGCAATGTGATCACAGAAGGCGCATGAAGGCGATCGCATCATGTGGCAACACATGGAAGCAAGAGGCGACGCCCAGGCTGCTTCCTGTAAATCTCGACTACTTTGACACAAATATGGATTTTAGTGAATGGATTCACAACTAGGAGACTACTTTGACACAATATATGTTAAGTTTTTTGTATTTTTAGTTGTTAAATACTTAAATATACTTTTAATGTGTTTGTTTGTATGAAATTTGATACTAAAATAATTTTATAAGTGTTTTACTTTAAGGCGCCTCGCGTACGTGATGCATGCGCCTCGCCTTGCGCATCGCGCCTCAGGCTCCAGTACACTTTTCGCATTGATCCGCCTCACGAGTCATGCCTTTTAAAACCAAGCCGGCGGGAAGGGATTGGATATAAGGGGTGAGCTACAATGTTAGGCAAGCAACTAAATATGAGAGGGTATGTGATCATTTATGCATATGTAGACTGGAACTTTTCAATATGAAAGAAAGATATTGTCACTAATGAGAATAATGATAAAAGGACTACTTGCCATGGAGAACAATTGATATTAAGACATTATTCAACAGGATCGAGAGACTAACGATGTGTTTCATAACATCATTTAAGGGGAGAAAGGATGGAATTAGAAAGAAGTATAAAATTTGTCATGTTCCACAACTTCATTAAACAAAGAAAAAAGTTAGAAAATTGGTAGATTTATCCTATCATCTTTTCCTTCCAAGAGAGGGGAGAAAAGGATGGAAATTGTTTATCTTCCATTTCATTCTATTCCTTTTCTCTTCAACTCCTTCTCATCCTTTTCTTTCTTCATGGAACACAACGTAAGAGAACAGTAAAACATGAGCAACGTGTATGGCGCTTGATGTGGACATTTCATCTGATGAAAGGAGGACCACAAGTCCAAGAGGTTGTGGGGTAAAGTTAAACACTTACCATTAATATTGGTGTCCGACTATCAGTGATCAAGGATGTCGCTTACAAATAAAATACAATGACCATTTTACATGTTAGTATTAGTCAAATCATAGGGGTAGACTTCCTAAACTGAAATTCATGAGTGACTCAAGATGACATATATATAGGTTTATAATACAAGGGAGAGCCACAATTTCAGGAAGGTCCAGATCATCTAACTTAGCTAGCAAGTGTCAATGTTCTGAGTTTTACATGAGAGTGAAATATATGTTATCAATTGTGCTTACTACTTAATGAGAACTCTAAGATTTCAAATATAACTGTTAATAACCTATGTTATCCGAATTCTGTGTAAATTTTGATAATCAAGCTTTACTAGCATTTCAATAAAGAGAGTCATCCCCTACGCTTGTGAAGACATTAAATATTACATACTATTGCACACAAAAACATATGACGTAAAAGAAGTGAGACAAAGGGGGTATGAGGGATTATTACCTCAGAAAGGCCAAGTACTTGGATCGAGTGTTGCCACATAAATTCTCTACTGCATCCTTCAAATCAAGAAGCTCAAAACAGAGCTTTCTAATACCCTACAAATAAAAGAAATATAAAATTAATTGCAAAACTGTAATCCACATATAAAAATGGATCATTAACTATGTGGAAGATTACTGAGATAAAGATGAAAATGTTGCCAGAAAAAGCATAAACAAGTCAATTAGTGTAGCATTTTCAAACGTTTATAGAAACAAACAATTATAATTAAGTTAAACATGGTTCATACATGTCACATATCTGGACTGAGTAATGACTTGAAACCTTATTTACAATTCAAGCATCAAGAATAAAACCTCCCAAACATAATATGTAGAGGGATGAAATTATGTCCTTTCTGTAACATTAAGCTTTCGTTGAAGAAAAGCTCCAACAGAATATCACGTCAGGGATTTTGTGCCCCCCACACCTAAAGTCGATCTAAAGTTGGTCAGCTTGTAATAGACTTCCTTGTATCTTTTTCAGTGTATCATGCAATTTATATACAAAAGAGTATAGCAAACCACCCTTGAGGCTTGAGCCCTTGACAAAACGAAGAGCAGTGTACCTTGTCTCAGCCTAGAATAATAAGATATTATTAACATTATGAAGTCGTAACTCTTAGCCTCTGTTTGGTTTCCTATGAACAATGTGAGGACGATTTTGATTGTGATTACTATGCTACAGTGTCAGTAATATAATTTCAACTTTGGTATCCCATTTGCACCAAATGCTAGTCGAGTACAATTGTCAACAAATTAGGCAAGTGTACCATTCAAACCATAACAACAGTGGCATCGTATATTTATAAAGTGTTAGGGATACTTGAAACTCGGTCATTGTTGAATGGATATGTAAGCATCGCCGTTTCCAATAATCTATCTCCAACTGTTATGTCAGACGAGTGGTGCTACAAAACTAAGCTCTGACCTAGCTATAAACTAGATAAAGCCATGTATAAACAATCCACCATACAAGACCACTACGATTCTCAAATATATCTCCAGGTTTTGTCTTCTAGTCATAACACCTTCGAACAATGCACAAATTAAACAGTACAAAGTCATATACCAACTCAAATCTACACGCAACTTATACTTATGCTATCCTACAAATTCATTTGCAAAATTACTATCAATCCTATTGACAGCAATGGCTTCGAGACAAAAAGTGGTACATAAGCATAATGTCATCATCCTGTGTTAGTATCCACTTCAGCTTTTCTAAATTCAAGCCTAAACATTCACTAATTCAAAAATCAATATACATTTTCTCCGTTTTTTAGGTTCCTTTCATACTTCACTGCATTCGACAGCGTCGATCCTTACATATAACACAATCAAACCTAGAAAAAGTCCAAAATCAACTATCTACAAAAAAAAATGATTACAACTGAGATTCACATACAAGTATTCAATACCTTTTCGGTTTTAGATTGATAGATAGTGTCGATTTTGGATTGTGGAGTGACCGATTCGATGGATGGAAAGTCGTCTTCTTCTTCGCTGCTGTCCATTATGAGTTATATGCTTTGAAGAACTCGAACCTCAGTTTGCTGCTGCTGCTGCTGCTACTCAGCGGCTGCAATGTAACTGTAGTAAGCTTTTTCTGCAGATTTTGCTTTTTGAATTTGTTGCGATTCCACCGTCGAATTCAATATTGGATTCCTTCAATTGTTCTTGCAAAAAAACAGTTCGGTCCGTAACTGTGTATACATAGGTTTTCTTTTACCGTCTTCACCGTCGTCCGACCAAATAGTCAATAAGTCAAATACCGAAATACGCAAGAATTTACTCATTAAAATATGGGAAAATCATTTTATTGTACTAAAAATACTTTCACAAAAGTTTCTTAACTAAAAAATGTTTTGTAAAAATCACTATACATAAAATGTTTTCATAAAAGTCTTTTAACTTAAAAAAAAATATTATGAAAAATCTCATAAAACAACACAATTCGTAACAAATTTGAACTTGAAAGACTTTTATGAAAATATTTTTGGTACAGAGACTTAATTGAAAAATATTAAAAGTATGTTGGTTTTTGTATGCTTTTCCCTTAAAATTTTGTTAATTACTTGTTTATGCTTTATGTTTCACATTTTGATCAATTTATGTAATATTAGGTTAATACACATGCATTACATCGGTTGATTTAAAAAATATTTAAAAATTAAATATATAAAAATAATTTTTTAGTTTTGGTTAATTAATTGTTAAATTAGATTTTAATAGATTGGATTGGATTGGATTTGAGTTGAGTTGATATTATTTGTAGTTCTAGTAGATGACATGACAATTCGTGAATGACAAGTGTCAAATTAAAGAAGAAGTGTCAAATTAAATAATAAAATGACAAGTGGCAAATTAAAGAAGAAGATGACAAGTTGCAGTTTTGTTACCCGTTTAATAATATTAATAGTTTTATTCATGATTATGTAAATATTCTTTAATTTATAATCAATTTATGTCATTTTGATTTGTGATTAAATAATATTTTCAAAACAAATTGTTAAAAATAGCAACAACTTTAAGTTTTTTTAGTATTTATAGAAAAATTATTTAGTTTTTACCACAAAATAGCATCAACTTTTATATTTTTATTATTTATAGCAAAAAGTCATTTCGTTGTTGTTATAAATGATAAAAAAATATTAAAATTAATGCTATTAATGATATAATATATAAATATTGCTTGTGACCTTGCGATTGATCACCGATAAGGAGTCTGTCAACCGCGTAAATAGAACATAGGGCTAATTGCTAAACAACTTTCTGAATTTTTAGCATTTATAGCAACATTATAATTTTTTATCATTAATAGCATTAACTTTTACATTTTTTATCATTTATAGCAAAACTTAAAAAATTGTTGCTATAAATGATTATAAAAATACAAAAGTTATTGCTATTAAGAATAGAAAATATAAAAGTTGATATTATTCATATGAAAAAGGGCAATACAAAAGTTGATACTATTAGTGAGAAAAAATAAATAATGTTGCTATAAATGATAATAAAAAAACAAAAAGTTGTTACTATTTTTAGTAACTGACCCTAGAACAAATACATCCCGGATGGCAAAGTCATAATGGGAGTGACCCGTAGACAGTAGTTAGCCATTATGTAAATAACACTGAAGTGATTCCAACTGAACCAATGAAGCTTGTCAAATTGAAGCAAATAACAATAAAAGTGATTTCAAGTAATATCACAAGTCAATCATGGTGGAAATGAGAAACCATGAAAGTATATTGAGTAACAAAGTCAAAGAAGTCAAGTCTAGTATTTTCTTGTCAATTTGTGTTTCATTACCATCATATGTAAATACAATGAATATCAATCCATACTCATATAGTCATAGTTAGATATACAATTTTAAGCCACAAGGCTCAAGTCAAATCCCAAAGTCTAAAAAAGTATGTCAAGTAAAGAATTATGATCCCAAAAGTGCCCCACAAGAACTTGTATTACCAATGTGATATGTCTATGTAATCTACTAGGATCAAAAGCTAAAAACTCAATTCTATCTCGGATTGATTGTGGCCCATTGCTTTTGGGTCAAGATCAATGATTGTGGGTCATGATAATACACATCAAGAATTAATTGCCACTGTTGAAAAATGTTTTTCTAAGATGAAGTTGGTAAAGTCAAATTTGAACGGTGCTTTGATTTGTGTGGTTGAACATGAAATATTTTCCATGGTTACAAATGAACTTGTTATTGATCGATTCCAAATAATGAAAAGTCTAAGAGAGCAATTGTGACTCTCTAAGAGGTAACTTATTAATTTATATTTCCTTAATTAGTTGTATTTCTTGAACTATAAATATTTGTGTGTTAACCCGACCCGACTAATATAATCATTTTAATTTTCGAATCGTGAACGGAAGAAAATTTGTGCAACGGGTCTCTTCGGTGCTAGGTCCGCCATTGAATGAAAACATTTAGAAAATCAAAAATCATTTAGAAAATTTGTGCAACGGGTCTCTTTGCATTCTATATCAAAATAGAACCAATCGGGAATGCATGTATGTTCACGTCTTTCTCCTTTCTTTTTTTAAGCCAATATATAGTTTTGTATGTATACTACTATACTTAATTAATTTTATTTGTCAAAATAATTTGTAAACCAAAATAATTTGATTTTTTGTTAATTCTTTTGTACCAAATACACTACCCAACATGTATGTATAAGTCCGTAAAAACTGTTTGTCACATCTATTTCTCCACACAACAACATAGCATTGATGTACTTCACTGTTTTACGAACTTTTTAAGTGTGTTTAGTCTACAGAAAAAGTGTTAGTTAATTTACCTTTAATTAGATACTGAAACACTCGTTTCAACATAATATAGTAATTAATGGGGTTATTTTTAATTAATCAGATTAATATGATTTTTATGTAAAATCGGGCATGACTTGTTCGCACGGAGTCAATATCTCTGTTTAATTGTAAACCATGATTTAGAATGTAAAGTAAATTTACAAGATACTATCGTCCATCAAAGACATTAATTGTCTATATGTAGACATCTAAGTGTGTTGGTAGACAGACTACCCAAAAGTATAAGCGTAGCTTTACCAAAGTTAAGGCTTCAGAGACGGTCTGTTTAAACTCTAGGACCAAAGCCGACAATCGCCTTGCTTTTACTAACACCATCTGAGGTATATAAAAGTGAGAGCTTAGCAAATACAATTTGCTAAGTGAGTTACTAGATCGATATGGAGTGCAAAACATACAACATGTAACAGTATTTAAAATGATTATGAAATGACAAGTGCAATATCTTTTAATAAAAATGATGTGGGCATAGCCCATTAATTTGCATAGGTTGCGGTACATGACCCGCTAACCCGCCGTTGCCAACAGCTGTGAATCCATGTCCAGCTGTACAACTCCAACCGGCTTCCATGTCCGGCCACCTACCCACGAGCTCATGTGGAGTAGGAATTTATACGCACAAACACAAAGTAATGCGCTAATAATAATAATGATAATCTGGATATCCAGTGAAGCCAATGATAAATGAGCATAGCTCACAATGGGGTGATCAAGTGTAATCATGTGAAGCATGAAATGAACGATCTTCAAGCATAGCATGAAGGTTAATATATGTAATGAAAGGTATCAAATGAGGTAGGCTGGCCATAGGCCATGATCAAGTAATGAACCGCCAATAGGGCAGTATAATAAAACCAGTGCAATGCATCATATAAGAGATGATGTCAATTAGATATGCACAATGTCATAAATAAAATAAACATGTAATTATGTATGCAACACACACACATCAATTTTAGAACTCACAGTACAGTAGGCTATAATAGCCTTTAAGGCTTAAAACGGCCAATAAGTCACTTATCGTCCCGAACCGATAACTGGCACTCCTTCAAGCTCCAAACCTATAAAATAATGATATTCAAAGTATTCATAAGCTTATAGTATTATATTATAAGGTTTGAAAGTCATTTGAAGTGTTTAAGCGTTTTCGGTTTAAGTTTCCGAATTTATCGACACCGATACGCCTTTTATTGAGTTTTATCGACTTTTAGGTAGCCTTTGGTGTTATATCAATGTGTTATTATCATATAATATATTAAAATTATTTCACACAACCATAACTTATCATTCGGCGTTCGTAGACGAAGAAATCAACATGAAACGAAGAATATTGTCTAACTCGCACTAGTTTCGTATTTTGACCATGACTTTTTCATACGAACTCGGATTTAGGAGATTCAAGAGCCCAGACGAAGAGGACACATAGGGCTACAACTTTTACCTTTGAAAAATGGCCATATCTGAGAGTGACTCGACGAGTCAAGGGTATGACTCGACGAGTCAAAACATGCTGGAACAATTTTTGGTACTCTGCTCGTGATAACTTCGTTCCAAACCCAATTTTCACCATACAAAACTCCTTCAAACATGTTTTTATGCTATACTTGATACATATAAACAAATACTAATATAAGGTATCTTACTTTAACACAATTACATACTTGAATCATTCAAAATTCCATTCAGTCAAATATTTGTAGAAAAATTCCATTTCTTTGAATTCTTGTTTCCATGGAGTTTACAACTCCAGAAATCATACTACTAATTGTTTATTTACCATCAAACTCTTTAATTTCTCCCTACCCTTAACTCACCATCATCTCTCCATAGGGCTACTAAGTTAAGGGAAGGGATAAGGAAAGGCACACCATGGGAAGAAGAGTATACCTTGAGTTTAATTGTGATTAGTTGTTCCGATTCTTCAATCTCCTAGTGAGTTCAGCAGGGCTTCACCTCCAGCCCTAACTTTCCTTCTCAAGATGTATGTGCAGAGAAAGTTTGAGAACAAAGAAATGGAGAGGAGAAGAAAACCCACGGTTGGCGGTTTAGTACATACAATTCTTGCAATTAACCCCCTTTATGTGTTGCAAATTAAATTCCGAGTCCAAGCTTCATACTTATTTTCACTTTTAAACCCTTCAATTGCATAAACCACTTGTACCTTCAGCTTAAAGGATTTGTACGTATTCCTATAAATTGCCAATTTACAAGGCATGAGGCATATAGTACAAGTGGATAAGGCATGAGGCTAAGATTTTACTTCATATCATAATTAGACAACTAATACAATTCATTTGGAAATGTAATATATTGAATTATACCATTATTATGAGGGAATTATAATAATGTATGAGTTAACCAGACTCAAATATATATATAAGCCCAGTTTACCTATTTGTAGGTTTGTAATTTAACATTAACATATTTTCTCTTAATTGATAAAAATTTCAACCTTTACATATTGTTTAACATAAATAAATCACTCACTTCATTAGTTGAGTGTATAATTAGTGGTTAAA
This sequence comes from Centrapalus pauciflorus, assembly GCA_020465985.1. NCBI lineage: Eukaryota > Viridiplantae > Streptophyta > Magnoliopsida > Asterales > Asteraceae > Centrapalus > Centrapalus pauciflorus. The sequence continues at coordinate 253 of JAANYP010009469.1, read as the reverse complement.
TTATTATATCAATTTTGATGTTGTTACAGATACAGTAATTAGTAAATCATCAAACTCAATGAAAACAAATTAATGGATAAATTCATGTCATAAAAAATGAATAAAATACAAAATCAAAAAATCATTCATGATGCATGCGTACATTATCAACTTCACTTCATAGTCTTACAGAATATATATATATATATATATATATATATATATATATATATATATATATATATATGTGTGTGTGTGTGTGTGTGTGTGTAAA
>JAANYP010009468.1:1847500-1990997 GCA_020465985.1 Centrapalus pauciflorus | reverse complement strand
TACCGCAAGATATTCTACACACATTCCGAACTCAGAGGACATCAAAAGAACTTTGGGAGTCGCTTGAGAAAAGGTGTGAGGGAAATCCTCGGGTTAGGAGAAAGCGTACAGAGCTGTTAAAACAACAGTTCGCCATCTTCAAGGCGTTAAAGGATGAACAATTGAATGATACTATCACTCGGTTTTATCATCTATTAACAGAGCTTGAAAGTCACGACATTGTGTATAGCGACACAGAAAAGAATAACAAGCTTTTGGATGCCTTACCCGCCAAATGGGCGATGTATGTGGCTATGATTAAGCTTGATGAGGATAAGTACTATACTCAATCGTTGGAGGATGTCGTGGGAACGCTGAGGGCGTATCATTTCGAGTTATTGAAGGCTGAAACGGATTATGAACAAGTCCAAAATCCGGCAATGTATTTCGGAAAATCAACACCTTCATTGACAGCTGATATAAAGACAGCTACAGCGTTTTTCACAGGAGAAACTGCGTCACCAGCTGAGCCAGAGGAAGCACAATGTAGAGCTTTCATAGGGTTTAGTGGACCGGATGAGCAGCCACAAGCATCTACTTCAGGATCAGCGTCTCAGGGATACACAAAAATGCCAATGAGTGCTAAAACTGCAGAGGAGCAACTGAAGCTTCTAGCATCGTTTGTAGCGGCTTACGGGAATTGTATTCAAGGGAAAATAATTGATCCAGCTTTATGGGAAGAAGATTATGATCAGGTGGATCCAGATGACTTGGAACAAATGGACCTACAATGGCAATTGGCTATTGTCACACAGAGATTGAAAAGGTTCATGAAAAGAACAGGAAGAAGTATGAGTGTGAACAATGTAGGATTCGATAAGTCAAAAGTTAGATGTTATAACTGTCAGGGGTTGGGACACTTTGCGAGAGAGTGTCAAAGACCTAAGATTGATAATCATCAGAACTTAGGACGTCAGCATTTAGCCAGTTCAGGGAATCAAAGATCAGGGAATCAGGGTTCAATGGCTGGTTTACTTGCTAATGTGGGGTCTAACAGACAGTTAGATGGCACATATGATTGGAGTACACATCCAGAGACTAATGCTAGAGCCTTCATGGCTGAAGTCACAGAGACTGGAAGTACGGGAGCAGAAGAGGAAGAGAAAGAGGATACACAGTTTTCTGATTCAAAACCTTTGGTGCTGGAAATTGCTGAGGAGCTAACTACGCTGGAGTTTGCAGCTCAGATGGCCAATATCAAATCTGATCGGAAACAGGTAATTCTAAGCTCTTCTACTTTTCATGATTTATGTGCTTTATGTACTACTTTGAATGATAAATTGAATTTAGTACTAGAAACATATTCATCTATGACTGCTCAAATTCAATCCTTAAAATCAGATAATGCTAATTTATTAGACATTAAGGAAGATCTTCAGGCCAAACTGAGAAATGATGCTCAAGATTTACTAGTTCTGAATGACAAATTGATTGAACAAGGTGTCAGGAATGAACTACTTTATGAGCATGTAGAGTCACTGACCAAAGAGATCTCTCTTAGAGATAAGGAATTAGCTGAGTCTAGAACTAAGGTTGCTGAGGCAAATAGTAATCGTGTACCTACTGCTCAGGATGCGACCAACGATATGGTTAACTCAGAGGTAGTCAAGGTAACTGAGTCCTATGAAGTATCTTCAATTACTTCTCAGGTTAGACAAACAGTACAGTGTGTTCAGTCTAGTTGTAATTCAAAACTAGAAGAGGAAAATACTGTAAGCAATGTTAACAAAGGGGAGTTAAAACAAGTTGTTGATACAGACAATCAGGGCATTAGTAAGACACCTAGGTCAAAGAGTGCCTATAAGAAATCTATTGACAAGATGTCTTGCTTTAAGTGTCATGAGAAAGGACATGTTGTTTCAGGTTGTCCCTACAAAAAGTCAGAGTCTTCATTAAACATAGGGAAACAAGAGCAGCAAATCTTAAAAACAATGCCTAGTGATGCGAGCGGGAGTAGTTCTCGAGTTTCTGAGAAGAACTCCGTTGAGGTGTCACGTATAGGTAGTTGTCAATCATCGGTGTTTCTTAGACAAAATGACGGACTTAGGATTAATTCCCCGAATAGATCTCCTAGTCAATCAATGTCTGGCCACCATACCATTATTAGGAAAAATTCACCTAAGAGGAGTCATACTCTAGTTAGGTCTAATTCTCCTAATAAGCATACGACACCAGGTAGAGCCCGAAATTATGAGACTGAAATGTACCATAACAAAAATTATTCAAGGGCTGAAACGAAAAGACCAATACAAAGGTCGAGAATGGATGTTAATCATTCAGCTTCACAACAGATTCTCAATCAAAAATCCAAGTCACCTGAAAGGAGAGATGGGTATTTGAAAGAATTCAAGTTTGTGGATGAGGATGGTATTACCAAGTCAGTCATGGCTTGGGTCCCCCGTGATAACTAACTTTTCTTGTTTAGTGTGCAGGAGTTAGCTACAGATCCTAATGACAAATGGTTATGGATAGTGGTTTCTCTTGATACAGGACAGGGGTACAAAGGACGAAACAGCAGGTATGCTTTCTGGGTCCTTAGACCAAAGTGAGAAGTTATAAGGGAAACAAGTAAGGTGTGTCAGTTGTGTCAGTCTGTATAAACAATGCGAATCTAGTCACAAAAGCATTTGTTAGTTCATGCTTTGGGTTGTTAGTTCAACTGAATGGCATGTGTAATCCAAAGTAATTTGACCTTAGGCTATTTTTTTTATAGTAAATTAGTAAGTTACTTTATTAGCTTATTATTATTTATGAAAATCAAAATAAAAAAAAAGAGAGAAAACCATAAAAAAAAAATCAAAAAAGGAGAATATCAGAAAATTGAGTTAAGTCTTAGATGCATAGGTTCAAAGTGACGAAAATTAGCACAGTCGTTACAAACTCTAAGTGTTTAGGCTTTCACACATAATGCAACTAAACTCTAAGTGTTATACTTTATTTAGTTTGATGTGTTGGTAGGCATAATACATATAGGGAATCTCAAGGCTAATAAAATATTTTAGAAAAAGTCAAGCGTGTCACTAACTTAGATGTACGACCAATCGGTCTTAATTTTTATGTACAAGACATACAAACTTTGAGTCTAAATGAGGTATGCAAACTTTCTGGGGATGTATGGAAACATCAAATACATCTTAAAATGGAATGAATAGAAAAATCATATAAAACTGAGAGTCGAAAACATGCAACTCTGTTGTACGTAAGTACAGACCTGTTGTCTCTGTTTAGATTCGGGTTAGCAGATATGTCGCTCTGTTGTACGTCAGTACATACCTGTCACCGCTGTATGCTAACTTTAAAAATAAACTTTAAGTCAAACTAAGACACTTTGTTGTATGAAAATACAGACCTGTGTCCGATGTTTGTCTTTTAAAGAAAGTTTGCAAATACCAACAAGTTAGAATCGTTGTCTGTGTGCCTTGATCATAAAAGTATGTCTATGTCTGAGTCACGTAAGATAATTTCATGATAAATAAAAAGGCCAAGGGATATTCCGAAATCTAGAATGTTTAAAGGGGTAAATACCAACAATCGGCTAAACGAGTATGTCACGCCAAACAATCAAAGGAATCCAAAATTCCTAAGTGTGAAAGTTTAAGTACTGAAAGTTAGTATCAGACATCGCTATCTGATTGAATCTTTCTTTGACTATTCTCGCCAAAAATATACTATTTAGTGTAGGTTAGAGTAACTTAAGTTTAAAATTAATTTTATTTTATTTTATTTTTATCTTCAGTAGGATAAAGGTCAAAGTTTCTAAGGATGCATGATTGGTTGAATAAACAAATATTGCGTGAAAATCTGTTGCTTAGTGTGATTGGTTCTGCAAAGGTTGTAAACCTCCATTACATGAAAAAGTTGAAAATGTTGAATTTTATTCAAAGATTTTCAAAATTTTCATTTAAGTGTTGAAAAAGTTGAAAATTGTTCAAAGTTTTTCAAAACTTACGAGGTTGGGACTATTTAAACAAAGGTAATGATAGTTTCTCTCGAACTTAGTTCTCGTGTTTGGTTTACGCTATAAACCTTCAAAAACTTTAAGTAGGAGAGTTTCATTTTATCTTTATCGTTGAATAATGATTTTAATGTCCTACTAACATCTAATGACTTGTTTCATGTGTTGATTAAGTCTATACAGTGTTAGCCTTGAATTATTCACAGAATTACAGATTCTTCAACTGACAAAGGCGATTTGTGAACTTCATGCCAAGTTGGATCAGACAGAGACTGATCAGTAGCAGCAGATTGCAAATTTGGAGGTTATATTGGCATCTGGTTGAAAGATCATCCATCTCAGGGGGAGAAATAGTAGAGAGTGGAGAAATCGTAGAGAAGCTGTCCTTCGAAAAAGATAAGTCAAAGAAGATAGCTCGAATAGTGAGCGGGCAGATCTTTCAAGACAGTAGTGAGCTGGCAGATCTTTCAAATATTGGCTCTCACTGCTGATCCTCAGGGGGAGTCAGTGATCGTAGCTACTGACAATAGGAAAGACAAGGATTCAGAGACAATTGAAGTAACTGAAGACATGGTCTGACCGGAGCATTGTCAGAGTAATTAAAGATGACTTAGAACTTTTTCCGAAGTGTTATGAATGCATCACTCGATGAATGTGTTATGAATGATGATCAGAATGGGATAGATCTAGAGATGCAGAAGACTGCTCTAAATGATGAATCAGATTCTGAAGTTAGAAGTGACTGATTTAGCTTAGAAGGACCGTATAATCTAGGAAGACAATTCTGGGCTGAGGTGTTTGCAAAAACTGTCAGAAGAAAGGGTCGTACTGCAGATTTGAGAGGTTAGTCTAAGAGGTATTAGAAGCGCTGTGGTTCAAAGGAACATGGACTAAGTTAGAGAAGCGATTCAGAATCATCAGTCATGGATAACGAGGAGAAAGGGTGATCTCGACATTCATTGTCATTAAAGCAAATAGTCTATCAAGATCAATGAACAAAAACTAGAAGCTATCGTCAAGGGGGAGTCTGTTGGTACATTCAGTGTGACGACAGCAGTCTAGTTTTGTTATTGATAAGACAAGTTCTTAGGTGATTCTAGAATACAAGTCTTGGCATTCGAATTGTTTAAGGCTTGGGATTCGAATCTGTGATAGATTCGAGTCTAGCCTTAGATTCGTATGGGGTAGATTCGAGGATGTCAATATGGACAGACTCGAATGGGCCTTGGGCCAGATTCGAGGTTGGCCCACAACAGACTCGAATCTGGGTCTATAATTAGGGATAGACTCGAATCATTAGTAGACTTTTTGCAGAATTCGTGAGGAATTAAGCAATAGGCGATCTCGAGTTTATCAGCTAGGTGAGTCCCGTTTCGGAGAGAATTAGTACGTAGGATCGTTCGTGTGTCGTTCGTTCAGCGTCTAATAGTCTCCGTGTTTCCGTTGGTTGAGAGTTGTCCGTCTGACCGTCAACGAGGATTCCGCACTCGTTAACGGGTCCGCGTCTAGATAGATCTGTCAGTGGTAGACCTTACAGACTTCCTCGTACTGTGCGTGGGAACGATATGATCTGGGTCATAGTGGACCGGTTGACTAGGAGTGCGCATTTTCTTGCTGTTCGGGGTACGATCACGATGGATCAGCTAGCGCGGCTGTATATTGATGAGGTAGTGTCGCGACATGGGATTCCGAAGTCGATTACTTCCGATCGCGTTACTCGTTTCACCTCGCGGTTCTGGCAGAGCTTCCAGAGAGAGCTGGGTACCCGGGTGCAGCTGAGTACAGCTTACAGGCCTCAGACAGATGGGCAGACTGAGCGCACCAATCAGACGCTAGAGGACATGTTGAGAGCATGTGCCATAGACTTCAGAGGTAGCTGGGATGCGCATCTCCCGCTAGTAGAGTTTGCTTATAATAATAGCTACCATGCTTCAATTAAGATGGCACCGTTTGAAGCATTATATGGCCGTAAGTGTCTAACCCCCGTGTGTTGGGGTGAGGTCGGTGAGCGACCAATCAGTGGGCCCGAGCTACTTCAGGAGACGAGTGATAAAGTAGCTGTGATCCGGGAGCATATGCGTGTCGCACAGAGCCGTCAGAAGTGTTATGCTGACCGTCGTACTTCCGAGCTTGAGTTCCGTGTTGGGGATCAAGTGTTGCTGAAAGTGTCTCCATGGAAGGGTGTTATTCGATTTAGGCACCGGGGCAAATTAAGTCCGAGGTATATAGGGCCGTTTGAGATCGTCGCCAGGGTCAGAGATCAGGCTTACCGGTTGAGATTGCCGCCAGAGTTAGCCGGTGTTCATGATACGTTCCACGTGAGCCATTTGAGAAAATGTTTAGCGAAAGAGGATCAGTATGTGCCGCTGTCAGAGATATCCGTGGACGATCAGTTGAGATATGCTGAGCAGCCAGAGACGATTACTGATCGGAAGGTGAAGAAGTTGCGCAATAAAGAGATATCATTGGTACTCGTTCAATGGAGACATCATAAGGGTATCAGCGCAACTTGGGAGCCTGAGTCTGAGATGCGGAGTCGCTATCCTTTTCTGTTCCAGAGTAAGAGTTAGATTCCGGGACGGAATCTTTGTAAGGAGGGAGGATTTGTAACACCCCGACTCCCGAGCAGATACATGTAATTATCTTATTGACCAATTATTTTATTGAGTATTGCGTTGGTCCAATTGCGTCCCGTATAGTGGATTATACGTGTCGGGACGGGGATTGCGTGGATTCGGGATATAAGTTTAGTGGATAAATTATAATTATGGATTCACGAGATTAAATGGGATTTATTGATATAAATAGTGGATTTTTGATATTGGGGTCGGGTATCGGTGTCGAACCCGCGATATAACGGGATCCGTATATAGTGTATATGTGTGTGACGTTGTTTCCTTATCTTCTCCTTGTGCAAAACCTAAAGATAAGTGTTGTGTGTGTGCTTGTGCTGCTGAATTGAAGGGTAAACTCAATTGATTGAAGATTCAAGTGCTGAAATTGGATTTAAAAGCTTTCATAGGTGTTCTTGAGTTCAAGGTGAGTAAAATCCTTCCAATTGAATCTGATTTTTGTGTGTTAATCATGTGATATGATGGGAATTGATTAGAGTATGTTTTGGAAGTATTTTGGTATCAGTTTTGTGAATTAAATCTGCTGAAATCGGAGTTTGGGGGTTAAAACCCCCTGGACAGAACTGAAACAGAAACAGGGGATCTGTTTCCCGTCGTGAGCGCGACCGCGACGCGCTTAGCGCGGCCGCGATGTTCTTCCTCGAGCGCGGGCCGCGATCGGGCCAGTGCGGCCGCGATCCGGCTTCTGCGGGTTTGAGTCGGTTTGGGCTTCGGGGGTCCGTTGGGCTGTTTTGTGGGGTTCATTTGGGTATATTATCAGTTATGGGATAATCGAGATTAGTCTGGGAGAATTAATTTGTGTACAGGAATTGTCAGAGATTGTCGCGGGCTGGGTTCAGATCAGCCAGTTAGGAAGTTTGTGCAGGGTGATCCAGGTGAGTACACGAGTTCTTTTCAAAGGGCCTACTTTTATCGAGTCATAATATGTGCGTATATTACTGTTGTGATTATGTTGGGCACTGCGAGCTGCCCCTCAGGTATGACCCTTCCTTCTTTATATGTGTTATATGCTTGAGATCCATTACTATATATTGCGATGAGTATCGTGGGAGCAGTGTAGCTCTGTTTGACCCTGTGTAGGGTTCCCATATATATATATATATATATATATATATATATATATATATATATATATATATATATGCGGCCGTTATTCCTATTAGCCTCCACGAGCATGGTTTGGCTCCAGGGGGAGGGATTCCCCAATTGAGATGAGTATCTCTTTCTGTATTGGATCTCTAGGGTCTCTGATTAGAGACTTGTTGGCATGTGTTATGCCGCGTAGTGTAGGGCTGCCATGTGACATGCGATATGTGATTATGTGAATTGTGCAGTGTCTAACCCTTGTGTACTCACGAGCTGCGAAGCTTACGTATTCGAGTCTGATGTGTGTATCAGGGGAACCGAAGATAGGACCGCCAGCTCCTGAGCGAAGATAGGAGCTTGACTTGCTGTGATCGAGGGATTCTACTTTTGTTATCAGTATGTGACTACTCTGTTGGATACTTTGGAATCAATGATACTGGGTTGTATGTGAATATTTGGGTCCGGGTCGGGTTTTGTATGTCGGGTTGACTTCTAGATGTTATGACTATGTTTGTGAAATGTTTTTATTAATCAGTGTTGGTGTAAACCTTGACATTGTGATATGGATATTATATGCGTTAATGCCACCTGTGTATTGTATATGACGTGGCTTTTAGCTGGGATTAAAGGGTGTTACAGTCCGCCACTAACCGCATACGTCATCAGTTTCTTTCAAAATTATTAAATATGAGCATATGTGAATTTGTTAAGCTAATAAAAGCTAGCACAATCTAAAATTTTAATGTAGTATCAACAAAATTAATACATACTACATTTATAAAAACAGCTAAATCAGTAGCATTATGTGTCCCTCCCCTATGATGTAAGTTTACTACTATTATGTAGGAATAAAATGTTGATGCCAACTATAAGAAATTAAAGTATGACTGAAACTAAATTACAATACAAAACTATAAATTACAATATTGGAATCACTTCACAAAAAGTAAATTACAACACTCGTAATTTCATGTATGTGTATGTGTATTAGCGTCTTACCCTGATTAACCATTAACGGGACTAAGAAAATGATGATCTAAGCTAAGATTTCGATTTTGACAAATTTATATGCCAAACATGTTTTTAATCTCCATCATCAATTGGATTTTAGGAAGGGTTGTGTTAAATGCACACCCCTCATTTTTTTTTTTCTAATTACACATCTCCCTCCCTACTTAATTAACTTAATTACTCCTTAATGTTGTAGGACTCATCCAATTTATAAACACCCCTCCCTCCCTTGTCAATTCTACATAATTATTTTTTGTTTTTTAACCACCATTATTATCATCATTATTGCAGTTATGTATTAAAAATAATTTAAATAAATCAAATAATGCAATGATTACTTAATGATTAAGGTAATTAGAGGGGGTGTATAATTAGAAAAAAGACACCCTTTTAGGAGCTTTTGATTGTAAACTTGTATGATTGTTAGATATTGATAGATTCATGAATTCCATTTAATACAAATAAAAGAAGGGTTTATTATGAAAAAAACCAACATGTTTTTACGTTTTTTACTTTTTCGTCCCTCCATGTTATTTTTTGCCATAAAAAACCTCAAGTTATTCTTTTCTTATTGGTTTAGTGAAATTTGGACATTAGAACCCGGTTTTTCAAGTTTTTTAAAATCCGGTTCACAAATTATAACCGGGGTCTAATGTCCAAAATTTCACTAAACCTATAAGAAAAGAATAACTTGAGGTTTTTTATGAAAAAAAAATAACATGGAGGGACGAATTCGCAAAAAAACATGAATAATGTTGGTTTTTTTCATAATAAATCCATAAAAGAAACCTAAAACTCAGATTCTTCATCAACAACTCTCAAATATGTTCCAATCTTATTTTATTTAATGAAGAAAAAACTAGTATATGATATTGGTGATTGATATTTAATTGTTGGAAATCTTCTAACTCGTTTATAATATTTCATTATTTTTATATACACTTAAAAAATAATAATTAAAAGATAAAACCTTAATCATCCGACATGTACTTAATTAACCCACATCATCATCATCATCTATATATCTCTGTGTGCATTTTTTATGAGAAGTTAAATATCTGTCAGAAATAAAAGAATCAATTATAATCAATAAATTTTTGGGTCCCATCATTTTTTATAGAGAAAATTATACAAAAAACCAACATACTTTTGATATTTTTCGATTAAGTCTCTGTACCAAAAATGTTTCCCTAAAAGTCCTTCAACTTGAAATTTTTTACGATGGTTGTGTTGTTTTATGGAACTTTTTTAGGATTTTTCAGAAGTTTTTTCATAAGATTTTGTTAAGTTAAAGAACTTTTATGAAACATTTTATGTGGAGTGAGTTGAGGACTTTTGTGGAAACGTTTTTGGTATAATAGCTTATTTAAAAAATACTGAAAGTGCGTTGGTTTTTACATGATTTTTCTTTTTTTTTTATAATGTTTTCTGGTGGTTTCTCATTTGATACTACATTTTTTGTTGAATCATGAAATAACAAAGTAACTCAACATATTTTAGCTTTGATTCAACATTTCTCACACTTCTCACAAATATTTGATTTCTCATTTCTATATATACACACACACCAATTAAAATATTTAACCATCTTAAATAAACTAACTTCATGATCAAAGAAGAGGGGACAAGGAATATGATGGATGTTAGCTAGAGTGGTACACTAACTAATGATGTAAACTAATTAAACATTAATAAATATGATTAGCAAAGACAACCTAAAGTTACCAACTAGATCATGTTGTAGAATCAAAGGACCAAGTAAGGTTCCCTCAATAATGCTTTGATTTCTTGTCTGTTTTCTTGCTAGACTTCATATGATCACCTCGCTAGCTAATTCGAGTGGATCGAGCAGGCCGGATAAGTGTTAATATCAACGATGATGCTGGTTTTCGTTAACTTGTGTGTCGTCGATTTTGGTCCACCTTTATAACCAACAAAATAAGCTTCGCTAGCTACATTGCGGTCCTTGCCACGAATACGATCATTCAAAAAGAATATTTCCAACTAACTATATTTGTCATCCTGCGAGGTTTTTGGATCGATCTGCAAATTAATGAATCTTGAGGATTAGGGTTGACACGTATGATGCATTAAACGCCATGGTATAACACTGAGATTGTATATATAGTACTTGTTTTTTAGGGTTAAGTTTAGGAAAACTAAGGTGACGCGCGTGTGTGTGTATATGTATGTGAATAATTTGGGTTCAAATTAGTACCACAAATATCTAGGATATCGATAGTTACAAACTTAACTGTAGAATTAATAAATTTAATGGTTTAAATATCACATAATTTAAAAAAACTAATTTTAAAAGATTCCAATATTTACCTACATAATTAATGCCGCCTTACTAATAATATTAATAATACGGTCAAGATTGGTATTTCTGCTATCCTATAGAAAAAATTATACTTTCATGAACACAAATCATATCTATATAGATTCAAGTGAGTACCACTTATAATGCAGCGCACCAAAAGCTACCACTCTTAAAGTAATTTGTTTCATAAACATTTTTAATTAACATTACAAAGATGATATACAAATTTCACGCACATTCACACGTTTTAAGTACATGAAATCATGCATCACATAAATGTACGTTCACATATATGCAAATTTATGTAAGTGTACGTTCACGTCATTTTTAAGAAGTTAGGAGATGCGGATGTATGTGAAATTTACATATGATCTTTATAATGTTAATTAAAACATGTTAATGAAAAAAAAAATTTAATTCTTTTTTAAATGTGGTAATTTCTGATGCGCTGTATAATAATATGGTCACATATGATCCATATGGATGTGTCCATGGCCATGTTTTTGTATTGTTGGTCATGTTTGTTTATTATTTTTTTCTTTGTTTTCCATGACCATTGATTCCATGAAAATTTTCATCTGGCGCCTTTGGACAATTATTTTGTTTTTAATTACGGGAAATGGTCATTGGATGTATATATTCCGTAATTTTTTGTGGATACATACATAAAAAGTTCTAATTTTCTAAGAACCAAGAGAGAATATGTTTATACTCATGACAAATTCTTCATCAAACCCGATCTCCTCTTGAAATTTGGATGGTGTTCATGGACAGACCTATGTGTATGGGAGTGGTTGCACGTGCAACGGGTTCCTTTCGTTGCACCATTTCTCAATAATCTAATTTCGTAGTGTAATTTTTTTTTTGAAATTTTACGGGTAACCGGCAAAAATTTAATTGTCCAAGTGTGCAACTTATATTTATAGAAAAATAAAAAAAATCAAAGTGTGCAACTTGATTAAAAATGTATAACTCAAATGAAACAAAATATTAAAAGTCTAATGTCTAAATAAGTAAATAAGTAATAAAACAACAATAAAACCGAATACTTTAATTCAAAATTAAACCAATGATATTTTTAGCCCAAATTAAAAACCAAAACCCGATAATATTTGAGACTAGAAATTTTGTAATTATTTAGTTTAATTACTCTTTAAATGTTAATTGTTAATCATATGTTTTATAGTATTCAACTATTCATCGATGGATAAAAATTTAAAATGAAGTTATTGGAAAATGATAGTAATGAATGTCAATTTTTAAGAGTTAAATTAAATGATTTTAACGAATCAAATAACATCACACAACCACAAACACAATCATAATCTTCAAATCCTTCAACACAATTACAATTGACATGCATTGTCTCTTTCGGATCATTCTGGTAGATCACAAATTTTAAAATATCAAGCTAACTAAAGAAAATCTAAAATTGTATGTTCTATTTAAAATTATAAATATTTATTCGTTAGCTCAACCCGACTAATATACTCATTTGAATTTTTAAACCATGCGCGACGAAAATTTGTTCAACGGGCCCCTTAGGTAGCTGGGTCCGTCACAGATTGTGTTTATAAAAGATATATTACGTTTGATGCGTAATATCTTCGATAGTGAAAGGAAACAGAAATTGATTGTAAGAAGTTCATTTTCCTCAAAGACAGTGACTCAATCACGTCTTCGATTTATTTGATTTGATTTTATTAATTTCTTATATTTGTTCGTTTCTTAAAGTTTTCTAAATTGACCTTACCCGACATAAGATGAGGTTTGCTACAAATTGTATGCTAATAAGATGACAAAAACATGTTTAGAGATCTCATGCAGGCCAATATGCCAAATGGCCTCGCTTTTTTCAATTTTTAATTCACCAAATAATAAAAAATGGTCTTGAAAATTCAGTTTATTGGCAGCAGTTGGAAAAGTATATAAATGGAGAATCAATGTTTACTGGGAAACCTAAGGGGGCGTTTGGTTCGTGAATTTCTGGGATTCACTGGGACTTGCATTTAAAATCCTGTGTTCGGTTCACAGATTTCAGTAACGATTTAAAATCCAAGGATTTTATAAATCTCTTCCTTTTGTTGTAATTTAAAGACCAGCCTCCCCACTATGATTTGAAATCACAGTTACCTTGCATCCTTCAGATTAGCAAATGTTTTCTATAAGATAATGCATATTTTTTGACAAAATCCTGACAAATGTAAATGTTGTATAATGCAAATCCTTTGAAAAAATGCAAATCTCATAGGAAAAAAATCTGTGAACCAAACGCCCCCTAGGTAACCACAATACATCGCAAAAAAATTACACGAGAGAATTTTGCATCACACGTGAGATTATACATTACATGTAAAAATTGTGTATCATACGAGGGAATTATGTATCACACGGGAGGCATCTGACGCACGCAGAGTGAATTGTGCATATCGATCTCCGCCTGATATACAATCCCTTTTGTATGATGTACAATAGCTCCCGTGTGATGCACAATGCACTGTTTTGTAATTCATCGTGGTTCTCCGATAAACATAGGCTCTCCATTGAACATCGTTCTATAAACTTCATCGTTTGCATGTTTATCTACATCGTTTGCATCATCTTGTTCGTCATTGGCGTCATCTACGTCATCTTGTGTTCGCCAACCAAGAGAGATGAGGGTGGTCGCCGGCCATGTGAGAGGGAGAGAGAGAGGGCGTCGACCATGTGAGAGGAAGAGAGAAAGGGGAACAATTGATGAGATGATAGTTAATTTGGGGATTTTATTTCTTAATTAACTATTTCTAAGTATGGAGGTTTATAAATATTCTTTGAAAATCTAATTAATTATGAATTAATAATAAATATATTTGTTATTCCTAATTTGCCCTTAACGCATATTTGGTTCTCAAAGGTTCCCAATACATAAAAGTTCCACATTGAACCTCAATCTATATATATACACGTACATGTGTGTATGTATATGTATATAGATTTGGGCTAACGATTGAATCGGACCGTATTTAATCCCTAATACCTAAGGTGTTTGACCCATAAGTTTTGTCATGTTTACCTTTCATGATCAAATTGATTACCAAAATGACATTAGTCTTATTTAAATAGTTCATAAGTTATAAAGTCGAATGGTGCGGCACCACCCAACTCTTTTCATGTTCTCCATATCTATTTAAGATCTCATCCATTGATTACTATAAGTGTATATATATATAACAACCATTTGATTTCTTTTTATATTTTAATTATTGGATTTTAGGAATGTTAGATGAGAGAGGATTTAGGAGTTTCCAATCATATACTAAAACACGGAATATTTTCTTAATCACTTCTACTAATTGTGTATACTTAATTGATTATTGAGCTTATACATTATGTATGAATTCAAATATATTTATCTATATATGTAATTAAAAAATATATTATTTGTCTATAAATTTATTAATATACATTAAAAATAAAGACAATATAAATTATGCTTTTATAGAATATGATTAAATATTAACAAGCATACAGAGAATTATGTGAAAAATAATATATAAAAAATAACATAATGTTTAAACATTATATCTTATGTAAAATTTATGTTTTAAATTATATCAATTAAATATATTTAAATTTTGGAATAATAAATTTTAAATAAAGTTAAAAACGTAAGTATTATTCACATATATTTAGAAATGTAAATAAATAATAATTATGACAAATAATATTTTTGTTTTGTATTTTTATAATAATTAATGATTATATTTTTTAATTTTAAGTTTAAATACATGTTAAATCTATCAATGTAATACATGGGTTCATGAACTAGTAAATAAATAAAGAAAAACACATTCGTTGCTTTCTTAGATTACATTAAATCAAACATGAATTTATTATTAGCAAAAATGTGTTATTGCTTAAAAAAGGGGAAAAAAAAACACGCTTTAAATCCATTTTATGCTACGTAACAAGTTTAAAAGTTAACTAATTTAATAATAAGAAACAGGTAAAAATTGTTTAACTCATTACCATGTTAATAACCTATCATTCATTATATGAGTTGAATTTAATTCTATAAATATTATTAAATGAGTAACTAATCTGTCACGTGTCGATCTTTTATCCAATTCGCAATGTGTCAAAAGTTCAATCTGTCACATGCCATGACTAAAATTTAATTTGAATTAAAATCAAATCTAATTCAATCTATTATAATCTAATCTAATCTAACTATTCTAATATATAATCAACTAAAATCTAATCTCATTTTTTATAATTATTTCTAGTGTTCTTATAAATATTTATTCTTAATTTTTTTTTTATAAATTCAGCAGTATATAACCTAGTTAAATATTAGATTAGTCTAGTCAAATGAAGGATGGCAAAAGGAAACGTCGACACACGTCATATTGAAGGAGACGTCGACACATGACATGCTAATCAATCATTAATTATTTGTTAGTAATTATATATTATATAGATAGAGACGTGGATTATAGATTAGTATTTATAGACTACTAGTGCAATTGTTAGCAATACTGTGAACGTGTCTCTAAATACCACACAAATATTTTTAAAACTAAGGGAAAATCAAAACTTATTACCTGAAATAAATATAAGCTAAAAGCATGATATAATTATTTTATGCAATTAAGTTAAATTAAAAAGAATATAAATACAAAAGAAAAAGAAAAAAATCATGTTTGATTGTTGCACCTGCAAATCATTTGTCAAAGATATTGTAGTTGCCCTAAAATAATGTTAGTCGTCTCAAAGTGAGTGACCCAAAAACTTCCACAAGAGGCCTTTACACAAACACCATATATACATTGATTTTATTCTTATACACTAGGCCACTAGCCCATCTAATTATATGCATAAATAATTAATTTTTTTTAATACCCTAGTTCATTTTCTTTTATTTATATTGTTAATCTATTTTTATTTTGGATTGTTTTAATATATAACTTTTTATGGGAATGTTAATTTGTAAATCTATGTCATATTTGATAAGTAATTAATTAGCATTATATGTTGGTGATGACTGGAACAATGTCACGATCCAACATAATAAATATATTCAATACTTAATTCAAATTCCAAATTAAATGATTAATGTATGCGTAAATCATAATGAAATATTAGTAGAAAAAACAATTTTCAATATATATGACTTGGTGATTGCTTATATATATATTTGTTTAATCTTAAACTAGGTGGATATATTTTAATAAAAATTATTTTTATAAAATGTTATAAGTAAAAAATAAAAATAAGTGGCTACTAATTATTTATAATAATATAAGTATACTATGATTATTTATCAAAAACTATTATCTTTTTAATTTTACAAATTGATATGAATAATAGTTGTTTTTATGGACCTTTTTACACCCTATATTTGTAACTTAATATGTCTTAATTGTTATAAACTGGGATTTAGTTTATATATAATATAATACTTATATATTTTGTTACAAAATAATATTTATAGATTAAAAAGTAATGGAGTGTATTCATCTTTTTAAAAATAATAAATTGTATTTATATTTTATTATTTATAAATTAAAAAATAATAGTGTATTTGTCTTTTTAAAAATAATAAATTTTATTTATCTTTAATTTTTATAATAATATGTTGTATTTATCTTTTCGATTAATTGATATAAATTGAGATTTTTAGTTCATACATAATATAATACTTATACGTTTTATTACAAATTAATAGCCTAATCCTTATATGTATTTATCTTTAAATCTTGAATATATGGAAATTTAAATTTATTACTATTATAAATACAATAAGGGCGGGTATATTTTAGGAATGAATTCGTAAAATACATGAATTGACTAGTCATATAATAAAATTATTGATTCAGGCATTTCACAATTAATTTAAAAACAATTATTAATAAAGTGTCGATTTATATTTGTATGTTCGTACGGTCATCAAATCCAGCTCAAGCCAACCATGCAAAAGCCATGCAATTTGGGAGAAAATGGCATTGGGACTCTAAAGTACAAATATTTAATTAACTCGTTACACATGGATCGAGTGGACCTAAACGGCTAAACTAATGGGAGTAAACCACAAATTTAAATATAATTTTTCAAGTTAGTTTGAAATAAATAACTACGAAAAAACAATCCAATTCAAACTTGTGTTCTAGAATTGAATAATTGATCGACTAAGTATAAGAGCATCTGTAATGAGGTTTTTGTAAATATCGTTTTCTGTAATGATACAGTAAAAAAGAAACTAACATAACAGTTTTTGTAAAGGACCTTGGAGTGCCTGAAGGGTTTTAGAATAAGAATAATTGTCATGTAAACTTCTATTTTTGTCTAGAAATAAATATAAAATTCTATTTTTAGGTTGAGAAAAGATAATGAAGTGTTTATTATAGGATGAATTTTATGTTATCTTTGTTGGCCGGCCTAAAATTTTTCACTTTACGTGTATTGTAAAAATTTGTACTTTGCATTACATTTCTTACCTATTTGCCCTTTAAAATATAAGGTCCTATGTAAAAACTTTGCTAAAAAATTCTAGAGTTAATTACAAAAATGGTCCCTGTGGTTTGACCTAAAATTTGGATTTGGTCCCTGAACTTTCAATTTTGCAGAAACGGTCCTTATTTTCATAGTTTGTTTGCAATTTTGGTCCCTCAACCTATTAACTTTTCTAATATGACCAAATTACCCTTATTTTGATGCAAACTATAGGGACCATTTCTATAATTAATTTTTTAACTCTTTTTTATTCTTAATTAAAATAATTATTTTTTAGTGTTACTTAAATTTAATAAACTACAAAAAATAGAAAAAAATTATTTAATTATATATGTTGGTTCATAAATGATTTAAATAATTTTAGTCTTAATTAATTTTAATTTAATATAATCAAAGTGTAAACCAATCAAAATTTATAATCGAAAAAATCATTTATGTTTAGAAATTATTTTCTAGAGGTTTCGTATATAAAATATTATAAAAATATTTGACTCTATAATTATTTATGTTGGTTCATAAATTTATAATAAAAATATGTTTGTTGGTCAAATATATTTTACTTTCTTCTTAAATAAAATCGGTCAAAGATTCTATTTTATAATCCGTTAACATTTGTATCAAAGCAATGTGATAATGGTAAAGTGATAAATCCAAATGGTTTCAATTTTTAAGGTGTCGATTTAATCGGATGAAAATGAAAAGTCAAATTGAAATACGAAAAAAGATTAAAAACCTCTATTTATATTTCTCGATTTTTATGTAAAGATCTGACAAACCAAAGTTTGATGATTAAAGTTGTTAATCATGAATCTCAAAGGTGTTATATGGACCTAAAATTTTAAATCATTTTTGGTGCAACTAAAAATTAAAATGATAAAATAATTGATACGTTAAATTAAAAAATTTGAGTTGTCTTAGACCATTTAGAAGTTTTTTTAACTCGGTCAAATTAAACGTTAAATTTTTATTTATTTAAGTTCTTTAATATTTTTAACTTTAACTAAACTGTTGGCTCATAAATAATTTTTTTTATAATTTTATTAAACTTAATTAACACTAAAAATAAAGTAGAGTCAATTACATAAATGGTCTTTGTGGTTTGATCAACATAAATATTTATTTATTATACATGTATGAACCAGTATAAATAATTATAGAGAAAAAATTTCTTATTTATGAAGCCTTTAAAAAATAATTTCTAAACATAAATGATTTTTTCGATTATAAATTTTGATTGGTTTACACTTTGATTATAGTAAATTAAAATTAAGTAAGACTAAAAATATCTAAATCATTTATGAACCAACAT
Source organism: Centrapalus pauciflorus (assembly GCA_020465985.1). Taxonomy (NCBI): domain Eukaryota; kingdom Viridiplantae; phylum Streptophyta; class Magnoliopsida; order Asterales; family Asteraceae; genus Centrapalus; species Centrapalus pauciflorus. The sequence continues at coordinate 1,972,149 of JAANYP010009468.1, read as the reverse complement.
AAATAATTAAATAATTTTTTTCTATTTTTTATAGTTTATTAAATTTAAATAACACTAAAAAATAATTTATTAATTAAGAATAAAAAAGAGTTAAAAAATTAATTGTAGAAATGGTCCCTATAGTTTGCATCAAAATAAGGGTAATTTGGTCATATTAGAAAAGTTAATAGGTTGAGGGACCAAAATTGCAAACAAACTATGAAAATAAGGACCGAATCTGCAAAATTGAAAGTTCAGGGACCAAATCCAAATTTTAGGACAAACCACAGGGACCATTTTTGTAATTAACTCAAAATTCTATATAAAAAATACTGTTATGCACAAATTAGATAAGTAAATTATATGTTTATCATTTTTATGTAACAAAGTTGACACGTTTATAACTTTTTTTTAATGTTAATTTAAGTAAAATAAAATTGAATCGAGATCTTAATATCGTATGGTAGATTTTAAAATCCTGACTAAAAGCTTACACATAAAAAATTGTATTATTGATCGACTGGTTTTTTTCTTCATAATCTTAACTACTATGATTATTAGGATTGCATGATTTGTTTTCAAAAAAGGTGTGGTAACTTGAATTATTTAATTCTTTGAAAGCCTTTGGTCCCCGGACTAAATAAAGCAAAATCGATGTTGGTTGACTCATAATATGACCAATTGTTCAATTATTATTCATGCTTATTCTTTTTCAATAACATGAATATTTCATTTTAATGTAAACCAGTCGGTTTTGAATTATACAATTATTAGCCGTTTAATTTGTAATATAAAACAATTGATTCTTTAAAGCCGATTATTATAATTATCCTTCTTCACCTTCATTTAAAAAACATAGCCATAGTATTGTTGTCACATGGTGGGACATTACAATAAAAGTGTAATTTAGAGGGTGTTTGGTTTTGCGTTATGAACCAGATTATTAGCTTATTACGTTACAATAACGCAGATAATTAGTTTAAAGTGTTTGGATTGCATACGTTAATAAGTGATTATTTGCGTTTAGCGTTAATCTTACCACACTTTTTCATAAGTTAAAAAATGTAGCTTATTTGATTAATAAGTGATTATTTGGTCATTTTACAAGTAAAAACGCAAATCCAAACACTTTAAAAACTGATTATTTGATAATTATTATAGCAAACAGCAGAAGTTAAACCAAACACTACATTTTCTGCAGCACTTTTTGTTACAGCTATTATCTGATTATTAGTTTCCAAAACGCTACAACACTTTTTTAAACGCAAATCCAAACACCCTCTTAATGATACACTTTTAGTGACCCACTGGAAAGAGTTATTATATCACATTTTTAGGGTGAGTTTGTTTGGCCTTAATTACCTCTTAAAAATCTCTGAAGTCTTAATTTAATATCTAAACTGAAAATAGACTGTTTGTTACATTTTAAAGTTTAGTGGATTTCATATCTTAATTCAAAACAGACTGTTTGTTACATTTCAGACTTAAGAAGTTAGAACGTCTGAAAACCATGTCTGAAATTAAGTTGTGGACTTCTGTCTGAAGTCTTAATTTAAGAGGTTGACGTAAGTTGATATTTTATTTAACAAAAATATTAAAAACCAATTTAATTAAATTTAACATTTAAGGTCAGCTCTTAATTTCAGACTTGTCATATCTTAATTTCAGACGTGGTTTTCAGACTCCAGACATTTATATCTTAATATAACAAACACAACCTTAGTGTCACTTCAGAAAAAAGTAGGTATAAATCTATTTTTTACCCATACTTTTTTTAAATGATGACACCAAAATTCTGTCACAAAAGTATTTGAGCCCTATACACAGATACATTTTCAGTCACTAGATATTTTATACACTCTATTTTTACATATTCTTTTAATTTGTTGTGTTGGTGAAAATATTTGAACCCATAGTGACATTTTTTTACTTTCAGTGACGTTTTTGTGTCATTAAATGACATTTTATTTGTAGTGGACCTTCGGTTAACGTCATGGATTTTGAAGGAATTGAAATTTGTTTATAAGTGTCAGATGCTCATGCCAATAGTTAAAGAAAACAATAAATGGGTGATAATTTGGTTGATAATGGATGTACCATTACCCTTCGGTATCTTTTAAGCAAAATGTGAGGTGAGGCAACATTAAAGAAATATAAGGTATGCTTGACACAACTAGTTGTAAACTTGTAATCATGAACTGGAACTTTTATTAACTAGAGTTTTTATGAGTTATATTTTTTTTAAAAAGTAGAGTTTTTAGTTTGTATAAAGTATTTGATAACAATAACGCTTTTAGAGCATTTGTAATAGTGGTTTAAACTATAAACCACCATGACACACCATCAAGTTTGTAATATAAACCATTATTACATTAAATGGTTTGAGTTTATAAGTCAAACCCGTTTAAGTTTATAAACAGTTTAAGATTCTTATTTGGTGAGTCCAATTGATTTATTTCTTTCTTTTTAGTGACTTTATGTTTTATCAATGGTGTATTTAATATGTTTTTGTATTTCTCTATAGGGTTTAATACTATTTTGACTATCAAACTTTCAGATTTTTTTTTCGATTTAGCCATTAAACTATTATTTGTCCCAATTTAACCACTAAACTACTTTTTGTATACATTTTTAGCCACTAACCGTATTTTTACCGATTTAACCACTGAAAATTGTCTCAATTTGATCATTGAAATATCATATTTTGTATTGATTTAGCCATTATCATTCATTTTTTCCAATTTAGAACATTAAATTAAAACTTAGTGATTAAATCAGGACAAAAAATAATTTAGTTGTTAAAATGAGACAAATCTGAAATTTGGATTGTCAAAATGGTACTTGACCCTTATTTATATTTTGATTAAGATTTTAAATTAGAGAGTAATAAATTGAGATTAATTATGTGGATAATATTTTATGATGCGTCAATTTAAAAAACCATGTCGAAGTCTAAATGAAATAAACAGAAATTAATATTAATTTAAAACTGTAATTTATAATTATTCTGAGGGTAAAAAAATAATTCTTTCGGGGAATAGCTTTTAAGAGTTTTCATTCTAATTCAAAAACTCAAGCTTCTATTAATCAAACAGAGTTTATGAGCTTTAGCTTTCAAATATTAAAAGCTTAGGCTCCTTAAAGCTCTTTGCCAAACATGACCTAAAACTTTGACCTTCATAATTATAAATATTATTTAGTAGAATTATAATTCCAAACAATTTCTATATTATTTTATCAGAATTATATATATTTATTGCCGACAGAGTAAAGAGAAAAAATATGACATGTAATCATCTCGATTGTCGAAATTAAGTCAACTTTTTAATTTTAACCGTCTAAATGTTAAGGGTGACTCTAAGATTGGGGGTTTAATTCCCATTGTAGAAAAAATGTAGTTTTAACAGTAGGATTAGATGGATGTGTTGTTGATGTTGAATTTTTCCACGATTTTCAATTTCGCTTAAATAATTTCAACGTTTGTTTAAATAACTTGATCATAATATTATCATATATAATTTTTTACTTTTTATTTAAATATTATAAGTTAATATATCATTAAAATGTTACAAAAAAATATTAGATTTTATCCAAGTTTATAACGTTCCAATTAACTAATATTTAAATGTTTCATTCATCACTTATATCTCAAAAAGTAGATAACTGAATATTACAAAATAGTAACTTATTTTTGTAGGATCGTGTTAGAAATTTAAACATTTTACTGAATTAAAAAATTAATTTTGAACACGCTACTTTGATAATTATGTTAACTAAATACTAGTTATATCAGTTAAAAATATAACATGTTATTTAAAAGATTTTAAAACAACTTATGATAATTATCCATCTTCATTATTTATTCAATGATTATTATTTAAAGAAAAAAGTATTTGTTTAAAATAAAATTAATAATAAAGTTTATTACTTTGTGTTATTATTATTATTTTAATAATATAAAACAGTTATGGATGAAAAAAATCATAACAATATATAGTTGCATAATAATAGATAAGGTTAATATTGGAAAAACCCAATCAATTTTTTTTTCATTTTTGCGATTAAGTTCTTAAGATTTTTTTCTTATTGTTTAAGTCTCTAAACTATTTTTATTCAAAAATGTATATTTGATCGGTTGCCAAACAAGTAACCTTAATTTTCCAGTTGATTAGCATTGAAAAAAAAAACCAACTATCTTTTCATATTTTAGCGAAAAAAGTCCCTAAATTTTTTATTTATCAGTTGTATTTTACCGGCTAATCCGGTAGCCAACAAAATATATATATTTTTGAATAAGACAAACATAGTTTAGTGACTTAAACAATTGGGAAGAAAAGTTTGGGGACTTAATTGAGAAAATGAGAAAAGTTGGTCGGAATTTTTTAATATTAACCCTAATAAATGAAATAATAAGTAATAAATTTCATCTTTAACTTTATAAACACAAATATATAATAACTATAGTCAATTTTTATGAATAAATAATTTAAAAAAATATTAAATTTTAGTTTTAAATTTTTAATTACACTACACTTAATTGACTATTTTCAAAACATTTTTAAATGTAATCTTTACACCACGACAAACACAATTATTTTAGAATATTTATTTTAAAACATTTTTAATTACAAACACAATTATATGTAATGATTAAAATAATATTTTAGAAGGTTTAATTATTTGATTAAATTAATAAAATTAAGAAATTATAATTATCTATTATTTTCGTCAGAGAGTAAATGTGATTAATCTTAGGTGTTTGATCATGAGTCCACAATAAGAAAAATCTAAAAAAAATATAAAGTTTTTAAAAATATACAAACATATATCATATTATTATAAAAAGTACAAAAAATTTATAAAAGTTTTAAACGAAACAACCAAGCAACACACATGTAAAATACTAGTTAACCTTAAGTTTAATACACAAAAAACACCAGGACGTTTGTGGATGTGGTGACTGGTGGGCTCATTGATTCCCATTCAAATACAAATATATTAGTCCAGTGGATTGATCAGGCCCAAGGTTATTTCGCTTGAGTTAACTTAAGAAATTAACCGACGCTGGAACAAGTTGTATCCAATGCATCAACAGTTGTAATGTGAACTGCGGAAGAACGGTAATAAACAGAGTGTAGATGAAGGTGAAGGACGCTTGTCAATGGCGACGATCGCCATGGATACTTCTTCTTCGTCTGTACTATATCCACCTCCCGTGGTCCCGAAGAAACTTCACGTGGAAAACCGAGAAAAACTGTTGCAACGCCTCCGTGAAAACCTAGAATCGTCCTCTCGCCCTTTAGACGGATTTGTACTTCTTCAGGTAAACTAGTTACACCGAATTTAGATAAGTTGATTATGATGAATTTTTCTCATTGTGCGATTTTCTTTGTTAGGGAGGAGAGGAACAAACTCGTTACTGCACTGATCATGAAGATCTGTTCAGGTATTTCCGTCGGTCACCTTATTCAAAGTTTCAAACTATTCGTGAATTTGAGTATTATTATTACATTTGTAATTGTAGTTTTGCTACTTTGATAAAGCTTAGAAGTTAAAAATCATTGGAAGACAATAAAATTCACACAGAGAATAGCTCTGTGGAACTCAATCAGCTAGAGAGCAACTCCCGTTTATTTCAATGAAATTTATCAAAATATGAAGCTTATTACTTCATGGAAGGATCCTATACTCTTTACTATAAAAGGTACAAGCCTTTCTGTAAAACAAACTACCATACCATAACTCCATAAGCCAATTGTTAGGTTGTTTATTTCAGATAGCAGGTCCGTCCCGTAAATTTTGGTGGCCCCGTAGGACTAACTAATTATAGGCCCTCAAACTTAAAATGTTTAAACAATATTTAAAAATTCATTAATACTATGAAACAATTCATACATATGTACACAGTAAGTTTTTTTTTTTTTTTGTTTATGAAAAGAATATAAGACTGAAGAGTTGAAGTTAAAAAGGTTAATTCCAAACTAGTATTGCATAACTTTTACTGGTAAAACTTATGATTAACAAATTGTATGAGCTTGTATAGTATTATATAAGACCCTAAAAATAATATATAATAATATCAAATGAACAAATAACAAATGAGAAATTATGCTCAATGTAATGCAATTGGAAATTGGTCGAATGAAACAATCATTTAAGACTTAATTTTCATAAATATGTTGGAGATTATAAATAACAAATTTTTTAAATTTTTTATTATACTTTCATAAGACCATTGAGATGGTATACATTAAAATTAAAACTGACTAAAAATGGTTGAGAAATTATTATTCAAAGCAAGTGATTGAAACTATTGTTGGAAGAAATGGTCTATTTGAGATTTTATCATAGTATATACAATAGAGGTTATGAATGACAAAAAAAGTTTATGGTTTGTATTTTTAATATGCTTATGAGAAGCTCAAACTTTATTAATATTGGATGATAATTTGATGCTTAAAATTGGACAATTAAAATAGTTATTTAATAAAATTAATGGGAATCATACCCGAACATAGGAAAGGGAAAAAATGAAATGGGTATATAAGTTCAAGTTTTCAGCTTGTGATTGACTAGGAAGTTATACATTTGTTTTGAGTGCTATATACAAACGTGGATCGGATACAATAAATAATATTAACCGTAAGTTTTAGTGGAGCTAGCATCAAGGTGTGGCCCTGCCTAAGATGAGGCCCTGTGCAAGCGATCATGTTGCACTCCTTAAGCAACGGGCCCGTCCGATAGGACTTTGTTTAGTTTCTTCAGTGTTGTCCATTTTCTATCAAAAAGAAGTCTGGCACTGTGGATCCTATTAATTTTAAGCTCACTTACAAATCGGTGATGTGGACTTATGCAATAATTAATACAAAAGCATGTTAATAAATCATTCAGCTTGTTTATGATTCTGCATAAGTTCATCATGGAAGTGGCTCATTGCTGGTCATAGAGCATAACCAACTCCCCTTTGACCAATCAAAATACATCATTTATCTTTTAATATGATATTTTTGCTTCTCATGATCCCAACTCTATACAACTTGTATTGTGTGTGGTGACATAAGATGAAATCTGCATGCATGAGATCTGAGAGGGGTTATACTTATGTTTGGAGTTTGAAAGCAGTTTTCTTAGCAAAATCTGAAATTTCTGACCTTCAGACTGACAATTGTAATCCATCAGAGCCAAAAGAATGGTTTACCTGAGGCTATGAGTAATTATGTGCCATTTAATTAGGTAAACAAGTAAAGTATGTGAAAACCTTTCTTCCTGTCACCTTTGGACTTGCAGGGCGGACCTAGCATGTAAGCATGGCCTCACTCGACATCAAAAATTTTTCAAAATACTGTGTTCTGTATGTATTATAGTCCCGAGTGACACCTACGGTTTATTTAGGTGACACTTATGAAAAGAATGTAGAAGCATTATATACAAAAGAAAGTTATATACTTTATTTTTTACCCAAATTTATTCAAATATTAATGAATTCGAAGTGTAAAAAAAATACATCTATTATATAACAAGTAGTTTAGCCCAAGTCAACAAGAAAAAAGTCCAAAAGAAAGCCCAAAAAAAATAGAAGATGGGGGTGGAGGATGGCTGATCATATGGTTCTTTTTATCGTCAGGCCATCTTAGTTGACTAGCTCTTGGAATTAGGTGGACCAACGATTTGCACTAGCTCTGTAAAAAAAAAGGGTCTTCCACACTCTGGAGTCTAGGGCGCTCACTGACCGTTCTGAAGCAACATGGAGGCTGTAAATCGTGAAACCCAAAGTCAATTGGCATGTGCCAAGATTTGATCCCTGCTACAGATTCTATGTCCCCGGCTACTAGGTTACCATCATGGTGGCCACTAGCTCTTTAAGCACATACAGCAGTAAACAAAGCCTCCATTAAAAGCATTTATTGGGTAGTTTTTCTTAACAATAAATCCGATATTCTCATTTCTAATGATGCCTATTTGGTATATGGAAAGGTGGAAACAGTACGCCACTTAAATTATCTACAGTCTGAGTGTAGTTGACTTGGTAAAGTAAACATGATTATGTTTTGCTATTACTTGTAGTCATGTTCTGTTAAATCATATAAGTTGACGTGTCTTATTGCTTATAAGATGACTTTTATCATGTGGTTTGATTGAGTTATTTACTGATGATTGTTGACTCATTCCAGGCAGGAAAGTTATTTTGCATATCTGTTTGGAGTGCGGGAACCTGGTTTCTATGGAGCTATTGTGAGTTCCTTCTGTTGTGATGTTAGATTTTGATGTTTCTATATAGTTACTCTAAAAGGCTTAAGCTTTATGTTGTCAACCTATGTTGTCCATACAATTTCCAGTTGCATAAAGTACTGTATGTTCACACTTCACTGATTGAAGTTTCAAGGAATAGCAAATTTATCCTATCTGACTCTAATGTATGCAGTCTGAAATTGTGTTTAGAGCGTGTCACTATAATTCTTTGTTTATCTATCATATACATTTATGTGTTGCTAAGATAATTTATAACTCGTTATATTTTTTTTTATTGTTCATTTATTATGATCATTTATGAAATCTATTTTCTATTGTTTTTTCTTCTGCTGGTGTAGGATGTAGCTACTGGGAACTCAATCCTTTTTGCTCCCAGACTGCCCTCTGAGTATGCCGTTTGGATGGGGGAAATAAAGACGTTGTCCCATTTCAAAGTAATTTTACTCTCACAGCTAGTTTGAGGTGGCAACACATTACCCTAAATGCTTCTTTTTATCTTAGTTAATTTGTTTAAATATATAACTTGCAGGAAATATACATGGTTAGCATGGTCCATTATACTGATGAGATTACAGAAGTCCTTAGTAATCAACACCAGGGATCTGGGAAACCCTTGTTGTTTCTTCTACACGGGTTGAACACCGATAGCAAAAATTTCTCAAAACCAGCAGAATTTGAGGTACCTTGTAATTGCATTTATCTCATTCTAACACTCCTATTCAAATGCTTACAGATTAAGTCCATGCCTTTATCTATTTCCATCCTACTCTTTCTGTATACCCTTTTCTGTTTGGCTGTAGATCCTGATATTACTTATACCCTAGTTTCCTTCTTAATGGGTGTATGGGATATGTGCAATATTTGTGTTTGCAGCTCTGCGATGTGTATTTGGGCCTATCTTAGGGACTTGACACCGACTCACACATGTTGTTGAAGTCCTGCAAACCAAGCATTTCCCATAATTTGTCATGTTCTTTCCTTTAAACATAATATTGTCATGTATATTTGGCTAGTCAAAGCTTTCCAACACGATAATTTTTTCCTTCACCTCTTCATTAATCATAACTTTCCGGAAACATTACATATTGGTTGTATTGTTATAAAATTTACCACAAGATGTCAGTTATTGGTTTGCATGATCTGTTTGTATGTCTTACTGAAAGAAAGTATTTAAAGATGCATTGAGTGATAAAATGTGTTCTCTGTTACTGTTATATCCCAATAAAAGTGTCGTGCCAGCGTAATCATGCAGAATAGACACAAGGCTTTTGAATATATTTTTAGTCTTGTTTCATGCTAATATTGGCGAACTTAGTTATGCTAACATAGAGGTTTGAGCAATCTGGAATTTACTACTAGTGATCTTGATTTTCACAATACACCCTGTAATGACACAACTTGTTTTTTGGCTCTCCAGGGCATTGAGAAGTTTGAGACAGATCTTAAGACCTTGCATCCTATTCTAACCGAATGCCGTGTTCTAAAGTCAAATCTGGAGCTTTCTGTGATCCAGTATGCCAATGATATAAGCTCTGAAGCTCATGTTGAGGTGTGCATGATTCCAGGATGTAATTGCTAAAGTGCATCTGGCTCATTACTGAATTCAGTGTCCTCTTAATTAATGCTGTATGCTCTTACTAATCAGTTATTTTTCACAACTTGTGTGTAGGTGATGAGGAAAACCAAACCCGAGATGAAGGAGTATCAATTGGAAAGCATATTTCTTCACCACACATACTTTTATGGTAGCTGTAGGCATTGTTCCTACACTTGTATTTGTGCCACTGGTGACAACAGGTGATGACTTTACTTGGGTCTCTGCACTCTGCAGGCGAATGCTTGCCTATTATATTAGAATATTATGTCCGCCACAAGGTCATCGGTCACGTTTTCACTGCATTTTTATATTAAATGACATTGCTTAGTTTCACTTTAACTTTCAGCACCGATCTTTATATGAACGTTTTTCTAAACAGCTAGAAACAATAGTTAAAATTCAATGGTGGCATAATTATATCCAACAGTAGCTGAATGGAGTGCGCATGCTGCTACTTATATTAGACACAATTGACATGGATATCATATGAGAAGGAAAAAACAAGTGTATGCGTATTTAGCCATCTCTACACCTTAAAAGCATTTCGAATCTTTCAAATTTCATTTTATGTCCTCTTATTCTGTTTTTCTGTTAATGGTGCCAAGGTAATATTAAGCTGACCAATATACTGATACCTACCTCGATAAACAAAAAGAAATTGGATATGGCTTTGATTAATTTATCATTGTAGTAAGGAGCAAGAGCTTACCAGTACCATGCATGTAATGCCGATCACGTCCTACATAATTAGTTCGGTGGCATTCTGTACTGTTAGGCAGCTAATATTTTGACTTTTTCATGTGACAGTTCTGTTCTTCATTATGGGCATGCAGCAGCTCCAAATGACAGGGTACACATCATTTTTATCTTTGGTATTATATAGGAGTTCCTTTGATGAGTCCTTTTGGTTTATCATTTAAAAGGACATCAGAATTATCTGGTCTCTGTTTGTTTGCTTTTTTTATTAAGTTATGACCGGATTAAGATGTCTGTGTGGATTAAGTTGAATGTCTGTATAAAAACAGTTATTGTTTGTTTTATATGCTAAATGAACTGTCTGATTATAATAAAGTTATATATTTACCATTCAATTTGGTAATTTCTTAACTACAAAAACAAACTTTATCACCAAATCAAATTAAAGAATCAAAAATCAAATCATCAAAATCTATATTACAAATATTTCACTGTGTTAAAACACAAATTCAAGAACCCAATATCAAGTTCAAACCATCCAGAACACCAATATTCTTCACGTCAAACCATTAAATGAATAAAGGTTTGTCGTCGTTTGTTTAATAATAGCAATGACATTCCATCTGTTAATGGAGAAGAGTGAAAAAGGTTGGGGGTAGAAGAGAAATGATTTTGACTGAACCTGGAGGACTACTCTATGTGAACTTAATAATTTGTCTGACCGTGTCTTTTTGCTGATTGAAGTAAGTTATAGTCAAACAATACTTAACTTTAATGGGCTGACCGATTTTTTTTTTATATTAAGCCCAATAAGTTATTATCAAAAACCTTCTTAGTGTAGTAATAAATGCTATTCAAAAGTGTCTTTTTTTCCCTTTCTTGGGATGTTCAGCAATAAATGCATCTCTGTATATTGCAGCCTATTCTAATTACTGTGATAAATGCAAAACTGCCTTCTCAATTCTCATCTAATGTCACATACCCAATAATCTGCATGGGATAATAACCATGGAGATGGGGGTATTATATACTGATATATGGTGTAAACTTAGAATTGTTGAAGTTACAAGACTTTTCAAATTCCTCTAATCCATTTGGGTATTCCATTGATCTTATGATCTAGCATTGCTTGTTTGTATTGGTTAAAAATCTTCCCAGTTCACATTTTTCCAACTCGGTCACAGATTTGATGATGTGTTTCATAATTGTACAGACATTGCGAGATGGAGATATGGCATTACTGGATATGGGAGCTGAATTCCAATTTTATGGTTCTGACATAACCTGCTCATTCCCAGTAAGTATATGTGTAATAACATACAATGCAAGATAGCTACCGTACATATACTGCCTGACAGAGACGTTGATATATTCTCCAAACTCCTAAATATTCTTTCCAGATTTGTTGGTTGAGAACTTTTATAAAGAAGAGCTGTGTGTGCAAGGAAACTGACTAACATTCTTACAGAATTTATGAGAATGATGAATATGCTTGATCTTTGTTATTGCAGAATCCTAATTAGAAAATAATAGAAGAGTGACTTTTCAGCAGTAGACTTGTTTCTTCATGCATGCTGCCATGCTCTCAACTGATATAAAGTTCCATTTTTTAGATCTCATAAATTTTGCAATACATTTTAGTCATCAATGTTGCAATGATATAGGACAACTCTCAGTTGATGCCAAATACTGACTCACGTAAACTATGGGATTTTTGTGACGTACATCAATAATGCATGCAGGTGAACGGGAAATTTACAAGTAATCAACGTCTTATTTACAATGTAAGGGTCTTCTTGCTGATGTTTTTTTTTAAAAAAGCAAATTAATTAAAGAAGTTATCTTGCCACTTCATGTCTGAAGTCTCTTAAGCTTAGCAAATTATTTTGGCCCAAACGACATTTGTTTTTTCTTTTTGACTTTTCCAGGCTGTTCTTGATGCTCATGATGTTGTTATATCTACCATGAAACCAGGAGTAAACTGGGTTGATATGCACAAGTAAGATTGCAGAACTTAATTGATATATCTGCCTCTATGCTTACTATGTAGATTCTGTTTCCTTGGTTCCTATGAGTGTCACCTACAGGACAGGACTATAACACTGGGCAGATTTTGATTCTTCCTTCTGAAATAAATGTTAACGAGCAATTGTTGGTTAAAAGTTTAAAAACAAATGATGTTTACAACTGGCTCCGAGAAAAGGCTGTCATATACTAGAGGACTTGATGACAGTGTAGAACCAACAGCAGATGAGAGGAATGCCACTAGGATGCATTTTTTAGATACTGTATTTCATCTAGAGTTAGTTCTTCATGTTTAAGGCCATTTTAAACTGTGCTTTGTTTTACACTAATTATGTATAACAGCAAACACTTCTTTCTTGCATTGCTTAGCCAAATATTGAAGTCACACAATCCATTAAAACCCACTAGAAAGTGAGTGGATTCGGTATTCCGTTAATGAGCATTTCTACTTGGTTTTTTGATGTTGTCATGAAATCACTTCATTTCTCTGATTTACTTTCTCCCAACCATATGCTCCTTTAGAGAAATCATAAGATTCTTATAGTCTTCTGATATTTTCTTTCCAGATTGGCAGAGAAAACTATTCTTCAGTCATTGAAGAAAGGGTCTCTTCTTGTTGGGTATTGTTCATTCTCTTCATGCATTTTCCTTATCTGATGTAAATAAATTTCATTAGTCTTATGAATTATGTCTTAATTCATATTGCTTTAGTGTTGTTGATGAAATGATGGTTGAACGGTTGGGTTCTGTTTTCATGCCACACGGCCTGGGACACTTCATGGGACTTGATACCCACGACCCTGGTGGTTATCTAAAGGTCTTTTAAAATTGCAATGTATTGTTTAGTTAATTAATAAATATCCCTTCATGCTATCTAATAAATATTATCTGTGACACATATATACAGGGAGCTGAAAGACCCAAAGAACCAGGATTAAGGTCTCTGCGCACGAGCAGAGATCTCTTGGAGGGAATGGTATCCATTTGCACTTTGTTTTTCATATTCTTTAATGTGTACTTTCGCAACAAAAACAACTGTTTGCATTTTGTTTTGTATTCTATCCTTGCAAGTTTGAATGTGTTTATGCATTTCGAAACCAAACCACAATCATAACCGATAAAACAAATGTACCCAACAACGCATAAGCATGCCATCTGTATGTGTGCCAGTTTGACAAATATATTTAGATTGTTCTCCAATAAACAGTTCTAGTAAAATGATTGGCCAGAAATCCAATGTTGATATTTTCCGACCTCTATCAAATTGGTTAGGCGCCAGTGTTTGTCATATTGGCGAATGATTGATAGTAAATGCATCTTTCTGATTGTAGATGACGGGATGTATCTGGTAGTGCCATTTTTTGTAGTAAATTAATTGATTAATACTACTATACTAGCAGCAGAAGTATAACGGAGATGATTGCAATATTTTTTGTAGGTGATCACAGTTGAACCTGGATGCTATTTCATTGATGCATTGCTGGTTCCTGCCATGGAATCCTCAAAAACATCAAAGTTCTTCAATCGTGAAGCAATCACCAAATTTAGAGGATTTGGTGGAGTTCGAATTGAGAGTGATCTGGTAAAAAAATATTTCCAGTCTTATGTTTCTGGTGCATAATGTTGCATTTTCCCTTGCATAAATAACAATTCCTTTCAGACATTTTTGACTGAAAAGAAACTAAATCAATGCATGCTCGCTCTTAAATTTGAAGAGTTGAATGTCCGAAAAAACCAAAAGTAGATTCTCTATGTGGACAGAACGATATTTTACCATTGTCGTTAGATCACCACGGGCCCACGGCCCTTGTGATATTACCGTCCACTTTTTAATATTTTATCATGATATCATGCTTAAAACAGCTTGAAGTGAATAGTGCAATTTATAATGAGATATCGATCTCCGCCTTTATGTCTTGTTGCCATTTCTTTCATGAGATTTCACCAAATTAGCTTCTCTTTTTCACATGAGATTTCAACCAATGTCTCATAATATTATTCTTTTCACTTCAAATAAATTCAAAAAAAAACTTGTCTTTAATAAAAGTGTAATAACAATTATAAGAAATTACATTTATACCCTAATTACAAGTTTTCTATGTATAAGTACTATGCTCTTATACATGTTTGGTATGATGTTCTACAAGCTTGGTGGATATTTTTAGTTTTTAACATTCTTTGTGGTCCGATTTTCATCCTAACGTAACACATAGACTATTTAAACGTTGTTATGTACAAGATAACATCATTCGTATCGTCATTCAACATGCCACTATTTGACATCCAGTTTCCAACATCTGACATTCCTTGTATTAATTTATTGTGTGGTGTTGCAGTATGTTACCTCGGATGGTTGTGTGAACATGACAAAGGTTCCTAGAAAAATCGAGGATATTGAAGCCGTGATGGGTGGTGCACCATGGCCAGTCAAGAAATCAGTATATGAAAATGGAGGATCTTAAATTAGGTGTTCTGTAAGTATGCAAGCCCATGCTCTGGAAACTCGAAAAGTGCCAGGTTATATACTTGTATCTTTAAATGTTCATTATGAGATGAAGTTCGAAGCTTGGTGGTATTTGATTAGTTATTATTAAACGTTGGAAGTCATTGTCCAAACCCTCTTTTACAATCCTTCTTACAGTAATTGATAAACATCATGCATCGTGAACTTTGTTTGAAGTTTGAAGCCACAAAATTATACAATGCATGCAAGCAACATTAATTTAGTATGGGTTGCAACGTTTGCAAAGCAAGAATTTGATGCTTAGATTTGATATTGACACTTATGGATGTTTGCTACGGTTAAATGAAATAAAATTTATAGGTTTTTTCAATCATGCTGGTTATAATAAATGGACGTTGACATAAAAGATGAAGGAAAAACTATTAATCTTCATTTTTTTATTGCTTTGATTCTTTTCATGTTGAAAAGAAATGATATGTATACTAAATTTTATCATCTACTCTCTTTCATTTGATTGAGAATTAATGTTCAAGATATAGATATAAGTTATTTAAGTAATCACTTTACAACATAGATATAAATTGTTAAATCTTATCACTTCACTCTTTTAGTCTTTATCTATGGTTGATAAACCATATTTTGTGTTTTTTAGTTTTATTTTCAGTTTTCTAAATCGTAATTTATTAGTTTTTTTTTTTATTTTACATAAATTTGTTTTGGATACAAATTGTTAAATCTAATTACTATATTAACCACTTGATCTACTAGACCTACCACCATCAAACGTGGGAGTTTTTCCCTTGATCAAGGTCTCAAGTTAAAAAGAAAATTAATTACCATATTATTTTTTATGGTTTAATTATAAATCATATTTTGAATTTTTTAGTTTTATTTTCAGTTTTCTAAATTTTAATTTGTTTTTTTTTTGTTTTGCTTAAAATTGTATTGGTTGTGTTTAAACTTACAAGTTCGATTCAGTTTGAAGAGTTCAAATCAAATTGAAAAGGGTAATGCAATAATTAATTTACAGGAATCATGCATGATTTATTTAGTTAGGCTGTAATAGAAATTTTAAAAATTTATATTTCAACACCTACAATTGGATTCGATTTAGGTTTTAGAACTTTAGTATATAAGTGATATTTAATAAATTTATAAAATAATGTCCAATTAAAAATTGAATACATGTCTATTTATTCTAATAAAAAATAAATAATATTCACTTATCATTTAACGAAGATGGTAATTGATGATTTTTCAATTTGACATGTGTAATACTGTAATCTATTCATAATATCAGATATCATCAGTAACAATTTAGTAAGTTTAAAATTTAAGTCATCTAAATTAATCAAATTTTAAATTTATCTTATTAGGATTAAATTAAAAATAAACTTTATTTTATAATGGATCAATATACAATCTAATGTAAAATTATAATTAAATATTGATTAGAGATCTTTATTCAACATGTTTTATAAAATATTATCAGAATTTTATTTTTTTAAGTTTTAAGTGTTGGAATATTAGAACAAAATTTTATTAATTAGTTGTTATCGATAATTTCATTTTTATATATCTACACATTTTAATTTCATACCTACATAAATACATACATACATATGGGCGCACGCACGCGCCCACACACATATTTAAATAATTAATTATTATAAGCATCTACGTAATACGCATGTTAATAAATTAGTCATTGAGAAAAGATGGATCCAAGGGGAATCGATCGCTCATGAGCAACTTTCACCTCAGCTTAAACAAGAAGAAGAAATAAAATATTCTTTTGAATTAATTTCTATTGTGTCCTATAAGTTAGAATTTAGAACCAGAATAGTTTAAAACACAACAAAAAAAAAAAAAAAAAAAAAAAAAAAAAAAAAAAAAAAAAAAAAAAAAAAAAAGATATAAAGTAATTGAATCAAAACCGAACCATTTAATTGGGTTGGTTGAACACGGATTAATTATATAATAGATACGTATTATAATATTATATTATTATAGTTTGACTTAATTATAAAATTACAAATGTAAAATGTATTTTCAAGTTTAAAAACAATCTAATTCGGTTATGACATTCTTGTGTTTTGTGATTTTTAAATTTTGATAATCAAATAGCATCATCATTGAATGTTTGAAATTGTTAATTTGTTATTATTAAGCGAGTAATATATGTTAAGTTAGATATTATTATTTTATTATTTGATAATCAACTCTATTTAAGCTTTTATATTGAACAATCACATAATTAAGGAGGAGAATCAGAAGAACCAACTTATAAGAATATTATTATGAATTCAAATTACAAAATGCATTATGTGACTTAAATTTGAAATGCAAGTCCAAAAACTATCTTAATTTATTCCATAAATTATTTTGTTAAACCATTAGTATGGATCAAATAATCCTCCACCTGCAACACAATGATTATTGGAACTTCAATGTGCAAAGAGAATAATTCCATACTTCTTTTTATTGCATTTATTATAACTGATTATCTAAATTTTAATTAATATCTTTAAAAAATGGAAGTAATTTGTACACAACAAAATTTTGCCACAAACAATAATGTCATACGAAATGATTATTTTATACTTACTTTTAGAAATTAAAGTGTAATATGATGATAAAGTGTTAGTAAGGATAAAATAATCACTTTATATGAAGTTATTGTGAATGTCAAAACCTTCCGCATACAAATCACTACCCTCGAAAAATAATGCAAATAACAGAATCTTGTTATAATAATATAAAGGGTTAATATTGAATAAACCCAATCAACTTTTCTTAATTTCTCATAAGTCCCTAAACTTTTTTTTCAATTGTTTAAGTCCCTAAACTATGTTTGTCTTATTCAAAAGTATATATTTTTGACCGGCTACCGAATTAGCCGGTAAAATCAACCGATAAAACAAAAATGTTCAGGGACTTAATCGCTAAAATATGGAAAGATGATGGATTTTTTACGACATTAATCAAGTGAAAAACTAATATAACTTGTTTGGTAACCGGTCAAACAAGTCAAATATATACTTTTGAATAAGACAAAAATAGTTTAGGGACTTAAACAATAAGAAAAAAAGTTTAGGGACTTAATCACGAAAATGAAAAAAGTTTATGGGGTTTTTTCAATATTAACCCAAATATAAATCATCAGTGTTTCTGTGTTTGTATATATTTTTACTGAAAATACACAAACTACGTCGTTTTCACATATAACGTTAGTTAACTTTCCCAAACATATTAAAGGAGTCGTCGTAAACCCTAAAAAACGAACTCCTCCTCCTCACTCGCATTCAACTAGTCTAAAGTCTAAACCCTGAAAACAAACACCTCTGCTAAACCATGCATCCTACAAACGCCCAAACCTCAGCCATGAACGATGCTAGGCCGACAAAGATTAGATTCGAATATGGAGACGACGATGAAACTATTGAAGAAGTAGCCACCGGAAGTTCCAATCTCGATGAGGATTCTTCCATGTGCGAGCCTGGAGACGGTGATAAGACCAGCGCCGATTATTATTTCGATTCATACTCTCACTTTGGTAATTAAACGACAGATTGCTCTCATTTCTTTGAATGTATGTTTCTGTTTATGTTTATGCATATATTTCAGGAATGGTGACCAAAAAATTGCTCTCGGTTTGAATCCTACTCTCTGTTCGGCAATAAAATAGCAAAAACTTTGTTTGTTTGTGATTATTATTTCGATTCATGCTCTCACTTCGGTAATTAAGTAACAAAATAGCCTTCAGCCTTGTCTCTGTATATTTGTTTTATGCATATAATTTAAATGCTGAACGGATTGTTTTTCAGCTTTGGAATCTGTACAGCTCTGCTCTTGAACGTCAAGTTATAAACGTATTGTGTGTGCCACGGCTTTGAGAAGTTTGGTTGATGTGTTTAGACTCTTGTGAGAGCATTTTAACTCAAATAAAGCTTAGGTGTCGTTTGGTTCATGGAATGGAATTTGAAAGAATTTGAAATTTAAAATTTAGTTATAATATGTTTGGTGGTGATGGATAAAACATAGTTTTTAGTGATGGTTAAGGACTTGGATTGGAATCTAATTCATGTATGGGTTGGAAATTAATTCATGTATGAGTTGGTAGGATCGTCAAATTCCTATAATCAAAGAAATTGATGGCAAATAACAACAATTTAACTCTTCATTTTTGTTATCAAAAGTTTAAAACAAACTAAATTTTAGTTCCAATTACTTTGAATTTCATTTCGTGAACCAAACGCTACCTTAGAGAAAAGTTTTGTTATTTTCTTTTGTTGGCACTGGCTTAGTGAGCAGTTTGTAGCTCGTAATCAATATGAATGTTAACTTTCTACCTTGAATACATGTCTGGCAATTGTTAAAAGAAATAAGTATATTCATTTATGTTTCTAATTTTGTTCTTTTAATGCTTTTTTCTGACCCAATGCATTCTTTGATTTTGTTATTGCAGGTATCCATGAAGTAAGTTGGTAGCATCTCAATGCAAAGCAACATAACAATTAGCTGCCTGCACTCGCATAACCTTTTTACCCATATGATATTTGCTTGAGTCCACCTGCAAAGAAAAAATAATAATATTCCATTGCTTAAAATTAGAATTGATGTGAACTGTATCAATGCAACTTTGTTGATGTACATAAGAACTATTCCTGCTGTCAGTTTTCGTAACACTTCTTTTTTCTCCCTGGTGAGCTTATGCTGTTTAGCTCCTTATGCACAGAAAGATGTTTCTTTTGCCCCCAACAAATAAATATTAGACATTTGCTCCATTGATTTATATGCATTAAATAGTAGCTTTGCAATAAAATTATCTAAGCCAGGAGAATGTGTGACCGTTGCTTTCTTATAATGTATCTATGCTCTTTCCGAAATTATTAAAACCTAATACGTGTCTTGTCTGCAGGAAATGCTGAAGGATGTGGTGAGAACCAAGACTTACCAGAATGTCATTTATAAGAACACATTTTTATTTAAGGACAAAATTGTTCTTGATGTTGGTGCTGGGACGGGGATTTTATCTCTATTTTGTGCAAAAGCTGGTGCAAAGCATGTTTATGCTGTATGTATCCCATTCTTTCTTTGATACTTAACGAACCAGTAGATGCATGACCATTTCATGGATGATCTGTTCGTATAAGAAGCCACTCATTAATTTTTCTTATATAAGTAGTAACGATTTGGTACATTTAGCGTGATCCTCTGCTAGCAAATTGTAGAGTTTGGTCAATGGACAAGTCTCAATGGTTCTATTTGATGTTGTTCCCTAGAGTCTCATGACTATTGAAAATGATTGTTTAAAGGGACAACATTATATATAGCAATGTAAATGTTCACATCAGGTGAATAGAGGACTCATAAGGTCTGTGGTTTCTTAATGAATATTGTTTCAGATCATTTGTGGAAGACTGTATTTGCATCCTAATCATTCATTGTTTGCCATGTTGCAATTTGATTTATGCTGTTTAAAGTTTATGTTATCAATGTATTATCAAATTTCTATTTCTCACAACTTCTGTGTTTGCAGGTTGAGTGCTCACAAATGGCTGACATGGCAAAAGAAATTGTAAAAGCAAATGGATTTTCAAATGGTAATCGGCTCATAGCTTTAATTTTTACATCATTTAATAGGGTTAATTATGAAAAAAATCAAA
The DNA here is from genome assembly GCA_020465985.1 of Centrapalus pauciflorus. Lineage (NCBI taxonomy): Eukaryota > Viridiplantae > Streptophyta > Magnoliopsida > Asterales > Asteraceae > Centrapalus > Centrapalus pauciflorus. The sequence goes on along the minus strand of JAANYP010009468.1, from coordinate 1,951,469 downwards.
ATGTTTTTACCTTTTTTTCATTTTCGTCCCTCCATGTTATTTTCCCCAGAAAAGTCCACAAGTTGATTTTTTTCCTGATTTTGTGAAATTTGGTTATTAGAGCCCGCTTATAATTTGGTAATCGGGTATTCTAAAAACTGAAAACCTAGGCTCTAATAGCCAAATTTCACAAAACCGAGAAAAATTTTTTTACATGAGGACTTTTCTGGGAAAAAATAACATGGAGGGACGAAAACGCAAAAAAACATGAAAACATGTTGGTTTTCCATAATTAACCCTCATTTAATACATAGGAAGTTTGGAACTGCTGTAAACTGATCCATCCTGTTTCTGCTTAACTCTTGCAGTTATAACTATTTTGAAAGGAAAGATGGAAGAAATTGATCTTCCAGTTCCTCAAGTAGATGTTATTATTTCAGAATGGATGGGGTATTTTTTGTTGTATGAGAACATGTTAAATACGGTTTTATATGCTCGGGACAAGTGGCTGGTAAGTTTTACCTCATTTTCGTATGGGTTAGACAGTTAGTTTGCAACCAGATGAATTTAAACTGGTCATGTGCATGTGAAGTTCTATAAATCATCTATGTTTGCTTCTTTTTTTATAAATATCAGCAATTTAGACTTAAACTCCTACTAGTCGTCTTATAAATTTATTTCCTTCAAATACTCCTTGAAAGTAGAGTCTTCTTTGTGTTTCTTGTTTTGCAAGAACACACACCTGTTTGTATAATGACACCATGTTCTCAAGCTTATCATAGTCTTGATTACATACCTCTTTAACCTTCATTATTTAACCCTCCTCCCTTGTGAACTGAATGTATGTACATGATTAAGATATTTGACGAATCTTAATGCAAGTCGCCTGAAAATTCTCTTCTAAACAATTTCTGATCTTGTACCATCTCTTCTTCCGCCCCAACGAGCAGCTAAATTTTTGTTGATCCGTGGTTTATGATGTAAACCATATGTGGTGTTGTTCAACTTCACCTTCACCTTCTTTGCACAGCATTTTTCAAAATCTTATGTGTCTCTCCACAGGTTAACAACGGCATTGTGCTACCTGATAATGCATCTCTCTATCTGACAGCAATCGAGGATGCTGAGTACAAAGAGGACAAGATTGAATGTAAGCGACTAGCATACTTTCGGCTGTATGAATAAATGTTCAAATGGTCCAATTTGCTTGAATTAATCTGTTCAAATTTCTTCATTTGTGATTGTTGAAAATCTTCAGTTTGGAACAATGTGTACGGCTTTGACATGAGCTGCATCAGAAAGCAGTCCATGATGGAACCTCTTGTTGACACGGTTGACCAGAATCAAATCGTCACAAACTGCCAATTGCTCAAGGTATGAGATCTATGTACACCTTTCCACCCTTGATCCCGTATCCAAACCTTTGTTATAGAAAGCCAAACTTATCTTTTGCCTTCATGTTGGCGGTTGTAGGGTTGGTGGACACTGTAGAAGGCAATTTCTACCCATTTATGTAAAAATGAGTCGGTACTTGATATCTGGTATTTTTTGTTGTAGTGGTCAAATTAAAAAGCTAGCTAAAAAGGAAACATGCCACACTATTAAAAGTTGGCCAACAGAGTGTAAACAATCTCTTAAATTTTACCTCAAAAAATTGGATCATCATTTACTGATAGTTTCTAGGGTTTAATATGAAAAAAAACCAACATGTTTTTCACGTTTTTGCGGTTTAGTCCCTCCGTGTTATTTTTTATCAACAAACTCCTTAAGTAATATATTTGTTTGTGATTTTTGGAAATTTTCTTTACTTTTTCAAAAAAGTCTTCAAGTTTGTGGACTTTTCGGAGAAAAATAGTGAAAACATGTCGGTTTTTTGTGAAAAAAGTCAGGGTTGATTATGAAAAAAAACAAAACTTTTCCGAAAACCAGATTGAAAACAATAAATAACTTGAGGAGTTTCTTAGGAAAAAATAACACGAAGAAACTAAATCACAAAAAACTCGAAAACATGTTGGTTTTTTTCATATTAAATCCTAGTTTCTATAGTCATTGGTATATTAATTATTTGCGAAATTGAAAAGAAAGGACAACGAAGTAGGGCAACTATCTTGGTTGCGGCTTGATAACTCAAAATGCAGTTTCAAGCTTTGCGCGAAAAGCTCGAATATTATAAACATTAAATTATGATACATAGACTCATTTTTGGAGCTACCTTTTCAGCATTTGGCTCTAGCTCTAACTCCATAAAAGCACGACTCTGTACAGCTAGAGCCCAAGTTGCTTGATATAAGCTTGGCATGCATGCAGTCTTAGATGTTATATATAAGGCTTGAAAAGCGAGTTTTGAACCCGCTAAAAACTTGATTCATTCAAGCGGAGCTTGAGTTGCTCGATGAAAGTTCTACTAGTTTGCAGCCTACAAAGTCAATGCAACCTAAGCCGTCAATTATTGTGCCATCTTACAATGTTTTACTTGTTTCCACAGACGATGGACATTTCCAAGATGACATCCGGAGATGCTTCCTTCACAGCACCCTTCAAGCTGGTGGCCGAGCGTGATGATTACATTCATGCTCTAGTAGCCTACTTTGATGTAGCGTTTACCGTGTGTCACAAAATGACAGGGTTCTCGACAGGTTCGTTGTGTTCCATACATTTTATCTTTATCCTGCAAGTGGTCGATTCAATTCACTCAATGCGTAATAAGTTTTGATGATATTGCAATCCAGGGCCAAGGTCAAGGAATACACACTGGAAGCAGACGGTGCTATACTTGGAAGATGTGCTGACTATATGTGAAGGGGAATCCATTGTTGGAAGCATGAGTGTGGCACAAAACAAGAAGAATCCTCGAGATGTTGACATCACCCTCAACTACTCGTTAAATGGTCGCCGTTGCACCATCTCGAGAACCCAACAATACAAAATGCGTTAGGTGGTGTAGATCAATTATCAAGGGAATTCTTGTACTGTTTTATTTATCAAATTTTGTTGACTTGTATTGATTCCTATTTATTCATCTAATGGCAATGGAGTGTCGTTTTCATTTATTTTACATCCATACTCATAGTGATCAAGTTATATACATAAACAGTTAATTTTAAATCATGAAAAAAATAAATAAACAAATTTGATACAACAAATATACTAATAAAAAGAATGGTTTATTACGAGAAAAACATGTTTTTACGTCATTTGCGTTTTCGTTTCTCTGTTATTTTTTTTTTCATAAAAGTCCTTGAGTTAATTTTTTCTTTTGAACATTAGACCATGATTATAATTAGTGAACCAGGTTTTAATAAAACTGAAAAACCGGATTCTATTGTTTAACCTAAGGACTTTTATGAAGAAAAAAAAAATTAACCTAAGGACTTTTATGAAAACACAAGGACTTTTATGAAGAAAAAAAACATGGAGGGATGAAAACACAAAAAAACATGAAAACATGTTGATTTTTTTTCTTAATAAATCCTAAAAAGAAAAGCTCCCCATCATGTGTGTTACAGGCTCGGTGAATTCAAGTCTGGAATGGTTTTTGATCTTGGCCGGTTGGTGATTGTGGTACATAAAGACGGTATGATATATGATCTATAGTTTTTACTTTTTGTTGCTTTGATCAAAGTCTCCACCACTAAAACCTTTTATATGTTTATAACCTAAATTTTTTTTTAATAAAAGTAAATTGGTTCAATGGTAAAGACGTGTGGAGCATGGCTCATAACCTATCATTTTTCACTAAATAAGTAACAAAATTATACAACTCAATTCCCAAAAAGGAAAGGGATAATAATAAAAAAAAGAAAGAAAAGAGTTTTGACTACAAAATTTATGTTGACAAATGATCATATACCCTAGAGTTCAACTTTGCCAGATTTTGATTTTTGCTGTGTGAAGCTTGCTTTCTTTGCTTTCCACCATTTCTGCAACCTAAACGCCAGTTTAGTTGCATGTTTCTTTGTTGCCTCACTAGCATCTATGATCCCTCTCCTCATCTTTTCCTTCCAGTCAACCTTCTTCTTGCTTTCTTTTTCTTTTTCCCTCAATATCTTTCCCTATTATTATAAGTCATAAAAACCAACATATTTTTCAATATTTTGATTATAAATATGTTTAATAATTTCAGAAGACTAAACATGAGATCCTTACCAAATTCGAATGGATCGATGGTTCGTCTTCGTCATCCTCGTCTGCGTCTTCATCATCAAAGTTTTTTCCACTCATTAGTTCTTCCCGTGAATACATTTTCATGCCAGGTGCTCCCGGCATACCCTCCATTGATTTCAACATTTTTTCCATTTCAGCCTCTTTTGCTGACTTTGGGACAAATATTTCTCCCGGTTCCCTGCCCTGAAATTTAAGCAATAAATAATTTGAAGTGTTTGGCAGACCGTACCATAAGCAGAACACTATGAAGCTCGTTAAAATACTAAATGATTATTTAACCAATCGTAAAAGGAGGATTTATAAAAGGAGGATTTATAAAAGGAGGATGCTGCATTGATCAATCATTTATCATATATTTTACACCTACAATCCAAGGAAACCTAAACAATTTCTATTGTTGGATGTTACCACTTACCAGAAGTGGCTAACGAGCAATCGAAACAAGTCATTTATTTCCATTACTAAAAATTATACCAAAAAACGTATTAAAGATGATGACAAAACCTGTATTATTAAAACAATCAAACTATATGGCCTTATTATTATTTAGATACTTAATTATTATTATTACTAGCATAACCCATGTATTACGGGAATAACTTTTAATAAATAATTGGTTACATAAAATGTATGTAAACTTAAAACTAAACCATATAAATACTAATTATCATAATAAAATACAAGAAAGTACAGTAATTTGTCATAGATATTATTTATATCTCTTTTTAAATATACGCGTAGTTACTTTTTTTAAACGGAAAAGTTATGATATTTTCTTTATTAATATTGTATTTTTCTTTTCAAATATAATCATATTTATTTATTTTAATATTTTATTTTAACTTTTTTGTTAAAATATTTACATATTTCTAATTGATATAATTTAAGATTTTTAACTATATACATATTATTTGAAGTTTATAGATAGATTATAGACTTTAAGATTTTTCTTTTGATTATATGTTTATATATTTTTTATTTGACATTATTTAAGATTTTTTACTTTATAAATATTATTTGAAGTTTATAAATAGATTATATATTTTAAGATTTTATTTTTAAGTTTAGATTTAAATTAGCTAAAAATTAACAAATGTTAAATAAATAATAATGACAAATAACATTATTAGATAATGTCAAATATTAAATAATTTAAGATTTTTTTATGTTCAGATTTAGATTTGCAAAAAATTAAGAAACGTTAAATATATAAATAATGATGACTTATAGCATTATTATCGGATAATATCAAATATCATATTTTTTAAGTTTGGATTTAGATTAGCTAAAAATTAACAAACATTAATAGATTTTTAAGTTTAGATTTAGATTAGGTATAAATTAACAAACATTAGATAGATAACCGATGACAAATAACATTATTAGATAATATCAAATAATGGATAGAGTTAATTATATACTAGTGTTTATAGATATTAATATATTCTAAATAATGTATTGTATTTATCTTTTATTTTATATATATAAATAATAATGGGTATTTATATTTTCTGGTGAAACTAGGTGATGTCATGTGACAATTTGTGTTCTTCTAAATTATATATATATATATATATATATATATATATATATATATATATATATATATATATATATATATATATATATATATATATATATATATATATAAGATTTTCTTTTCCAATTTCACATGGAAACCTATTATCAAATATCAAGTATTAATAAAATGCAACCTGAATTGTCTCATTTTTCATATGAATGGGATGAAATTGCCACCTTTCACATCAAACCACCACTCAATTTGCAAAATATTCACTTTTAGAAAGTTTTCAAGTTGCAGTAACTATTTGCCATAAAAAAGACAACGATAATATAGTAATATACTTATGGAGCCACTAGATTTGCTTATTTTATCGTTACTAAAAAGACATTTAGACATTTGACGACCAATATTAGTATATTACACTTTCTTATATTCTAATCAAACAATGTAATCTCTTCATATTTAAGAAACTGGCTCATGTGTGCTAGAATGAATTTAGGTATTTACCTTAGGAACTGGTGGTGGCTTGATACTGCATGCCTCAGTGAGATCTTTGCAGAGGAAATTAACCAATGAATCCACATGAGGCTTCTTTTTGTAAATATACTCTGCAACATCAGTGTCATAGTATCCTATAACCTGAAACAACCACCACATAACGGTCAATCATACCATAAACGCATAAATCCATAATGGTAGCAAGAAAATTACCAAAGAAGTGCAAAGGTGAAAATCCATAAGGATCCAATTTACCATTAAAAAGGAACAATATTTACCTCTTGACAGGCTCGTTCAATGGTTTTGCATTCTGACCCACATTGCCCTTCAGAGTCTTGTTCAACAAGCTGCCAGTGGACCAATATTAAAAAGTAAGATCCCTGCCAAGTTACTGAACATTTTTCCATTCTATATTCTAGTGCCTCATCTTAATCCACAATTATAACTTAATTTATTAATATATCTTTACACCGCATAAATAAGATCCTAAAATATATCGCAAACCTCAAGGTTTGTGTCATATTGCCTACATGTAAGAACTTTCTGAAATTAGTGTTACAAACAATCCAATATTCTCATGCTGGTTTTATCAACCCATTAATAATGGGCCAAACCAAAAGGTAGGATACCTATCCAAAGTATCAAGTTGTACCACTGTTATGGTTCAGATTCTCTCAATACCAACATGCCAATACATCTAAAAAAGTAGTATTTTAAACATCCAATATTCTTATATGCCATTGTTGAAGATGCTACCAATGGGCCAAATCGAAAGGTAGGATACCTAATACTTATCCAAAGCATAATGGTACCACTGTTACGGCTAAGGTTCTCAATGCCTAGTTGCCTACATGCAAATACAACTTTATTTTGGCATTCTTCAACATACTACCAGTAGGCCAAACGAAAAGGCAAGATACCTATCCGAAGCATCAAAGGGTACCACCAGTATGGCTTAGGTTCTCAATATCAACATGCCAATACATCTTGAAATCAGTATTTTGGACGTTTAATATTCTTATGTGCCATTGTACAATGCAACCAATGACAGAATCATAAGGTAGGATACCCACCCAAAGCATCAAATGGTACTAAAAGTATGCATTTATCCTAATTTATTCTCTTGTGTTCTCAATTATGAAGGTCATATCACTTTCTCCTTGCAATAAGTCAATGGGGCTTACAGTCACATTCATTCCCTCGCACCGTAGCAGTTATATTCGTCCTCCTCACGGTCATATAAGGTGGACCACAAAACGAAATTATTGAATGACATCGACCAATAAAACCTACCAAATTTTAGTAGGAAACCTACATGTTTACTATCTAACTTCCCACATGGCAATACACACACAACACACACACACACACACACACACACATATATATATATATATATAGAGAGAAAGAGAGAGAGAGAGAGAGAGAGAGAGAGAGAGAGAGAGAAATTAGATCGAGAGAGAAATAAAATATTTGTGAGAAATATGAGAAATGTTGAATCAAAGAACATACATGTTGAATCTAGATGTTATTTTAAAGAGAAAATGATCATTTTCTCTTTGATTCAACACTTATGTTTGAATCATGAATAACAAGTTGATTTAACATATATGTTTTTTGATTAAACGTTTCTCACATTTCTTATAATATTTAAATTCTCATTGGATCCGTATCTTATATATATATTGATTTTCTGACAGGTACTACAAACATCAAATATTTATCATATAAACCCTAACTACTACCCATTTTCACTGTTTCACATCCATTATGATTAGCATGTAAGAGTAATAGAAATCAAAGGAGAAATCATTACCTCCAATCTATCCTCTTGCTCTACAATGTCAATTTTGAGCATCCAATCAGCTTCATGCTTCTTCAAATTGCAGACATTCTCCGAAATTTCAATTACGTCATACTCCGAGATCTGACATCAAACGTCCATTGACAAACCAAAACAACAAATCACATACTCGATTACGAACAAATTTACAAATAGGCACCTAATCCACCTTAATTACGACAACTAATCCGTTCGACATGAACGATAACCTATCAATTAGATCAGTGACGAATCATCGAACTAAGAGTAATTCAGAAAAATATTAGATGAAAAGTTACCTTCTTTGGAGAAATCTTAGCTTGTTTTTGTCGAACTTGTTCGTATAATTCTTTTGCAAGCTTCTCGCAAACTTGGCATTTGATGAAAGGAATATCATCTTTCCGAGCAACTCCAACTTGTTTCTTACAATACGAGATTTGTATCCATGATGAACACAATAATAAGCACAAAAATAATGAGTTGAACAGCACTGGTCGATCGATCATCGCCATTACTGTGTGTCAGTACGTGGAAGACGATTCCAAGAGAGTTCCAGTAACAAAATACTGCCGTTGGGAAGTCTTGATTTTGGTGGAATCGGTTAGGACGAAATTGCCCTCGGAGGCTAGCAGACGTGTTTCCTCGCTTGTGATTGGCTGGTATTAACGCCACGTGTACTCTCCCCACTCTCACAACCAATAGGAAGCGAGTGACAAACCCTTTGGAGGATACAGTTAAATATTTAGAAACTAACGTATATTCAGTTAAATATTTAGACCTAACGTATAAAATAGGAAAAATCATGTAAAAAATTAACGTACTCTTAGTATTTTTTAAATAAGTCATTGTATCAAAATTATTTTCATAAAATTCCTTCAACTTAAAAACGTTTCGTAAATATTACTGCACATAAAATGTTTCCATGAAAGTCCTTTAACTTAACGAAATTTTATGAAAAACATCTGAAAAATCTTTACAAAATGGGTTATTATCGAAAAAACCATCTGAACTTTTATGATTTTTTCGGTTTAACCACTCAATTTTTTTCCAACCCAACAAAACACTAACCTTTTCATTTTTATTGGTTTGACCACTTTACCTGTTATCATAGGTCATTTGGTGACGTGACAATTACGTGATGTTTTTTATCACTGAAAAAACCACTCGAACTTGCAAGTTTTTTTATTTGACCACCATCCTCTTTAAACTAAAAATTAAAACTCCGAGAACCAATAATTCAATGAAATCAAACATATCTTTTCATAACCCTTAACGTAAAAATTTTAAGTTGAAGGACTTTTATGATTATGTTTTTGGAACAAGGACTTAATAAAAAATATCAAAAGTGCGTTGATTTTTTTGTATAATTTTCCCTATAGAATATGGTTTGATTGCCTTTATGTTTTAAAGTATCGTTTCATTGTCAAAGTAAATCATATTAAGAATTTGTATAAAATATATTATATACTTAAAGAATAAAACAAATGTAATGTAATCATATTTTACTCAAAATGTATATTCCAATGTAACTAGTTATAATAAATCTTTTTTTTTTTTTTTCACAAATTTGAAATTAAATAAGTCCAAAGAAGTTTAATTATCTTATATAAATTTTGGATGACCCATATTATGCAATAAATATAAACAAAATACTCTAAATTCGTTCTTATTAACTAATGTATATACGTTCAATATTTCTATTTAAGGATTTTTGTATATGTGTGTACTTTTAATATTCTACTAAAAAACAATAACCTACAAGCTTTTTCTAAATCAATTTATGATTTTTTTTTATAAAACATTAACTATCAAATCTATGAGAAAGTTCCGTTTAACAAGCAAGAATTTTTGGTTTGAAATTTTTAATAAAACTGAAAACATGATATTTTATAAATATTTCTTGTGTTTTCATTTTTCACTCTTCTGTATAACATATATAGATTTAGATGACTAGATTGAAAACAAAAGATGAAAACCTAAAAAATATGTTTTGCAGTTTACTTGTATTGAAAACTAAAAATGAAAACATAATAAACAATGGATCTAATTGCGTTTTCCAGAAACTCTTGTTTTTGACGAAAATGTGTCAACTAAACTAAACGCCCCTAAATGTTGTTTCTCTTTAAGGATTTTTTTATGTTTAAATAACATATGTAAGTGTTTTTGTTAATGATGATTTTCCTAAATCAATTTGTATCTTTAAAAACTCACTTGAAATTAAAAAAACCTTTTCAGACGTCACTTATTAAAAATAATAATAGCATATGATGTCAATAAAATAGGCATCTAAGTTTGATGGTGGTAAATGTAAAACCAAACGTGTTTTAGGCTATATTTGGTAGAGAACTTTTAGTAGTTTTTATTTTTAATAAGCACTACTAAAAAATAAAAGTTTTGTTTGGAAAGATGCATAGAGCTTCCATTTTCAAAAAAAAATAAGTTCTTTCATAAAATGCTAGTAGAAGTAGCGTTTGAAAAACTCTAGAACTTTTAGTCAAACATATATATTTTTTTACCCTCCTATTAATCATAAACTATCACCTTTAATTAATATTAATGTCTTTTTACGTAATTTAATACTAAAAACTACAGCTACATCTACTTTTATCAAACACAGTTATAAAACTAAGAGGGCGTTTGGTACGCGAATTTTCTGAAATTCACTGGGATTTGCATTTAAAATCATGTGTTTGGTTCGCATATTTCAGAAAGGATTTAAAATTCAAGGATTTCTTAAATCTCTTCCTTCTTTGTTATTTGAAAACCCAGCCTCCCCCTAGGGTTTTAAATCTTAGTTACCTTGCACTTTTCAGATTAACAAATTTTCTTAAAAGACATATAATGCAGATTCTTTAACAAAATCCTGACAAATGCAAATGCTGCATAATGCAAATTCTTTGACAAAATGCAAATCTCAGAGAAAAAAATTTGTGAACTAAACGCCTCCTAAAAGCTTCAGCTCTCAAAAGTTTCAGCTACTAAAAGCTCTACCTCTTTTAAAAACACAAAGCTACAGCTAGTTTTGCCAAATATATTATTAGATAAACAAATTATTAGAATGAGTTTTCAGAAGTAATTTCGATGATAATTATAAAAATAAATTTGTTATTAAATTTCGTACAAGTTTGATATATTAATTGATTATTTGATTCATATTTCATAACCAATTATAGAACAGACTACGCTATTTTGTTAGGTCAAAGAAACTTAAAATAAGTTTAATCACTTAATTAATTATGTATTCGATCCAAAGAATCTAATAATGACATAATATCCTTATTTTCAATTAAAGAATGAAATTGTGATAAACATGCAACTTAATATTTTATATAAATGAAAAAATAATTTAAAATTTAACACAGAACTTTTTACACATACATATCATGCCTGTTGAATTAGATCTGCATTTTCTTAATCAAAAATAGAAAAATAAGATTTTCTATGTAATCAAAGTATTATCAACAAATACATCTATAATTAGGTATAAATGACATAATAAGTAATTATATACGTCTAGTCTAGTCGATAATTGTGACACCCTTGCCACAACAACCACCATTTACAAACACACAGGATTAATCATCAAACACAATTACAATAATGATCTGATAACCTATTTTAAGTGCGGAAGCATTAAAATACATAAATAAAGTAGTGCAACAGTGTCAAACACCCTACAGTGCTATAAGGTACCAAGTCTAAGGCTACACACCCATTACAATTATTACAATCATCCAAAATATATTACAACATTGTCTCATAACATAATTACCGATGAAATAGTGCCAAGTCTTCCAAATTTTCCCAAAATGACCTAACTAGAAGGTCCGGCAGTAGACTTTCCATTTCCTGTAAAAATGCAACAACTGAGGTATAAGCAAAGGCTTAGTGAATACACAGATTTACACATTTTATAAATCCTTATGATGCCCACAAGAGTAGCACTGACGACACACGTCGTGCACTCTCCACGTACACAAAGTACGACACACATGAGCCGTCGCTCCTACGAGCCCCATGCTCGGTATGAAAACCCAACCATCTGAGACAGACATAACATCGGGGATGACATATTGTCTACCGGACCTGGAGGGATCAGCTCCAGCGTCATATAGTGCAGTAACATCAGAGTAACAGATGCGACCCACCGGTCCATCGTTAGATGCACAACAAACGAACGGACATGCATCAAATAAGAATGTGCATCTAAATCTACGCAAGTTAGTAGAATTCCAAACGAAAAATGAAGCAACATGTCTCAGCAGGCAATAGCAATCATAAAGCAGATATAAACATGCGAAATCATATGTACTCACAGTGGGTGCGTAATTAAATGTTAACCAATTTTATTTCTCCACGGCTTTCAACCGGATCCACCAAGTACCCCACTGTGGGTTAAACAACACCACAAGGGACCTGTTAAATTAGTTGCAACAATACCTCGAGTCAAAAACCGTTTAAATTCATAAGACCAAGTTTTGTAAGTTTTGCAATATTTTTCCCCCATTTCGGATCCATATCCAAATTCGAACCACAACTAAGTTTGAACCCATTTCAAGTTCACACCTTGTCCTTTGAATAACTCTTGTCATTTTATGTGTTATTTATGAGTTTTATTCAAAATACTCGAGTTTAGAGAGTAGATTTCTAAATTTTAGGCATTAAACTCGAACCTAATGGGTTAGATTCGAACCCACCATCAAATCGGATGATAGATTCGAACCCCCATAGGTAGATTCGAACCTATGCTTCGAGTTTATGGGTAGATTCGAATTCCCCCCCCCCCCCTTCGAATCTAGTGATAGATTCGAAAACACACTCGAATCTAGTACCAAAATCGAGTTTGTTCTTGTATTTCGACTGTGTTCTTGGCATATTCGAGTTTGTTCATCATTTCAGCTTAAATCCTTCATTTCTAAGTCAAAAATCATGAATATGTCAAGTATCATGCCTAGATTCGATTCTATTATGCATATACTATCACATTCTTGCAATATTTCAAAGCAAAACAAGCTCCAATTCACACAAAACAAAATATTCGAATTCTAGTTTTCTTCAAAACCGAAACTACAAACTTAAAAGAGTCGATTCTTACCTCAATTCATACGAAATCAGAAATCCGTTTGCAGATTGTTGTAGTACTCCTCGAGATCTTTCCGTTGACGTATATATCTCGATAATCGGCCGGTCGGTTTGTGAAATACCTTAGAGAGATGTAGAGAGAAAATTCTAGAGAGAGAATCTAGATAGAGTGAGAACTATAGAAAATGAGAGGTTTTTGACCATTTTATTCCCATTTTCACCATTTTGCACATTTCACCCCTCGACTTAACCGGTTCCATAAAATACTGATTTATTCTTAAAATTATCATTAATAACTTTTAATTTCTTAATACTCCATAACAATGATTTCGAGTTCAAATTTTCTTAAAATAGCAACAAACTTTCTAAATATCCAAAATACATAATAGTTGCTCATAATTTAACTTAATTACAAATTATCCGCCTAAATAGATCCAAATTACAGTAATTGAATTCGAGGATGTTACAACATGGGCTCCACCACGTTCTAACTTCGTCCTCGAAGTTATTTGACTTCAAACAGCTGTGGATATTCTCTTAACATATCAACTTTCGTCTCCCATGTATGTTTGGCTCCCTTATGATGCTCCCAATGTACCAGCACCATTTCAATCTCTTTGTTTCTTATTCTTCATTACCACAATATTCATAATATATTCCGACTTTTCAAAATATACTAACCCTTCATGATTTCTAATTCAGTATAATCAGCCTAATCTTCGTTACTAGTTGTGAAGATTACATAAAGCTTTTCCAATAAAACACCAAGTGCTATTTCGACATTTCCTTAAATAATTCCAAATGAGATAACAGATTCCTAACTTTTCTGTTATTCTCAATGAACCAATACACCATTGTGCTAACTTGTTCCTTTTTGTTGATACTTAAATCCAAAATACAAGATCTCCTCATGTATTCAAATATGAAAATAGTTCATTCATTTTGACCATTTGTCGAGGTCGGTAAGATGTACTCATAGCTATATGAGTGCATAATCCTACTTGTAAAGCGAACCAAAAGTTGAACATGAAACAACTCCTCTAATAAGATATAATCAATTCTAGAATACCATGGAAATAATGTTAACCTTACTCATGCACATCTTGTGCAATTCTTTCTAGCAATAACCTTCTTGAGTCCGTATATATAATATACCGAATTAATCAAGTTGTCTACAATCTACCAATCGTAGAAAACTTCTTAATTCTTGCAATACTGCGAGACAACTTTCAAATTCTCAATCACTCCCCTTTTTAGCAGAATCCTCCGAGATCCACTTCCAGAAATCACATATCCCAAAATATAATCTATTATAATCATAACTCATGATTTGACATATTCAACTATAAACTTATACCAACATATCATCGATAATTACGATTACAGATTTTCCCCCAACATTGATATACAAATCTTTATTCATAATGTCCATGAAATAGTTGGGGTGTTGGCTATCCCAAATGGCATAACAAAATACTCGTAACTATCCTGAAATCCATTTTCAGTATTTTCTTCTTACAAATCTTGCAACTAGTGATATCCTGAGCATAAATCAATCTTTTAATAATAACCAACCCCTTGCAACTGATCAATAATCATCAATTCCTGGCAGCGAATACTTACTTGTTATAGTCAATTTGTTCAAATCATATTAATCTATACAAATTCTCATTATGACATCCTCTGTTTTATAAACAATATCAGGCTCCCCATGGCAAAGAACTCAATCTAACGAAGCCCTTATCTGATAACTCCTAAAGTTGTTTCATCATCTCTTTACCTTTCAGTAGATGCATACCGATACGAACAACAAGCTATTGAAGGAGCTCTAGAGATCAAGTCAACACAAAATTCCACTTGTCATTCAAGCGGCACACCAGACAAGTCTTGGTATCAATAACATATACCAAACAAAACTCACAGCCCTAAGCAATCAGCTTTCGGGACCTAACAATCAACTTTAGACATTGATCCCTACTTCTCCAATACTCATATATACAATTCTCTCGCCTCCTTTCGGCGTAGTTATCTTTATTAATCCTTCATTGCAAACTACATGCGTCTTGTCACATATATTTAATAAGTTCTTTCTAATTATCGTATCAAATCACCGATCTCTATTGAAATCAAGTCAGGATTGAGTACTACCTCCTCAATCACTAAAGTACAATCATGATACGCATGATCTACGTTAACTAATGTGTTACTTAGCAATTTCAACATCAATCACAATAGACAACTTAGATCAAGGTATTTACACTTGTTGAACAAAAGCAGTAGATACAGATAATTGATCGACACCCAAAATCAAACAGAACTCATGATCACCTCCGAATCATCCTTAGATTCCGAATCGTAGTACTAAACTTTTCTTTGCTGTATAAGCAATTTCCCTAGTGTCCAAAGTCTCTTTAAACTTTTTATTGTTTAATCAAATTTCCATTTCATTAAATATTATATCCCTCTTCCGATCAATTATAATTCACATATATTTCTTAATTTATACTTCGCATTGCATATTCCAAATCCCATTCAATATTAACACAAGTCACGTATTCTCATACCTTTGTTCGCTTTCTCAGAAACGCTTGAATTACTTTCCTTTCTGTTATAAATTTACATATTTCAAATATTGAAATAGCCTCTTTGACTCCAACTACATCAAATTCTCATGAACAGTTCGTGTCATGTGTTCTCAGCCACAACCTTTGTAAGCTTATATTATTCAATACAATGTACCTTACCGTTTTCTTTTAATACAAGTTGATGCTATTTTGTTTTATGATAAACACTACAAGTTGTGATCCATCCTTCAAACATATCACATATGATACTAATATGATTAGTTCCAATTCTTTAACCCATCATGGTCAAACTTAGCTTTATTACAACTTCTCAACTTATTCATAAATTTCTAAGAAATCTATAACATCTCTTCCAGTTCAAAGCTTCAAAGTCCATCTTGGCTATTCATCTACTGCCTATTTATATACTCGAATATTCTCATTCACAAACATGATTATACTTATATTAGTAATAAACCTTTGTATCACTCGATTTCATGTTAACTTCAGCATCATAGAACTTCGATGAAATATTACATATGTAATCTTTAAAGTACACTTCTAACTCTATGGGTTAACGTCCAAAAGTTATAACCACAATCTCAGAGATATCATCTCTTTGTTGAACTTTTCATTCATAGTTTCATCATGTAATATCATTACATGCTAATTCTTTGGTCGAAATTTGCAATTTCTGCTAAAATGGCCCACTTTTCCACAATTATAACAAGCATCGTCCTTCATTGGACATTTGTTAGCCTTATGTCCAAATTGATTACAATGGCAACATCTCTTACTTCTATCACGTTTATTTATTCTTGACCTCAAGTATAGTCCATTTAGTTCATCTTCTCCAGACTTTACAATCTTTCCAATAGCTCTTTCTTCATGATTAACAGGTGGTACGATATCAGGCTCACCATATTGCCTACTAAACAACAACTTGAATTGTTCCCAACTAAAGGAAGCAATCAACTTGGATCCCAATTCTTTTTCCCAACGGTCCCACCATTCCTTAGAGTGTCCAATCAATTGATCCTTAGCTAAAAATACCTTATACTCATCCTTACAATTCATCTCCCTAAAGATTTGTTCCATAATTGTAATCCACATTTCTGCTTCCTCAATTCTCAGAGATCCAGAGAATGTGGGTGGTTGCCAGTCCTTGAATGATCTAATTACATAATTCATGTAATTCTCATCAATCCCAGTTTCATAATCAATCTTTTCCTTGCCCTTGTCTTTGCGTTTCGCTTTATTCCTAAGGTTTATGTCAACCACAACATAATTCCTTTCATATTCCCTCTTTTCTTTTCTCTTGTCTTCCTTTCTTTTGGCTTTGGCCTCATCTCGCGCCCGAAACTGATCTTGAATCATTCGATTCTGCTCAGCCATCATGGCTAGCATCATATCTCTGGCTTCTTCAGGTGTCATTCCTCCTCCAGACATGTTCTGTAATATAAACAAATAATTTGTTTAGCAACATGTCATAAATTTAAAGACACCATTCATTTATCCCGTATGATAGTCAATCTCTTATAATTACTAGATCGTAACCTATCTTAGTTCAGATCATTACTTAAACCACTACATATCATTACCTAATGTTTGAGATCAAGACCTCACGGACACTTGAATCTCAAACTACTGCTCTGATACCATCTCGTGTGACACCCTTGCCACAACAACCACCATTTACAAACACCCAGGATTAATCATCAAACACAATTACAATAATGATCTGATAACCTATTTTAAGTGCGGAAGCATTAAAATACATAAATAAAGTAGTGCAACAGTGTCAAACACCCTACAGTGCTATAAGGTACCAAGTCTAAGGCTACACACCCATTACAATTATTACAATCATCCAAAATATATTACAACATTGTCTCATAACATAATTACCGATGAAATAGTGCCAAGTCTTCCAAATTTTCCCAAAATGACCTAACTAGAAGGTCCGGCAGTAGACTTTCCCTTTCCTGTAAAAATGCAACAACTGAGGTATAAGCAAAGGCTTAGTGAATACACAGATTTACACATTTTATAAATCCTTATGATGCCCACAAGAGTAGCACTGACGACACACGTCGTGCACTCTCCACGTACACAAAGTACGACACACATGAGCCGTCGCTCCTACGAGCCCCATGCTCGGTATGAAAACCCAACCATCTGAGACAGACATAACATCGGGGATGACATACTGCCTACCGGACCTGGAGGGATCAGCTCCAGCGTCATATAGTGCAGTAACATCAGAGTAACAGATGCGACCCACCGGTCCATCGTTAGATGCACAACAAACGAACGGACATGCATCAAATAAGAATGTGCATCTAAATCTACGCAAGTTAGTAGAATTCCAAACGAAAAATGAAGCAACATGTCTCAGCAGGCAATAGCAATCATAAAGCAGATATAAACATGCGAAATCATATGTACTCACAGTGGGTGCGTAATTAAATGTTAACCAATTTTATTTCTCCTCGGGCTTTCAACCGGATCCACCAAGTACCCCACTGTGGGTTAAACAACACCACAAGGGACCTGTTATATTAATTACAACAATATTTCGAGTCAAAAACCGTTTAAATCCATAAAACCAAGTTTCGTAAGTTTTGCAATATTTTTCCCCATTTCGGGTCTATGTCCAAATTCGAACTACAACTAAATTTGAACCCATTTCAAGTTCACACCTTGTCCTTTGAATAACTCTTGTCATTTTATGTGTTATTTATGAGTTTTATTCAAAATACTCGAGTTTAGAGAGTAGATTTCTAAATTTTAGGCATTAAACTCGAACCTAATGGGTTAGATTCGAACCCACCATCAAATCGGATGATAGATTCGAACCCCCATAGGTAGATTCGAACCTATGCTTCGAGTTTATGGGTAGATTCGAATTCCCCCCCCCCCCCTTCGAATCTAGTGATAGATTCGAAAACACACTCGAATCTAGTACCAAAATCGAGTTTGTTCTTGTATTTCGACTGTGTTCTTGGCATATTCGAGTTTGTTCATCATTTCAGCTTAAATCCTTCATTTCTAAGTCAAAAATCATGAATATGTCAAGTATCATGCCTAGATTCGATTCTATTATGCATATACTATCACATTCTTGCAATATTTCAAAGCAAAACAAGCTCCAATTCACACAAAACAAAATATTCGAATTCTAGTTTTCTTCAAAACCGAAACTACAAACTTAAAAGAGTCGATTCTTACCTCAATTCATACGAAATCAGAAATCCGTTTGCAGATTGTTGTAGTACTCCTCGAGATCTTTCCGTTGACGTATATATCTCGATAATCGGCCGGTCGGTTTGTGAAATAACTTAGAGAGATGTAGAGAGAAAATTCTAGAGAGAGAATCTAGAGAGAGTGAGAACTATAGAAAATGAGAGGTTTTTGACCATTTTATTCCCATTTTCACCATTTTGCACATTTCACCCCTCGACTTAACCGGTTCCATAAAATACTGATTTATTCTTAAAATTATCATTAATAACTTTTAATTTCTTAATACTCAATAACAATGATTTCGAGTTCAAATTTTCTTAAAATAGCAACAAACTTTCTAAATATCCAAAATACATAATAGTTGCTCATAATTTAACTTAATTACAAATTATCCGCCTAAATAGATCCAAATTACAGTAATTGAATTCGAGGATGTTACAACAACCAGATCATTCTTTTTCAAACAATAAATGCTTACTGTTATCATGAACCGAAAAGAAGTTACGTTCAGAGCCAGTCCTGAGTAAAGTCAACACGGATAACCGTCCAGAACGCATTAATCACAGGGGCCTATTTTTAAAATACTTCTTATATATACTTAGGTCTATTAACGAGTAAATAAAGTTATTGACTTGTAAAGTTTTTAGTTTTAACATTATCATTTTTACTTATCTTAAATATAAATACATATATCGTTTTAAGTTTTTACCCAGAGTTTCAAAATAATTGGACAAACCTTAGTTACGTTTCAACTATCTCTATTTGTATAATATCATCCATAGAGTTAAGTAAAAAAGCCCTATGAATGTAATTGATAATAAAGTGATGATGGTTACGACACAAACATATTAAATTTTGATTAGTTTTTTTTTTGCTATTATGTTTGATTCAAATTCTTTATGATATCATAAAGTTTTTGTTTGTGAAAATGAGGTTTCTATTTAAATGATAAATTCAAGCTTTGCCATTATTATATTATTCAAATAACCGAACAAGAAAATATATTTAAATATATGAAATTTTTTCAGTGATCGCATTTTAGTTCAAAGTTTCAAAGTAAAAAACATATGAAGGGCATATTTAAAAGTCGTCAAAGGAAATGTTTGGCATTCAATAATTAGTTTGAAAATATTTTTCGTATGGTGCGTTTCGTCTTATAGAAAATTTGTATGGTGGTGGAATCAGTTATTTCATGTCGTCACGAAGGAAAAATCAAAAGTTAAAAAGAAAAGATATTATTGATGAAATTCAGTCTAATGCTCTTCTTTAAGATCTTAAATAGGTATAAGAAAATAGGATTTAAGTGGAATAATTGAATTTTAAAGCTGCTTGATCAATTTTCTTCCTTGGGGATGTAATATTTAGTTTGATGATCTCCTCCTTGAAGACCTTTTGGATTTGTATTCCGGTTGTAGCCAAAGTTTTATAGTTATATATTCATAATTATTTATAAAAAATATATATTTAAATAGGGTTTATATTGAAAAAATTAATATATTTTTATATTTTTATTAATTTGGTTCATCTTGTAATTTTTTTTTCTTATTTTAACTCCTATACTTTTTTTTCTAACTCACTTTGATCCGTCTACCTGAGACGGAAAAAGACTAAATTGATAAAATGTACGAGTATGATGTTTTTTATAATACAGTATAAAAATTATAAAAAGTATGATGATCTTTTTTCAACAATACCTATGTGAAATGCGACTAAAACCATTATATTTTATTTTTTTTTAATCGATTTAATCCCCTAAAACTTATAATTTCATGACAATGGACCAAAGTGAATATGACAATACAAAATATAGATACTAAATTGAACAAAAAACAACAAAGTGATAAAATCAATAAAAATATAAATATATATCAGTTTTTACGATATAAGTCTATTTAAATAAAAGTAATGTCTTAATAAATAATATTTTTATTGATTTTTTTAACATGTACGTACACACATTTACTATTTAAGCAATAAAGAAATCAGTTTCACACTCTTTCTTTGTATTTCTCCTAATTTTGGTACTTTCTTTATTATAGTATAACATATATGCAACTATGCATCAATCTCAATGCTTACAAGTGAAAGCAACCTAATTATTAAGAAAAATTGTTTTCAACCAATAAATGGAAATATAACAAAAAAGATTGGATATTTAACTTCAAAACAAATCAATTATAATGGTAAAAAACCAGATTTAGGTCAAACATCTTATATTCTTGTCAAAGAAATATAACCCTTTTTTATAATGAGTTAAGACCCCACACACATATATGATTAAATTGTTTGTTAGCTAAACATAAATAGGAGTTTACACTATTTTTGATAAATGAACATCACTCATTTTTTACAGGATAAATTGTAATGTAACAACCTAACTTTTAGTCTAGCTTTAAATTCTAGTATTTGATTCAATAATGTAATTTATTTACATTATTAGTCTTGTAATAAAATTTGTTTGAAAATAATTAAATTAAATTATATTTGTTTTATTATATAATTAAATTGAGTAAAATAAAAGAGATGTATTATACAAAAGTTTAGTGGGTTAAATACGCAAATGATAAATGAAGACATTCGGGTTGCTCAAGCTGTTATGCCCTAACTCCTGTAGTATTCTCTTCTGATCTTATTGAAGACATTCGGGTTGCTCAAGCTGAAGCACTGAAAGAAGAGAATATTGAATCTGAAAATCTTAAAGGGCAGTTACAATTTCTAACTCTGAATCATTTGGGACTTCATTGTCTCAAAGGAAACCGAATCTGGGTTCCTAAGTATGGTTCAATTCGCAGCACTCTTCTATCTGAAGCTCATAAGTCCAAATTATCTGTTCATCCTGGCAGCTCAAAGATGTATTTCGATCTGAAAGCTGATTACTGGTGGCCAGGAATGAAGAAAGACATCGGTAAATGTGTTGAAAGCTGCAGAGTCTGTCAAATGGTAAAGGCAGAACATCAGAAACCCTTCGGGGATATTCAACCACTGCCAGTTCCTGAGTGGAAGTGAGAGCATATAACTATGGATTTCATCACAAAGCTGCCGAAAACCAAAAGACAACACGACTCTATCTGGGTAGTCGTAGACAGATTAACGAAGTCAGCTCACTTCATACCGATGAAAGAAACATATTCCCTCAATAGATTGGCACAGATATACATCACAGAAATAATTTCTCGTCACGGTGTGCCAAAATCAATCGTTTCTGATCGTGATAGTCGTTTCACATCCAGATTCTGGCAAGCACTACAAGATGGGATGGGTACTCGGATATCTATGAGTACTGCTTATCATCCAAGTGCAGATGGCCAAAGTGAGCGTACTATCCTAACTCTGGAAGATATGCTTCGTGCCTGCATTCTTGATCTAGGTGGTAACTGGGATGACCACTTGTCGTTGGTCGAATTCTCATATAATAACAGTTATCATTCAACAATCAAGATGGCTCCTTTTGAAGCTCTATACGGAAGAAAGTACAGAACTCCCACCTGTTGGCGCGAAACAGGTGAATCGCCAATAGCAGGACCTGCCCTTCTACAGTTGACTCACGAAAAGATTCAACTTGTTAGAAGAAACATCCTTGAAGCTCAGAGCAGGCAGAAGTCATATTATGATAATCGACACAGATCTATCAGTTTTGCAGTTAACGATTGGGTGATGTTGAAAGTATCCCCAATGAAGAATGTGGTGAGATTCATTAAAAGAAATAAGCTAGCTCCAAGATTTATCGGTCCGTTCAAGATTGTGGAAAAGATTGGAAACCAATCTTATCGTCTTGAATTACCAACTGACTTAGCTGGAATACATCCTGTATTCCATGTCGGTCATTTGAGAAAAAGTTTAGCCGATGAAAGGGAAGTTCAGATACCACACGTTAACTTGCAGATTGATGAGAAGCTTCGCGTGGTTGAAGAGCCGGAGTGTATTCTGGACTCGAAGACCAAGAAGCTTAGAAATAAAGAAATACAGATGGTGCTCGTCCAGTGGAAACACCACAAAGGTTCGCATCAGTCTTGGGAATCGAGAGATGTTATGAAAGCTACATATCCAAGTTTGTTCGAACATAGCTAACTTCGGGGACGAAGTTTGTGCGTGGTGGAGCCCATTCTGTAACAACCTAACTTTTAGTCTAGCTTTAAATTCTAGTATTTGATTCAATAATGTAATTTATTTACATTATTAGTCTTGTAATAAAATTTGTTTGAAAATAATTAAATTAAATTATAGAGAAAATTACTCCGTTGGTCCTTTATGTTTACACAGTATGACTGGTTTAGTCCTTTAACATTTAAAATTACTCCAACGGTACTTTAAATGAAACTTTTGCACACCATTGGTCCTTTAATCAAACGGACGTTTGTGTTCAACGTTAAATGTATGAGAGAGGAGGGCAAATTAGTCTTTTTATGTGAGGCGCCTATGTCATCTTCTTCCTTTTTAGTAATCTGTGAGGCGCCTATGTCTTCTTCCTCCCTTCATCAGCTTTTTTTCATTACCTCCATTTCTTCTTAAAACCCTAACCGAACCGAAGAGCAATCACAAAAGAGATGGTGTTTTGTTTCTGCGGTAGAAATGCTATAATTCGCACATCATGGACGTCTCAAAATCCAGGAAGAAGGTTCTACACGCGTCCCGAAGAGGTAAGAGTTTTGTGGGTTCCTTCTTGAATGGACGTCTCAAAATCTTGAATGTCCCATTTCTACGCATTTCTACGCATTTCTAAGAGTTTGTTTTTCAATTTTCATCACGGATCAAACTGTAGGTTTATAGGCTGGTTTGATCCAGTAATGTGTCGACGATCAATGGAGACTATTCCTGGATTATTGAAGTCGAAGAACAACCTCGAAACCAAACTGAAGGTTGTTGAAGAACAAGCAAGAAGATTGAAGATGTACCTGCTACTTAGTTGGATAGGGTTTGCTTTTTTTACGGTTTGGTTAATGTGAAATTGTTCTCTGTAATGTGTTGGATTGTAAGGTTAATGTAGGTGTTCATGGTAATGTAGGTGATGATGTGTTGGATTGTAAGGTTATCTATATTTTATCTTTAATGAATATTTGGAGTTTTTGATGAATCAAACTTGTTTATTTTGTTTCTGTAATAAAACCTTTAATGAAAGTGAAACCAAGTTGAGTATAACAAATAATGAAATTGAAACCAAATCTGAATGAAAAAGCCAAATCCATTCTTACATGTTCTCCAAGTTGAGTATAACCATAACCAATAATGAAATTAAAACCAAATCTGGATGCAAAACACAAATCCATTCTTACACAAATCTGAAATTGAAACCAAGTTGAGTATAGCCATACCCAATGTTTACAAAAAAGCAGAAACTTAACATCCAAAGTTTACAAATCCATTAACCATACATAGTCATCCAAAGTTGAATCCAAAAGTTTAAAACATAACAAAAAACAGAAGTTAATGCATTCATCCTTTCCTTGCAGTTGCTGATTTGCTTGCTTTGTTTGATTCCTTGACATTTCCTTGACCTTTGCATGTCCTCTGGTTATGTCCTTCTTTCCCACACTTGGCACATGTCACGGTTCCATGTTTCTTTGACAATCTTGAACCTGATGTAGTCTCTTCATTTGCAGACTTTCTTCTTTTTTTCTTTGGTCTGCCCACTTGTGTGTGGTGTAAAGGGGGTAGGAGGATTCTAAAGCTTGAAGAATACCCTGTTACACAAGAATCATGTTAGTTATATTATCCAAATCAGGTTACATGTTTAATACAAAAATTAATGACATATTTACCTTTTGCCTATCACTGATGAATGTAAAGTTTGAGTTCACTGCTAGATCCAGGTCATCACCAAGGCAAGTCAAAAACCATGTCCATGAGTCTCTGGTTTCAGCTTCCACAATGGCATAACAAACAGGATAAATTCCATTGTTTGGGTCCACACTGACTGCTGTTAACACTTGGCCTGGAAATGGGCCCTTCATAAATGCCCCATCTAAACCAAGCAGATCCCTACCAGCTGCTTTGAACCCATTCTTTAAGGCACCCAAACAAACATAGATCCTCTTAAAGACTCTTGTTTCCATATTTGGATCTGTCACAGGTTGTACCTCTATCTTAACTGTTGTTCCTGGGTTTGTGGTCATGAGTTCTTGCACATAATCTCTCAATAAAGCATATTGTTGAGTATAATCTCCTTGTAGTTGCCCCTTAGCTTTCCTCTTTGCCCTGAATGCTTTCATTCTGGAAATGCCTATTTCAAACTTCTTCTGCATTTGATCTTGAATTGCTTTAACAGGTATGTCTGGATTACCTTCTACTTGAACCACAATTTCTTTTGAAAGAAACTCATAAGTACAAGCTTTTATAGATCTTGACTGGAGGCATTTGTGGTCATCAATTAATGTTTTGACCAACCATGTCTCACTGCCCTTCAATTTGGAAACAAGAAGTACCCAAGGGCATAAAAAAGCATCCGGATTTGTCTTTTTCCCCCTACCACCAACATTTTTCACTTTTGGTCCTTTGTCATTGGGACCACTCATTTGTTTTGCCCCACTCCCACCTACATCAGATTTACCTTTTTCTTTGTCATTGAGACCACTCATTTCCTTGTTAAAAGATAGTAACTTGCCCTCACAAACAACTCTAATCCTTTCCTTATCATTCTTTACAATCTTTAGTTGTCTTCTACTTTCAATTGAATGTTTTTTTATCATCTCTTTCACTTCAGATGCACTACCAAAGCTCTGCCCTACATGAAAACTATGTTTAAAGATTTCACCATCACTGTTTTTCTGTTTATTCTTGTGCATGCTTTTCAATAACCTCCTCCTAGCCTTCTTCACTGTATCTTCACTGTCATCACTTGCACTTGAAAATGAATCATCATTAACAACATCCATATCAGCCCCATATTCATCATCTATTGAAACATTGCAATCAACTTCAACATCCTTGTCTACATGTAACTGAAAATGTGACATGTCAACTGCAATCTCATCTAGAAGGTGCTCATCATCTACTATATAATCACTATCTTCACTCTCACTGTTCTCCTCACCAACTTCAGATTCAACATGTTTTTTCCCTTTATCAACAATGGATTCATTATCATGTAAAATTTCATCCAACTGGGAATTGAAAAAAGGATCAAAGTCTAACAAATCATCAACGTTAACTGGAATACTATGACTTTGATGTTCAATTTGACTTTCTGCTTCAAAATCAATTGGATATTCACTCTCATGAGCAATCTGACTTTCTTGTTGATTATGATCAACCATATGTTCACTTTGAAGTTCAAATTGACTTTCAGGTTGAAAATCAATTGCATGTTCACTTTGATGTTCAATCTCACTTTCTTGTTGATTATGATCAACTCTCTGTTCACTTTGATGTTCAATCTGTCTTTCTTGTTGATTATCATCATCTCTCTGTTCACTTTCAGGTTCAATCTGACATTCTTGTTGAGTATCATCAACTCTCAGTTCACTTTCATGATGAACTTGACTATCCAGTTGATTATCATCAACTCTCTGTTCACTTTCATGATGAACTTGACTATCCAGTTGATTATAAATTATCTGTTCACTTTCATGTTCATCATACCATTCTAACATTAACCTCCTACTAGAAGTAGGTTTTTCCTTGCCTGAAGTAGTTATTTCCTTGCCCTTATGATTTCCATTTGTATCCTCTTCAATTTCATTGATTATTACCTTTGATGGTGAAGTAAAATACGTGTGAACCCTAGTAGCCCAATGTTCAGTATAAACACAAATCAATTTCTTCACAGGTACATGTTTAAACAAGTTACACACATCAGAATCATTACCTAAAGCTTGAAGACCAAAGTCTAAATCAGAGTCTGGAACTTGAAAATGGTAATACATTTTCAAGTCCTCGTCAATATACCCTAAGTCTCGCATAACAGAGTCAATTTCATGAACCGAAAATAAATCCATATCCACCAAGTCTATATAGTCGATTTTACCACCCACATACCTCCTTCCTGGAAATCCCGTGAAAATCCCACCATGGTGAAGCTTTATAGAAAACAAGTTTGGATGCCCTACTGTAACAAACAAAAAAATAAACAAGATTATTACACCATTGTTCAACTTCAAGCAATGGAGTACATCGAAGTAAAAAGAAACTTACAATAGAGGACATCAGTGTCATAGATTTCACCCCTACGTCGGA
The DNA here is from genome assembly GCA_020465985.1 of Centrapalus pauciflorus. Taxonomy (NCBI): domain Eukaryota; kingdom Viridiplantae; phylum Streptophyta; class Magnoliopsida; order Asterales; family Asteraceae; genus Centrapalus; species Centrapalus pauciflorus. The sequence goes on along the minus strand of JAANYP010009468.1, from coordinate 1,924,420 downwards.
TTCTGTAGTTTGAAGACACCATTTCTCTGAAGATTGGGGGAAGATGGTTTAAGATTAACGGCAGTATGAACGTTGAAGATGGTTTCCGATTAAGGGTATGAAGAACGTCGAAGATGGGTTCCTTAAGCGGGTAATAGTATGATTAAATTAGGCGCCTCACATAAAAAGACTAATTTGCCCTCCTCTCTCATACATTTAACGTTGAACACAAACGTCCGTTTGATTAAAGGACCAATGGTGTGCAAAAGTTTCATTTAAAGTACCGTTGGAGTAATTTTAAATGTTAAAGGACTAAACCAGTCATACTGTGTAAACATAAAGGACCAACGGAGTAATTTTCTCTAAATTATATTTGTTTTATTATATAATTAAATTGAGTAAAATAAAAGAGATGTATTATACAAAAGTTTAGTGGGTTAAATACGCAAATGATAAATGAAATATATATATAAACATAAATAATGGTCATTTAATCACAATTAAGATTTTAACTCTCTCTCTCTAATCTCTCTCTAACTCTCGGCCAAACTCACAAATTATTCAAGAATTCTCATTAAATTGCAATTGATTGAAGAATCAAGATCAAAGAAAGTACAACAATCATCAAATAGCAAGAATTTGAGGTAATAACTTCTTTTAATTTCGAAATATATGAAGTTTGGTTCGGTTTTGTGTATAACCGAAACCAAGAATTTAAAATCATGAATTTTTATGTGCATGTCTATGATTTTAGTAGATAATGATAAGATTATGTATATAAAAGTGATAGAAACTAAAATCATGGGTTAGATCATCCAAAACTAATTAAGAATCGGAATTTTTGAACAAAAATGTGTTTTTGACAAAAAGATGAGTTTTGGATGATCTTGATCAAAATATGATGATATGGATGGAGAAATTAGTATAAAATCAACCTAATAATAGTAATATAACATAATATTAAGTTGCATGTTACAAGAAATGAGTTTTGGGGATTTTTGTGAAAAATCCGTATGAACAAAATGAAGAACATGATGAACACCAAGAACATTTCTGGGAAAAATACTAAGTACAGGATCCGAATTCGGATATACCCGAATTCGGATGGTTCTCTATTTCGGATGCTTTCAAATTTCGGATCATAAGTTTTGGGCTCTATAAATCGGATCTTAACATTTCGGATCTTGAAAGATCCGAATTCGGTGCCATTTCAATTATGATCCTAAATTCGGACTAGTGCTCAATTCGGATGATAAGATTTATTGGACCAAATTCGGATCATCCTTTAGTCCGAATCCGGATGTATCATTTCGGATGGATTCGAATCCGGATGACCCGAATCCGGGTGGATCCGAAATTGAGTGATCCGAAACCCATTTATTATATTTTGATATTTCAAATAAATAAATGATTTTATGCATATACTTTTAGCTATATATATATATATATATATATATATATATATATATATATATATATATATGATATATATATAGAAAGCTTTTGAGAATTTAATGACCAAAAGATTGATGAAATATAAGTTATCAGAATCAGATGAAATAAAAGATTTTAAAGACTAAAAGAATGATGATAATGATAAGAGATTGACATGACATGATATGAATGATTTTGAACAGGTTCAATATATTCTGAACAAAGATTTAAAGACTTAAAGACTTGAAAGCGGGTCTCTGATTTGAAAAGAATTGACAGATTACAGATTGACAAAGATAAAATCCTGAGATAACTCAGGTGACAGATTTTATATCTGTTTGATAAAGACCCCGACCTGTGAGTTATAGATATTCAGATTGAACATGCATAAGATCCGGTTGAGATATATTGTTGATGTTAGATTTATTGACATTCATTGTATCAGCTGGATTGAGACCTGTGCACACTATGGTTTGGTGTTGCCCAGTGGATCATGATAGCTATTTGATTATCATTTCATATTGCATTTAAGACTTCTTCAGACATTGCTTATGATTCATTGCTATCATGATTTCTATGACTTAAGCTTTCATTATTTGATCAGACACTTGATAGATTTATTCAGCTTGACTAGCCTTAATGGTCTATTGTTCTAGACCTGGCTATTTCACCAGTTCTTATGAACTTGGTAATGACCTCCGATGTTCCGCCATATTGACTTACTGGTAGCTAGCCCAGTATGTGGCTGATCCCCACGATTTAAGCGTGAGTGTGGCCTGAACATCATCCAATTCTATGATTCTATATCTCAATCATGAGGGCTGTAGCGGCAGCCAAGACATATCACACTAGACTGATGACCCGCTTGACACGCATGTTAATATTGAAAATCTATAAACTCACTAAGCATTGCTTACAGTTGCTGCATTATAATTTTACAGGTAAAAGCAAAGGAAAGTCACCTGCTGGACCTAGCTCTTAGGTCAATTAATGATCAAGACAGAAGTATCATAGACCACTACACAACAAATCCTTTCGGTACTAATTGGAAGACAGCAATTGTTGTGGATTTTGGGTAGATATAATATGATTCCATGATGTAATGACTAGATTAGATGTTACCATTTTATAATTTTACTTTGAAATATGTAATCTGTATCCTAATCTGTAATGTACATGTAATTTTTAATTCCGCAATTAATTACCCTATCTTAGTATGATTGATATCGTATTGCATGATGTGGGACCTAGACTCTGAGGACTGCCCCGTAAGGAGAGCTCTTCACATGTAAATATACAATGTGTTTTTCTTTTGAAATGTGTTTTAGTTACTGTCTGTTGACATATACATCTTTTTAACTAATTCTGCAAGACGTGGTCATAGGCCTCAAAACGAGAGGACATATGCATCCTCTTACTTATTATGGTGGACGAAGAGGAACATTTTAAATCACCTGGGCCGGTCCAATCATTTTCGAGGCCTCTCAAAAACTTAAAATGTGCCCTATAAATATGTATGTATATTTGAGATAAGTATAATTCACCTAAAAATGATAAATTAACAACAAAAAACTTATAATTATATAATGTTAAAACTAAAAACTTTTCAAGTCAATAACCTTATTTAATCGTTAATAGACCTAAATATATAAATGATTTTTTGAGTTCGGGCCCCTATGATTAATGGGTCTGGGCGATTACTCGTGTTAACTTTGCTCAGGGCTGGCCTTGTAAATCACGTAAAATGATTAAATGAAGCATGCATCCTCTTACTTATGATTTGGTGTTCACTTGTGAAATCTACTAATTATGTTTAAAAATCTAAAATATCCTTTTTTTTTATATTGTTGATTTGTTTTCAAGACACGTTTTTAATAAAATGCGTCGCATAAAAAACAGTACATGTTTACAGCAATCATATTATAAAATTGTTGAAAAATGAAAATGTAAATACACTTGTTTCATACAAGCAAAACACAAAATAATTTCCTATTTTAATGATCGAAATTAACAAATTTAAAAGAATACTTACATTATTCCAAACAAGATACAATGTATGGTTAGATAAATAATTTAATAAGATGATTAAATAAATAATATTAGGGTTTGAGCTCTTTGTGTCTATATTACATTAATCTCAAAAAAGATAGTTAATGGTGTTGAAACAATCTTAATCTTAAAATTCAATATGAAAGGGTTGGGTCGTAAGAATCCTTTAATGCACATTTATAAAGAAAAATCACAATTTTTTTCACATGAAATTTGTGAAAAATTTTCATAGTAATTTTATATAGAAGATGCATAAATTTTTTGTCATGAAATTTTTTAAAATTATTCATATTTGTATACTTTTTTAAAATTTTATGCATTTTAGGAGTTTTTACTGTAAGAACGGTTCTTACCGTAATCCAATCTTAATGTGAAAATATCAGAAAGTATACATGAAATAGTAGGAAAAAAAGCATTTGAATAATTTGACTTTTAAATTTTCAAATTTTTATAAAATCTTTTTAGATTTTTAAATTTTTAAATACGAATTTCAATACATATTTTATAAAAATTTGACTTTTCAACGATCCAAGAGATCCAAGAGAATTATTGGTCTTTAATGAGTTAACATGAAATAATAAGAAAAAAAGCATAACGTTCTTGTTATTTGTAGTTATTTATACTTTTTTTTATATTTTTAGATATTTGAATAATTTGGTTTCATATTTGATATTTTAGAAACGAATTCACTTATCATAATTAAATTCATCCGACAATTAAGAATCCATTTGGTTCACCAAATGAATTTTGAAGAAATCATAATATGTTCTAACTCTAGTATTTCAAAAAATAATGAATGAAATATTGTTTACATTCTATCTAAACCTATGAATCAAGGATTTCATCATTCATATTTATTTGTTATAAAATTAAGATTATTAAACATCATTTCATCCCTCAATCAATAAACATAATATATATTATAACTAAAATTCCAATTACTTCAAATATTATTATTATTTAGCAATACAAACAAAGCCTTAAAAGCCACGACGATAACGATCAACAAACATATCCAATGTTTCTCACATTAAGAAAGACTGTAATTTAAGTTAAAAATCTCGAATGATATGAAAACATTCTAATTGTTCAAAAAGTTTTACCAAAATTACATTAATAAATAAGCTTAACTCATCAATTAAAAAACACTATTTATATTTTTTCATACACACATAAAGCTTGACACAAACTCAAATAAACTTACAATCTTTATATGTTTTGGACTCTTTTTTTCTTTATCTATTTCAGTTTAACCTTAGGTTTGAATCAAATACAAACACATATTAATTAATAATGTTATAAAAACCACTGGCTATTATAATAGCGTGATTATTAATAACCAAATTTTATTATTTCGTCAAAACTTTTCCCATGACAACGGATGTCATAAAAACCACTAGCTATAATCGGAAGTGTACCAAAAGTTGGTTTCATTATTTAAAAAAAATTTACAAGACTGTCATGATAAAAAAAATTAATTATTATTTTAAGCGATTCTCCGTGAAACATATTCAAATAAAAAGTCATTGAACTTTTTTTTGTTTTAGATATAAAGAAAGGAATAAGACGGCGCCGTTTAGGGTTGATGCTTCAATTTTAATAGGCCAAGGTGTCGGTAACCATGGTTAAAATTGACCAAACATGTAGTTAACGTCCGTTGTCACGGAGAAATCACTGTCATCCTCCGCGTCCCCATGTGAGAGAGAATACCGTCGGTGGAGGCTAACCGCAGCTCTCCCTCAATGATTTTCATTTTTATTTATATTTTTCTCATAAAATGTTTTGTTTATTCACAGACAGACAGATGTAGAGAGAGAAACAAACAAATTATATACACAAAAGTAAAAGGGAAGAATTGCTTCGTATATAAGCCACCGAAGCTTACAGCTTATAAATGATAAGGGAGATACACAAAGAGTTTTTAGAGAGAGAAAGTTATACCCCCCACCCACAAAGATAGAGGGAGGAAAAACAGAACAAAGAAGTCGACGGCCATGGCGGATTCAACTGATTCCGTCTCTGTTGATATGGAAACTATATATCTTGGTGGAAAGGTTTGTGTTAAATTTTGAGTTTTTTCTTCATACCCATTTGAGTTTCTTGAGGTATTTAGTTTTACTTTGTATATTGACTGTTGAATGTAAGGTGTTTGTCGAAATGCCTAAACGAGTTTAAGTATTTTTTTTCAGTAATCTTTGAGTTTGTGTGTTTTTTAAACTTTTCTCTATGTATATTGTGATTTGATGGATTTGTTTGATATGCTTTTGGTGATGAACTCATGTTCATTCCCTATTTAGAAACCCCCTTTTCTTGATTTTAGGTTTTTTGTTTTGACCCTCTTTGTTGACTAGACAAATTACTCAAGCTTATAAGCTGTAAATCAGCGACTTAATGAGTTTCTTTTTAGATCTGTTGACTTTCGTTAAATGCAAGATTATTTAGATTCCAAGAAAAGAAATTCTCGAATTATGTATATTCATTAATTATCTCTGTGTTTGTTTATGTGTTTTGAATGTTAATCATGCTTCAATTTTTGTTATAAAATCCAAAATCCTATTGGGTTTTTTAATTACGCCAAATTTTCCGATTCATTTACATAAACCCTATAAAGTTTGGTGTTTATAGATGAATCTGTATATGTATTACGGTGTGTTGTTGAATATACACGAACTCAAAAGAGATGATTTTGTAAGGTTATACCTTATTTTAGTTCGGAAATTTGTTGTTGAATTACAATCATGTTGATTCACTTGGCTTAAGTTTTAATCCAACTTTCTTGTTTTAATGTTATTAATTTACTATTTTTAAAAGTGCTTGGTTGCGTTGTCGTTTTCTTGAGGTTGTAACTCAATTTCTTATCATCAAAGTTCATCATTTGTTTTTTGCGGGTTAGAAGTTGCAATCATATTTTTTATTAGCTTATCTGTCAATGTCGTATTTAAACATAATTGAATGCCTGTAAACATACGTCGACATTCGTTTAGTCGAGAGTTAATGACAGCTTGTTCTTCCTTTTTTTGTTTTTAATATAAGTATTTTGATTCACTATAATAGCCCAGCCGACTCCACATGGAATATAACAATGATAAAGAGTTATGTCTTGAGGTGTAAAACAAATAATTCTTCATATAAAACTAAGTCTCAGGTCGACTTCTTTTAGAACATCAAAATCTGTTTTCATAAAGTTATAACGATTTTAATCATCCCAGGAGTTTGGTGATTGAAATGTATAGTGGTATTTGTGTTCAGGAACATATCATTCGGACTGGCCGTGGTTCTGTGTCTGTAATTGTGTATGGAGACCAAGAAAAGCCACCATTGATTACTTATCCTGATTTAGCTCTAAATCGTAAGCAACAGTAACTTCATGATTTTTTTTTCCCCAATTTTATTGTATCGTTTGGTTTAAATAACTAGCTATTTGTGGGCAGATATGTTGTGTTTCCAAGGACTATTCTTCTGTCCTGAAGCAGCTTCGTTACTCCTCCATAATTTCTGCATTTATCACATTAGTCCGCCTGGGCATGAGGTCTGTGAACGGGCTAACTTTTATTTACTTGATGCATAAAAATTTTTGAGTTATATTATTTACGTAAATATTCTCTTCTGGGATTTGTACAAGAGTTGTTGCAGCTAGGAGCGGCAGCGATCTGTTCCGATGATCCCATACTGTCCGTGGAGGATCTTTGTGATCAGATTCTTGAGGTCCTCAATTATTTTCGGTAAATCATCTATCTTCTACCACGGATCTTCATGCTTCTTTTATTTAGTTATCTTGATTCATACTAGAAAATTTCTTTATGGTTGCTTAAGGCTTGGTGTCGTGATGTGTATGGGGGCAATGGCTGGTGCATACATCCTTACACTATTTGCGGTTAGACTGCTCGTAAATTTCTCAATGATACATACGAATTACAAAGTAATTTTTAAGGTATTATTGACCAAATACCGTTTTATATTCGCAGATAAAATATAGAGACAGAGTTTCGGGTTTAATTCTTGTTTCTCCTCTTTGCAAAGCACCATCTTGGACTGAATGGATATACAACAAGGTTAGTTCTTTTTAGTTTATTTTGCGTTAGACTAATTTGTTTACTAAAATAATTCCATTTATTTTTCTACAAAGAAGAAAGAGGTTTTAACCATGGTAATAACATCAAAATTAACCAACAGATTAAATTTAAAAAGTTGGATCTTTGTAGATGGTCTAGTTTGCGGTTTCGAGTGAGACCAAAATAACCAGACCACTTGAATTGCTACTGTGTTCGTGTGATTGCATGATTTGTATTTGACGGGACCGCTACTTCAATGTGTAGTTGATGTCGAATTTGCTGTATTACTACGGAATGTGTGGATTGTTGAAAGAGTGTTTACTACAAAGATACTTCAGCAAGGTACATTTTGACTTCTTGCCGTAAGATTTAGCATAGTACAATATTTGTCATTTTGTGGATTTTTTTAATTAACGAGACATGATTAAAACTAAATCAGGAAGTTCGTGGTAATCCAGAAACCCCAGAGTCAGATATAGTTCAAGCTTGCAGAAAGGTTAGTCTTGATATCGTTTATATATCCTGCTATCTGCAGTAATCGTCATGCTTCCAGGGGCGGATGTAGTTTATCTTAACGGGTGTCACTCGACACCGATAAATTTTCAAATTACTGAGTTACGTATGTATCAAAATTTGAGTGACACCTACGATCTTTTTTAGTGATACCTATGAAAAATATGTAAACGTATTATATACATATATAATTTATATTTGTTGTTTTTATTACCCACATTTATTAAAATATTATTGATTTTTAATCATAAAAATTTAAAAGAAAAAAAAACACAATAGAATTTAAAAAGAAGAAGCAAATAATCAGCCAAAATCTTAAAAAACCCCCAAAAATCTTGTTATTTGGTAAATTTGTGTTGGCAATCCATTCCAGTGACTTGACTCGTCTTAGAAAATTTTTTAAAAATTAAGTATTAAAATTACTTTAAAAAGTGACCGATAACTAAAAATTCTGGATCCGGTCCTGCATGCTTCTACATTGTGTTTTATTATGCTCACACATTGTGTTTTATTTCAGTTATTGGATGAAAGACAGAGCGTTAATGTGTGGCGGTATCTTCAAGCAATTGATAGGTAGAGATAAGCAAGAGGTTGCGGTTCTGTATAAAACTAGTTGGGAATGACACTCTTTCAAGAGCGTTTTTCTTTCGTTCAACTGCCAAGATGTTAACTTTTTTCATTTTTCTATGCTTTGTTGGGATGAGTAGGAGACCTGACATTACTGAAGGTTTGAAGAAGCTAAAATGCAGAACACTTATATTTGTTGGGGACAGCTCCCCGTTCCATTCGGAAGCCCTTCACATGACTGCAAAACTGGACAGACGATATAGTGCTTTAGTCGAGGTATGCATTGCTTTCTCGCTCTTAAGTGTGTTGACTTTGACTTACTATTGTTTGGCATCAAAAGTGACTATGATTTGTTTCTTTTCGGTGATAAAGATTGGTAGCCCCCATTAGACCATATTGTGTTGATGATGGGCGATAATTGATTCTAAATTATAAAATTTTGGAAATGTTAGGTTACATTTAAACAACAGGACTTCACATTACCATTTACCCACAGATCTTTATTCTTTAATACTAAAATTGATGATGATCAGCCATATACAATTCACTCCAAAGGAAATATGGATGTTGAAGAAGTTCAAAATTTTAGTCTAATTTTGGATAATTTATATCACTTGATTTCACATTCAAGTAGATTTCTCTTTTCCATTGCAAGGGACTAAGGGGGCGTTTGGTTTGCGGATTTCTGGGATTCACTGGGATTTGCATTTAAAATCCTGTGTTTGGTTCGCAGACTTCAGTTTGGATTTAAAATCCCAGGATTTCTTAAATCCCTCCCTTATTTGTTATTTAAAATCTCAGCCTTCCCTCCTAGGATTTTAAATTTCAGTTACCTTGCAGTGCATTTTTCAGATTAGCAAATTTTTCTATAAGATAATGCAAATTCTTTGACAAAATCCTGACAAATACAAATGTTGTATAATGCAAATCCTTTGACAAAATGCAAATTCCAGAGAAAAAAATCTGCGAACCAAATGCCCCCTAAGACTTTGACAGTCAAACCTACCAATCATCAACTGCAACACTGTTGCGAGTTTATTGATGTGCGACATCAGTGACTGATAACTCCATTAAACGACACACAAAGCACTTTAGAGGAACAAAGGGGCGTAAAATGGTTATTCAAATGAAATTTGTAACTTGGTTATGAGTTTTGTTTATGGAATGTACAACAGGTACAAGTTTGTGGATCAATGGTGACAGAAGAGCAACCACATGCAATGTTGATACCTATGGAGTATTTTCTAATGGGGTATGGGCTTTACAGGCCTAGCCAATTCAACGACAGCCCGAGGAGCCCATTGAGTCCATCTTGCATCTCACCGGAGCTACTCTCTCCCGAAAGCATGGGGTTGAAGCTAAAACCAATAAAAACCCGAGTGTCACCGGATACAGGGGAGCTGTAGAAGTTGTTGTTTCTCTCTTGAAAAGACGAATCGTACAGTTTGTCGGTAAAAGTTCTTTTTTTTTTTTGTGTCATTATATTTTTTGGATTCAAGGGTAGATATATAGGTATGATATATGTAGATATAGAGGAGAAAAGGGGGGAAAATATTAATATTCTTTGAAAGGGTGGACATATATTCATTTGTAGGGGGTTGGTAATGGTAATGGTAATTGTGGTCATAAAACAGAAGAAACATTGTATTTTGTAAAGGGAGAATATGATGCATTTATTTATTTATGGTGAAAGGCAATCAATAAATACCTTTTCTTTTTGTAGGCTGTCAATGAACTGTCATTTTGTTTCCAGATGAGTTGAGTGGGAATATATGGCAAATCTATATGATTGGTTTGAGTACCCCACAAACAAATAAAAGATAAAAACACACAAATAATTAAGAGTTAAATACACACTAATTTATATTATAAATGTGTACCACACATTTTTGGTTTGTTTAAACTTACGAATTTCGTTCTGAACTTTATTTATTATATCATTTTGTACCCTCTTTAGAATAATAGTGTTGGTTCCTTTTATATTTTAATTTAATTTAATTTAATTAATTAATTATTGTTATTATTATTATTATGTTCTTGAAGTCTTTATTGAAGGCTTGAAGCAAAGACAACACACTAATGTAGAAACTCCGGCCGCTACTACAACCCAAAAATATAGAAACTCCGGCTACAAGAACTGCCTACTCCAACCAACTTCGCCATTTACTCATCACATCCGTACTCGGGCAAGCCCAAATTAAAACATGATTCCATTCGAGTTTTAAACCAGAATTCGATTTCAATCTAGTAATACAAACCAAAAACATTATTCGAGCATATTAACATTCAAAAACTTGAATTGAACAAGATACAAGCCTAGAAACATTACTCAAGAAATAGAAGATCGTCTAAAATATTATAAATTGAGAACCCAAACCACAGATTACATCACAAATCTAATCTTGAATACAAATCCTGGTACCAAGAACCTAAATCACAAATTGATTCAAACAAAACACAAATCGAATCAAACAAATATAGAGTTAATACAAACAAAACCTTAATCCAAGGACCTTGAAAGCCGTAGATGAAAATCAAGAACCTCAAACATATTCTCAACCCTAAGGACCTATTTGAAAATATCTTGGAAACCCTTACCTAAATTCCATTCAAAATCTGTAGAACCATGAAAAGTTTGTTTTATATATATATATATATATATATATATATATATATATATATATATATGGGTTCAATGGAGAACCTCCATGCATCGAAGAACTTTGAAGAACCTCCATGCACCACCACAAATGCATCACAATTCCCCCGTAATGCATCATTATTTCCATGTGATGCATCAAATTCCCGCGTGATGCATTTCAGTTTTTCTAGCGATGCATTGTGGTTCTTCAAGGTTCTTCGATGCATAAGGTTCTCCATTGAACCCACCCATATATATATATATATATATATATATATATATATATATATATATATATATATATATATATAAGCGGCTGGCGCAAGGGAGAGAAGGAGCGGGCGGTACAGCAGATGGCCGGTGCTCGGTGTAGCCGGTGCACAGCAGGTAGACAGCGCTGTAGGTCAGACAAGGCGACGGCGCAAGGCTGAGAATGGCGGAAGCGGGATTAAGTGTCTGGATGCTGCAGCGGCCGGAGGAGGACAGAGGGTACTGTCCGGCGGTGGTGGGAAGGTGTGGCGGCCGGAAAAGAAGGCAGCCGGAATTCTTAGGACCAAGGAAAAAAAATAACCTAATTTTGTTGAATTAGGGTTAGGCTTGATACCATGCTAAAGTGTGTGGAAACCCTCAATAAGGGGTATTGCCTTTATCTCATTAGAATATATAGAATACATATTTACAGATGAGACCCTACACTATACATTATTTAACAATATGTTCAATCGGGAACTTTCATGCATAGGAACCTCATAGAATTTTTATGCAACATTTATTTTAACAAGGGTGCATAAGGGGTAAACATGGAAAACATTTATATGGAAATTAATTAATTTCATAAATGAGAAAGATAATTTAAGAAATTAAAATCAAACACTAACTACATTTCTAAAATCACTCTTACTCTCACCCATCTTTCTCATCATCTCTCCCCATCATTCTCCCTCTGTCACCACCAACCTACCCTCTTCTTTTTCTTATTCTCGGCCACCACCATCCTCACCGGCGGTTGCACTACCTCGGCCAACTACCGCTGTCACCTGCACGCCAATAACACCACCACCGCTTGCACGCCTTGACCGACCACCCATCATCTCTCTTTTTCTCTCGACAACCACAACATTGTCGTAACCAGCACCGCCTCCACCTGCACGCCAACCACCGTCCACCCATGCCCATCGCGTCTCCCTCCCCCCCTCAGCCACTTGCACCACCGAGCACCACCGCTACCTCGAAGTTTTGATTTTCATAGTGATGATTGTTTGAAGACAAAGATGAACGATGATCGACGATGATGAACATGAACAAGAGATGAAACCAATGATGAACATGACGATGAAAATGATGAACGATGTATAATAGTGGCAACTCGATGCATAGATAAATGATGAACGATGAACATGATGATGGTGATGAACGATGATGATGCATAATAGCAACAACACGATGCATAGATGAAAGATGAACGATCATGATGAACGATGAACACGATGATGATTAATTGTGATGCATCATGAATTTGTACAGATAAAACTGAGGTGCATCACTAATTGAACGATGAACATGAAATGCATCGATATATTCATCATCTTTTTTGAATTTGTATAATTTTTGTTAAAAATGGAATTGTATCAGTTGAATTTAATTAGCATTTATTAATTAATTAATTATTAAATATTAAATTTAATGATATATACACATTTCCCAAAATGTTCTTCCATGTTTTTTTGTAATGCACAATATGCATAACTCGACTTGTGATGTTAATCGATAACTCGACTTGTGATGTTAATTGAGCATTGTTATGTTCGAGCTCGACTCTAGCTCGGAAATACTTAGGTTTGAACTCGAGTAACAAGCTCAAGCTTCAATAACGCGCTACTTACCCGACTCGTTACTACCCTGAAGATATCTCATGCCATTTAATTAAACCATCCAGACTCATCAAAAGGTTAGATCGCCAAAAGTCAAAACTAATGGTTTATGTGAGAAATTGAGACAATTAATTGACACTATTATATACAATAAATGAGAAGTGAGCTTGAATGTACAAGTCCATGGACAAAAGACAAACAATTTACTAATTTAGTGACAACAAAAATATAACGACAAAGAAAATGTTGAAATTTTAGATTATAAACCTGACCCGACTATTCTATCACCAACCAAATCAGACACTAGCTTAATGTTAGAGTCATTTTGGCCCGGGCAGATTGGACCAAATGGTCCATCTTTTAACAAACTTTTCTATAACCAAGTGTTTTTTTAAATAAATTCTCTAAATATTAAGCAATTTTTTTTTAACAATTTTAGAAACTATATATATATATATATATATATATATATATATATATATATATATATATATATATATATATATATATATATATATATATATATATATATATATATATATATATATATATATATATATATATATATAGAGCGAGGTTCAATGGAAAACCACAATGCACCTGAAAACTTGTGAAAACCGCACTGCACCACCACAAATGCATCAAATTTCCCGCGTGATGCATCAAAATCTCGCGTGATGCATCAAAATTTCCGCGTGATGCATCAAAATCCCGCGTGATGCATCACCTTATTTACGATCATGCCACCGCGTTTTTCATGAAACGCACCAAATCGGACGGTATACATAGGTTTCCATAGTTTTCAGGTGCATAGTGGTTTTCCATTAAACCCACCCCTATATATATATATATATATATATATATATATATATATAGAGATTGGATCATTGCAGAACCTAAATTTAGTGTAGAACTGTAGAACCAATATCGTCCATAGATTAGAATAATCTAATGGTCTTGATTAAAAGAGTTAAGTTTGGAATTAGTGAAAAAAAGATTGGTAATAGTGATATTTTAATTCTTGGAGGGGTAAAAAAGGAAAAGATTGGAAATAGCAAAAAGATTGACATTAGCAAAATAAATATCCTTTTTCTTTAAATTAAAATAACATTAATATTATTAATTTTTAAATCAAAAAAATTATACCATAAAAACGAGAATTTTATACTCTTTAAAACGAGACCGGTCATGATATATTTTTTTCGAAAAAATTTTACGTGTTTATTTTTCGTAAAAAAAAAAATTACCCAGACCACGATGCAATATATCATGGTGAGATAATGAGATCATTCGATATCGAATGAACACTTTGATATCATATATTTAACGTCAATGCAACACTGCATATACGCTCATTATTAACAGAGCTAAAATAATAGTCACAATTAGTAGACAAAGTTGGTGGATTTAACGAGAACGGTTATGATATATATTTTTTATTTTTCGTAAAAAAAATTTTACCCAGACCACGATGCAATATATCATGGTGAGATCATGAGATCATTCGATATCGAATGAACACTTTGATATCGTATATTTAACGTCAATGCAACATTGCATATACGTTCATTACTAACAGAGCCAAAATAATAGTCACAATTAGTAGTCAAAGTTGGTGGATTTAACGAGAACGATTATGATATATATTTTTTTATTTTTCGTAAAAAAAATTTTACTCAGACCACGATGCAATATATCATGGTGAGATCATGAGATCATTCGATATCGAATGAACACTTTGATATCGTATATTTAACGTCAATGCAACATTGCATATACGTTCATTACTAACAGAGCCAAAATAATAGTCACAATTAGTAGTCAAAGTTGGTGGATTTAACGAGAACGGTTATGATATATATTTTTTTATTTTTCGTAAAAAAAAATTTACCCAGACACGATGCAATATATCATGGTGAGATCATGAAATCATTCGATATCGAATGAACACTTTGATACCGTATATTTAACGTCGATGCAACACTGCATATACGTTCATTATTAACAGAGATAAATAATAGTCAAAATTAGTAGTCAAAGTTGGTGGATTTAACGAGAACGGTCATGAATATATTTTTTTGAAAAAAAAATTTACGTGTTTATTTTTCGTAAATTTTTTTTACGCATACGACCATTCGATGTCGAATGAACACTTTGATATCGTATATTTAACATTGATGCAACACTGCATGTCCATTATTATTTAAAAGAGTAAAAAAAAAAAAGTCAAAGTGGACAGTCAAACTTGGTAGGCTGCTATTAATTCAATGTTAATTATATAATTACCATCTTATCCCTAGAGTTATATTATAATCTAATGGTTTAGATTGGTTCTATGGTTCTGCACTAAATTAAGGTTCTGCAATGATCCCAACCCTATATATAGATGGGATCATTGCAGAACCTAAATTTAGTGTAGAATTGTAGAACCAATATCGTCCATAGATTAGAATAATCTAATGGTCTTGATTAAAAGAGTTAAGTTTGAAATTAGTTAAAAAAAGATTGGTAATAGTGATATTTTAATTCTTGGAGGGGTAAAAAAGGAAAAGATTGGAAATAGCAAAAAGATTGACATTAGCAAAATAAATATCTTTTTTCTTTAAATTAAAATAACATTAATATTATTAATTTTTAAATCAAAAAAATTATACCATAAAAACGAGAATTTTATACTCTTTAAAACGAGACCGGTCATGATATATTTTTTTCGAAAAAATTTTACGTGTTTATTTTTCGTAAAAAAAAAATTACCCAGACCACGATGCAATATATCATGGTGAGATAATGAGATCATTCGATATCGAATGAACACTTTGATATCGTATATTTAACGTCAATGCAACACTGCATATACGCTCATTATTAACAGAGCTAAAATAATAGTCACAATTAGTAGTCAAAGTTGGTGGATTTAACGAGAACGGTTATGATATATATTTTTTATTTTTCGTAAAAAAAATTTTACCCAGACCACGATGCAATATATCATGGCGAGATCATGAGATCATTCAATATCGAATGAACACTTTGATATCGTATATTTAACGTCAATGCAACATTGCATATACGTTCATTACTAACAGAGAGCCAAAATAATAGTCACAATTAGTAGTCAAAGTTGGTGGATTTAACGAGAACGGTTATGATATATATTTTTTTATTTTTCGTAAAAAAAATTTTAACCAGACCACGATGCAATATATCATGTGAGATCGTGAGATCATTCGATATCGAATGAACACTTTGATACCGTATATTTAACGTCGATGCAACACTGCATATACGTTCATTATTAACATAGATAAATAATAGTCAAAATTAGTAGTCAAAGTTGGTGGATTTCACGAGAACGGTCATGAATAAATTTTTTTGAAAAAAAATTTACGTGTTTACTTTTCGTAAATTTTTTTACCCATACGACCATTCGATGTCGAATGAACAGTTTGATATTCTATATTTAACGTCGATGCAACACTGCATGTCCATTATATTTTAAAAGAGTAAAAAAAAAAGTCAAAGTGGACAGTCAAACTTGGTAGGCTGATATTAATTCAATGTTAATTGTATAATTACCATCTTATCCCTAGTGTTATATAATAATCCAATGGTTTAGATTGGTTCTATGGTTCTGCACTAATATATATATTATAATATAACACTAGGGATAAGATGGTGATTATGCATTTAACATTGAATTAATAGTAGTCTACCAAGTTTGACTGTACACTTTGACCATTTTTGACTATTTTAAGATCGAAGGTACATGCAGTGTTGAATGTGTGATATAAACTGTAATTCGATATTGAATGGTCTCTATATAATATATTGAATGGAGGTCTAGGTAAAAATGATTTTTACGAAAAATAAACACGTAAAATTTTTTCGAAAAAAATATATCATTACTATTCTCATTAAATCAACCAACTTTTGACTACTAATTTTGACCAATATTTTAGTTCTGTTAATTTTGAATGTACATGCAGTGTTGCATCGACGTTGGATATAGGACATCAAGTGTTCATTATTGAATTATATCGGTCATGCTACATTGCATCCTGGTCTGGGTAATTTTTTTTACGAAAAATAAACACGTAAAGTATTTTCGAAAAAATATGTCATTACTGTTCTCATTAAATCAACCAACTTTTGACTACTAATTTTGACCATTATTTTGGTTCAGTTAATTTTGAATGTACATGCATTGTTGCATCGACGTTGAATATACGATATCAAGTGGGTCATTCGACATTGAATGATACCGGCCATGCTACATTGCATGGTGGTCTTAGTAATTTTTTTTTTACGAAAAATAAACACGTAAAATTTTTTCGAAAAAAATATATCATGACCGGTCTCGTTTTAAACAGTATAAAATTCTCGTTTTTATGGTATAAATTTTTTGATTTAACAATTAATCATATTAATATTATTTTAGTTTAAAGAAAAAAGATATTTATTTTACTAATGTCAATCTTTTTGCTATTTCCAATCTATTTCTTTTTTACCCAGAATTAAAAAATCACTAACGTCAATCTTTTTTTTACTAATTCCAAACTTTATGGTTTTAATCAAGACCATTAGATTAATCTAATCTATGGACGATATTGGTTCTACGGTTCTACACTAAATTTAGGTTCTGCAATGATCCCATCTATATATATACATATATATAGAGTAAATTACACAAATGGTCCCTGTGGTTTGGTGATTTTTGCTCTTTTCGTCCCTTAAACTTTTTTTTTTGCACTAATAGTCCCAAAATCACAAACCTTTAACACAAATGGTCACTGCCGTTAAATGGAATCGTTAGACCAGTTAGGTCACAGGGGCATTTTCGTCATTCTTCATCCCAGGGACCATTTAGGTAATTTTTTTAATAGTTTATTATTTTTTTTTTGTGAATTCAAGCTGTTTAGAAAATTCAACACCAGATTCCTAAGCTTTTAGAAAATCATCCTCCACTTCTTTTAGTGCATCCAATAGTTCCCTTCCATCATCATCACCCACCATCACTTTAGCATCCGCCACCGCATCCTTCTTCAATTTCGTATCACCACCACCACCCTATTCCGCCGCTCCCAATTTCTCTCCACCACCACCATCACCGTGTGGAGTCTTGGTCCTATTGCGATGTCTACACCAACCCTAAATCAATCGTGTTGTAAAATCTAGAAGATTACGACGGTCACGACGCCAGAATATGCTTCGAAAACAAACGGGTCGGGTTCCACAAGCGTCACCACCAGATTCGGGGGTGTTTTGGTCTCTGTCAGCGTCTCCATCAGAAACTTCACTACGGTCGATTGATACACACCGACGTAATACCCTTTTTCGTTCCCAATTCCTTTCTCAATCTCATCCAACGCCGATTCCAAATGCTCGTCAAACCCAGACCCGCTCGCTTGATTCCAAATGCTCATCAAACCCATTACAATCGGAAAGGTATAAATCTCCACGGCACCGGTGATGGAGGTTGTTAACTAGTTGTATCCGATGGTTGCCTTGTAGAAATTAGCGTTGGATGATTGAGATATGAGAGTTGAGTAGAGAGATTTGAGGTTTTGTTGGGAGATTCCATTTGGGTCTTGGAAATTTTGGTTAGCACAACCTTTGTAGACAGAAGATTGTGAGGTCTAGTGCAGAAGAAGAAGATGAAAATGAAGACAGAAGAAAAAGGAGGAGGAAGAGATGTGTTGTTGATGGAGAACCCGTGTGTGGTTTCTGGAAAAAAAAAAAAGATTTGGGAATGGAATCTCTTGCTTCATGTCACTTCATGTCATTAGATCAAAAATAAATAATAAAAAAATGATAAACTATTAAAAAAATTACCTAAATGGTCCCTGAGATGAAGAATGACGAAAATGCCTCTGTGACTTAATTGGTCTGACGGTTCCATTTAACGGCAGGGACCATTTGTGTTAAAGGTTTGTGATTTTGGGACTATTAGTGCAAAAAAAAAAAGTTTGAGGGACGAAAAGAGCAAAAACCACCAAACCACAGGGACCATTTGTGTAATTTACTCATACACACACACACACACACACACACATATATATATATATATATACATATATATACAGGGCCGTCTCTAAGATTTCGGAGGCCCTGTGCAATATTATAAATGTGGCCCTTTTCATTATTTGGAAGAACTCTACAAAGCTAGTCTTATTTTTAAAAAATTTATCAAGAGCCCCACTTTGAGACTTAACAAGCTCTTCAATTCGTTTTTTCTTTTTACGTTTTTCATATCAAGACTCGAATTTTCTCATCCTAGAAGACAAAAATTTTTATAAGACTGCTATGTAAAAAAGAAAGGTCGAAAGAATGGAAGAACACAACCTGATAGAATTGTCCACAATTTCGTTTCTGACTTTAGTTTTCTGCCTTCTCCAATTCAATTTCGTTTCTGGCAATCTGGCTTTATGACCTTCTCGGCTTCCACAGACTCCAAATCTCCAATTAAATTTCGTTTCTGCAATCTGCCTTTCTTCAATCTTCAAGACTCAAGAGTAAAATATTTTAGAATCAGATTTGTGCTTGTGCCAATGTGCCACTGCCACAATTTCAGTTAATAGATATAGAAAATTAGAAATCAATTTCTATCTGTCATCTATGCAACAGCAACACTTCTCTTTTTCAATTTCTATCTGTCATCGATTGATCAGAGGATGAGATGAAGATGATAGAAATCAATTTCAATCTTCATATCTATTTATCTATGTTTGAATATTGATTATCGAACTTACAAAGAAAACCGTTGACACGACCGTTGTTGATTGAATGAATGAAATATTGAAATCAATCGATCTGTTTCTGTGCGGCCGTGAGGGCGTGCGAATTGCTTGACGGCTTGACAGCAGAAAGGCGAAAGCGCCTCCAATTGCAGGCCACTTCATCGTTGATTTCGAAAACGGAAAACCCAATCGTCGCCCTTGACTTGTCTCCGACTCTTCGGCCTTCGCAAATTGCAACCGTCGCCACTCGCCAGCCGTTTGACGCTTTGTTCATCACGCAATCGTCGCCCTTGACTGCCAGTCACGCTTCACAATTTGCGGATGCCCTATGGGGCCTTACTGGATGCTTTCAGTTTCTCATTTAGTCATTTGTTGGGCTCTTGGGCTACATCTTATATATGTACATGAACATATGAAGAATTTCTGAGGCCCTCAAAAATTTGAGGCCCTGTGACGAGGCCCACTTTGCCCCTCTCACCAACCGGGCCTGTATATATATATATATATATATATATATATATATATATATATATATATATATATATATATATATATATATATATATATATATATATATATATATGAAAAATAATATTTTTTATTATCGGGACGGGACGGGGCGGGGATTGGTCTCCCAGCCCAACCCGTACCCGATAAAATCTCCGATAAAATCCCCAAACTTGTCCGAAAAGTTTGGGTTTCGGATTTGCCCATCGGTTTCGGGGTTTTTTGCCATCCCTAAGTGTAGTTGAGTGGACAATTTTTTTGACAGTTTTAATAATTATTTTGAAAGATTATATTCTTTGATATTACTTTAGAAAATCATGGAATACAGATGTATACATACATATAACTTCTATCGATCCATTTCTATCACAAAACTTTAAATATTATTTATAAAGTCATAACAAAAATACTCAGTCGTCGATATATTATTATTATCAACGATAAAGATATCCGAATCAATTTGATTCCCATTTTTGCATCAATTCGAAACCCTGGTTTGCTAAACAAACTATTGGATCATCTCGATTATTTTACCAACAAAGAAACCCATAACCAAAACTTTGTAATTAAAATTCAATTTTATGACGAAATTCTTACAATTTTATAATTCTTTCTCTCTCTCTCTCTCCCTCAATACAAGAACAAGAAGCGTCTCAACTCCTCTTTCTTGATTCCCCAACGCAGTTTCTAAAATAGGAAAAGAACCTTCCTTTCTTTCTCTCTCTAGATTCTAGAGAGAGAGGAAGGTGTTTTCCCAATTGCCATGGGGGAGATGGAGAAGACACAGAATGGCAAAGATGACGTATTGTACGATACGACTACACGCGAAGGAGTTGTTGAAGGTATGCCTTTGTTTGCTAAAGAGTTGATCGCCGGTGGTGTTGCTGGTGGTGTTGCCAAAACAATTGTTGCTCCTCTTGAACGCGTCAAGATCTTGTTTCAGGTTATTCGCGTTTTTCTTCATCATTTTTGCTTATTAATTGCCGATCGTCGCTTGTAATTATTCGGTAATCATCGATAATTTTGTTTTTAATTTCTCGAGCTTGATTAGGTTATTATCGAAGAATTGTTCATATGTTTGGGAGAATTTTGTGGTTTGATAGATTTTGATTCCAGTGCATATAGAGCCCTTGGATTTAGGTAATGAAGATGAACTTGATGGATTAATGGTAATTTACTGCGTTGGATTGCTAATTTTTGGCAATGTGATGAATGGAAGAAACATAACCGTCTCCAAACAAATTGGACTTATGCTATTTCCAAACGTATTTGGAAGTTGGAACTCCCTCAGGCTTTAGTTTGTTAAATTAGGTTTTAAATCACGCCGAATTCCTCCGTTCACCGTTACACATCAATTTCCCATAGCCATATTGTGATCATGGGATATCCAATACAAATGGTTATTATATATGCTTGCTATATATCCTGAGGGTTGTTTGGGTTACTATCCTGCCAATATAATCACTAGGAAAACAATTCTTCTTATTAAATGGAGCAAAATGGTAGAAAGTAAGAAACCAATCACAGTTTTGTAGTCAACTTGTTGCCACTAAAATATAGTGGGTGTTTGGTTTTGCGTTATAAATAGAATTATTAGCTTATTACGTTACAATAACGCAAATAATTGATTTAAAGTGTTTGGATTGCGTACGTTAATAAGTGATTATTTGCGTTCAGCGTTAGTCCTACCACACTTTTTCATAAGTTTAAGAATGTAGCTTATTTGCTTAATAAGTGATTATTTGGTCATTTTACAAGTTAAAACGCAAATACAAACACTTTAAAAACTGGTTATTTGATAATTATGATAGCAAACAGGAGAAGCAAAACCAAACACTATATTTTCGGCAGTGCTTTTGGTTACTGCTATTATCTGATTATTAGTTTCCGAAACGCTACAACACTTTTTCAAACGCAAATCTAAACACCTCATAGTTGAGGTAGTATTCCATATCTCAACTAGACAACTACACAAACTCTGCACTGTACAGAAATAGAAAATTCAGGAAGGAAAATCTTTGAATTGTTATGATCTCATATATGCCCTTAGGTCCATGACCTGTAAATGGACCTTTATGAGCTTCTAAAGTATCTTCTTGACCTTTATGAGCTTCTAGAGTATCTTTTTCATGGTTTTAAATGCTTGTCACTAATGAAATATGAATGATGGATACTCGAATTTCTCTACGCCTGCTTAAAATTTTATATATTTAATCTATGACAATTCATGAATCCTATTTGAGGTGTGTTATCCTTGAGTTGTAAACTTGTATGCACTTTATTTTTATTTCTATTTCAGAATGTAACCATTGTGTTTCTTTACTGTTATTCTACAGACAAGAACTGATTTTCATAATATAGGAATGTTAGCATCTTTTAGAAGGATTGCAAAGACAGAAGGACTTATCGGGTTTTACAGGTTGGAGATGAAACTTTCTTCTGCCTCGCACTACTCCGAAAACTTCATTTCTTCAACCTTAATATGCTAACTTATGTTTTCGGCTTGTCAATGCATCTTACTCAGGGGAAATGGAGCGAGTGTTGCAAGGATTGTTCCTTATGCAGCATTACATTATATGGCTTATGAACAATATCGAAGACAGATTAACAACAACTTTCCTGACATGGGAACTGGTTCAGTTATAGATCTTTTAGCAGGATCTTTATCTGGAGGAACTGCCGTTCTTTTTACCTATCCGCTTGATTTAGTTAGAACTAAATTGGCTTACCAGGTATAGAATCATCATTCGACAACTTAATTCGAGCGTCTTTCTCTCTTTCATACACTTGAGTTGCCGAATATTGTGTAATGAGTTCAAATATTGTCAGACATTTAACCGAGAATCATTCTCATCTGATAGTACAGGTCGTGGATACCAAATTGAGTGTTAAAGGAGCCATGTCTGGCGAACATGCATTCAGAGGAATTAGGGATTGCTTTTTGAGGACCTATAGAGAGGCTGGTATTAGAGGACTTTACCGTGGTGTGGGTATGAAATCTTAGACTTCTTGTTCATTTGCCTGTGTTAGATGTCTACTTAATAGATTTAATCTATTTATATAATATTTGAATCTTTCTGTTAGCTCCATCACTCTACGGAATCTTTCCTTACTCGGGTTTGAAGTTTTACTTCTATGAGGAAATGAAAAGCCATGTCCCTGATGAATACAGAAAGAACATTATGGTCAAACTTGCTTGTGGATCTGTTGCTGGTTTACTTGGTCAGACCTTTACGTATCCTTTGGACGTTGTTAGACGACAAATGCAGGTAATCTTTCAAATGGAACGTTGTTGTATACTTACATATGGAAGCATGTATGCAATAAAATATTGATATGCACAAGAATCAAGATACATGTTTGACCCTCACAGGTTCAGCGACTACGAGGTTCAAACAGCTCACAAGTGAAAGGAACAATGGGAACTCTTGTTATGATTGTCCAAAAAGAAGGATGGAAGCATTTATTTTCAGGACTGAGCATCAACTATCTAAAGGTGAGTCATGCCAATAAACCAGCCATTACCCTATAACATAATTTTAGAGGGTGTTTGGTTGTGTGTGTTCAACTTGAATATCAAATCATTGTGAATTTGTGATTTCAAGTTGTAGATAATCAGGTGTTAGTATAGAGCTGACTGCAACAATACTAAATTTTCAGTCATATAAGTTTATGGCATTTATCAATTGATTCTATATAAGAATTTGAATTTTTCAAACAAGTAAACACTGACTAGTTTCTGCAGCCTTTTTGAAACATACATCCAAATTTCAGGCCTTTTGTTACATCTGAATCTGATGATTTAATAGCAGCTAATTACTTTTTTGAAACACACATCCAAATTTCAAACATCCAAACGCCTGCTTACTTGCTTAGTCGGTTTCAGATTATAAGAAAATCAAGGTTCTGAATTTTGATCAGGTAGGTAACTTTCCAATTTTCAGGTTGTGCCATCAGTTGCAATTGGGTTTACCGTGTACGATCTAATGAAAGTGTACTTGAGGGTCCCTCCACGAGAAAAAGCTATTGTCGAAGTGGCTACAAACAAAAGAGAGAGCCAAACATCAACCTTGCCCTCATCACAATCTGCCTCTTAAAATTACAACATAATCTGGTATTCTTTTTCTCATTAGTATTCAGGCCATTAACAATTGTACATTTGATTCTTCTGTGACATAGCCTAGGTTCCATCTGACAGTGTAGTGTAGATACAATTATCCCTTCGCAATAATTTTTGGTTGAGGGTGAGCGTCCATAATTGCTTTAGTAGATTGAGAATAATCCCAGGGCATATGTTACGCGTCAAGATCCAAGCCATGTACATAAAAAATAAGATCTGTAACATGCATATTTTGATTTGAAGAAATTCAAAGTGAAATTTGATTGAAATGCACTTGTCCTGTATATATTAGACGTCAAATTCCTATCAGTTGCTACTACTGTTTATCTTTTAAACATTTAAAAATTTACCAGTAATCTCCACAAGAACATTTACCATCCTTAAAATGGTGGAACCGCTTGTTGTCTCTTACAATGAGCTCCCGCCCAACAATCTTTGACATAATCTTGATAGCATTATGGCAATCGCCACATATCCGGAGGTTCTTGATGATCCTTAGAGTTGTTCTAGCCGGTGTACTGATTAAACCGTATGCAATTGCCAGACGTTCGCTATGGTACATCAATGCCTGCTCTTTGGCTTCTTGATCAATGTCATGAAGCACATAACGAGTGTCAGGCACATACCCTGCATCTCGCATTTGCCCGTTCAAACCTTTTAGTTTCTCATATGCATCTGCCTTGTATGTTTCTGGACTTCGGTATTCATTGACCTTATTCTTCCCTTCAAGCATATTACTTCCAGATTGCTTCCCTGCTGGCAATGGAATTTTATCGAGTACTAGCATTGATGGTTGAAGCGATGCCAACATCGCTTCAGCACGATCTTCAAGCTCAATATCTCCATGGATTCGTGCAGAATTTGTCAAAGATTCCCATATCTCAACTGTAGGTTCAAAAGGTATGTTTTCAATAAAATCCACTGCTTCGTTCAAATGCCCGGCTTTCCCCAAAACATCAATAACCCCCAAATAATGTTCGATCCCAGGAACGATATTATACTTATCCTTCATCGATTTAAAGAGTACTAAACATTCTTGAACTGCACCAACACCAGCACAAGCCAATAAAACTAATCGAAAAGTTTCCCCATTCGGAACCAATCCAATCTCTTGCATCTGTGCATATAACAACAAACCCCCTTCGGGTTCCCGGTTATCTATGTACCCATTTATCATCTGATGCCATAACATCAAATCATTTCGTTCACGCATTCTATCAAACACCCTGCGTGCATCCCTCATACTGTTGCATTTGATGTACATTTTCACCAGCTTAGAGTTTAAATTCACATTACCGTAGTACGGAGACCGAATAAGGAGCTGCTGAACCTTCTTCAGGAATTCAAGATCATCATCACACGAACCCAAAACAACATCAAAAACATCGTATCCTGCTGGCGCACCTTGAGACATAAACTCAATTGTTTCTTTTATCTTACCATCTTTGCACAAACGCATTAAATCGAGGTCGGGCGGAGATGGGGCGGTGGGTTTCTGGTTTAAGTTGGTGTTTTTGCGGAGACTTGGTGGTTTTGTTGATGGGGTACGGCGGCGATAGGTGGTGCGTGTGGTGGAGTCATTTGGCGAGGCGGTGCAGAGGGATATGGGAGTAGGATTGGAAAGGTTGATTGGAAATTGGGGTTTGGGTGGTTTTGGTATGCGAAATTTGAATTGAACGGAAGAGAGAGATGACGCCATTGGAGACTTCTGATGATTGCTGAGGAGAGATGATAAAGGAGCCATGGTGGAGGGAAATATCTATCGATACGATAGCGTTTTGGTCATATTTAGACATTTTACAGTATCAAGTATCAACCCCAACCCCCATCAAATCAATACTTCAATAGTTTGAAGATGCATAATCAAATCAATCATCGTATATGACTATATGGAATTCCACTTCTTGAATAACAATTTTAACCGCAATCTGCAAGTTTTATTCACGGTGCTATGATTCACATCCCATAAATGTCTATTTTTACCCCATCATTATTATTATATTATTAGAAATCTCTATTTTTACCCCATCATTATTATTAGAGTAAAGGACATTTTTGGTCCCTGTGGTTTATAGGTTTACCCAGATGCGGTCCTTAAACCCTAATAAAGACAAATTGCATCCCTATTTTGCTAATTTTTTGCCTTTTTAGTCCCTCTGACCAACTCCGTTAATATTTGCTCCGTTAACTCTAATAAAGCAAGGGTAGAGTTGTCATTTCTTATCTGGGCTCTTTCTTCTCTCTTCTTCTTCCTGTAACCTCAGTAGCTTCTTTTTCCTCTTGTAATGAAACTCATCGTCTAGTTCGTCGACATCGAAATCGGATTCAACCTCATCGAAATTATCAAACTCCTCAACAGGATCCCAAACACAATCAATGTGAAGCTTTCGAATCCGATCTTGGATCGGCTCCATCGCCTTTAAAGACGCTGCCGCACCAATATTCTTACAGCACGAAATCTTCACATCGACTAAAGTTCTACTCAGCAAACAAACGAGTGTTCGCATTCCTCTCATCGTAATGTTCCTACACCCTTGAAGCTCGAACTTAACCAAATTCGAACACCCTCTCCCGATTGCAATCAAACCCAAATCGGTCAAATTAGCTACATTTCTTATCGATAATGATTCGAGCCGCTGACACAATGCAAGTCCATCTAATTTCGACTCGATCGACATCGAGATCCCATGAAAGTTCCCCAATTTCAAAGACCTTAATTTAGGACACTTTGAGTTCAAAACCTCCAAAGCATGGCCACTGTTTCTAATATTGTTACAGATATCAAATGCGAGATCTTCCAACAATGGAAGCCCTGAGAACATTTCGACCAATGCAGCAACAGTAATATTCGCATCATCTGGAGAGAAATCTTATGTGTCTGGATCAGTTCTAGCGTTCAGCAAAGCTACTGGATCCGCAAGATGAAGAAGCGAAAATTTAGGACAATTGATTGAAATCAAAACTAGGGTTTCATCTCCACTTCATGAGCTTTAAATCCTTCAGGAAACGACTGATTAAGAAGATTAAGAAACGTAAGCTTCGCTGGGATTTGAGGATAAGTTTTTAGAATTGGAGGAATATCATCAGTCCAGCAATAGAAACTCGATAGATCCAGGAAGAAGAAGAGAGAAGAAAGAGCCCAGATAAGAAATGACAACTCTACCCTTGCTTTATTAGAGTTAACGGAGCAAATATTAACGGAGTTGGTCAGAGGGACTAAAAAGGCAAAAAATTAGCAAAATAGGGATGCAATTTGTCTTTATTAGGGTTTAAGGACCGCATCTGGGCAAACCTATAAACCACAGGGACCAAAAATGTCCTTTACTCTTATTATGATATTATTAGAAATCAGTTTTTTATAATTAATTAGCCAATAGAAAAATAAGAGATTTTATCATTTCACTTTTCAAGATCAAACTAATTTTTTTTTCTACCCCATCATGGGGTGTAAATAGACTCGTCCTTTCTTCATATTCTTATTTTTTCTTACCATTTATAACTACGATTTATTTTTATTTTTATTGTTTATAAAAAATTCACTTATATAGAAATGCATCACTAGCTTTAACAAATATGTTGTTGCCATGGGTTTATAGGACTATAGCCGATAAATGTAGATTATTATTCAAGTATTTAATCTAAAAGTATGTTGTAAATCATAAAATGTTAAAAAATAAACCATCATAAAGATGATATGTAGAATATATTGATATAAAGGATAAAAAATAAATATATAGTATTCTTATAGACATTTAACATTCAAGTTTTTGTCAAAATGCAAATTTTCTAATTTTATAGGTAAAAATAACATTTTGACTAGGAAAAATATGTATACAATTGTTATTAATGCCCAATATTGGTACATCTATAATTCTATCTGTATTTACATTTAACTAGTTGTTTAATTATTTATCTAATTTAGATTATGTGACTTGGAATAATTATTATGACAAAACAATAATTTAATTCTCATATCATTAGACTTCTAAATCTCTATATCTCTTCTTAATTTTTACTAACGTTTGAGATTTACAATTGGGCATTGCTATATGTATACTCATCTCTTCTTAATTTTTATTAATCACACACTTCTTTACTCACATGATTTTTGTTAATAACGTGAAACTCAATGTTTAAAAGTTAATTTTCCTCGTACATTAAGAATGAGGGTGTGTGATTAGCAATTGAGGGTGTGCATATAGAATTACCCTTTACAATTTTAAAAAGGACTTGTTTAATTTGGAAGACAACTTCTTGATATCTGTCATTCAAATAAAAAAAAAAAAGTAGAATTACACACCAATTTGGAAGCAAACCCCACAAAAAAACATATAGGTTATGATTGTAATGAAATGAATTCAGATGAATACAAATTATTTATGGTATAAAGAAAAATAGCTAGCAGTCCACAACAGAGTCATATGGTGTAGTCAGACCAGTCTGATATGAAGGATGTATGATCCATAGACATCCCAGGGCATTCTTCAAGCTTTGATGCCTCTTTCCCTTCTGCCAACCTTGCCGGATTCCCCACCGCAGTTGCTCGTGCTGGCACATTGATCAACACCACCGATCCCGCGCCAATCTTAGCTCCTGCACCGATTTTCACATTTCCCAATATGGTTGCCCCTGCACCGATCAACACACCGTCCCCGATCTTTGGATGGCGGTCGCCACCAGCCTTGCCTGTCCCTCCTAGAGTCACATGGTGGAGGATCGAAACGTTGTTGCCGATAACTGCTGTCTCGCCTACAACGACACCAGTTGCATGATCAAATAGAATTCCCTTTCCAAGTTTAGCGCCTGGGTGAATGTCAACGGCAAAGACATCAGAGATTCGAGATTGTAAGGCCAGGGCAAGCGCTCGTCGCGATTGAGTCCATAGCTTATGAGCCACACGATGGGCCTGATCAAAACACAAACCAACTTATGAACAAAAGGGGATTTATATCATATGCTAATTTTTTTTTATAGAAATCAATGTTGTAGAAATCGCTAGGCGGGAGTCGGCCGGCCGACTGGGGACTAGGGAGCAGTCGGCCTAGGCGGGGAGTAGTCGGATTGAGATTATTTATATGTAAATTTTAGAATTATACATACAACATATTTATAAATACTCAAATATAAATATAATCAATCATAACATCCAAAAATATGTTTTATAAGACAACCATAATTATTAAAATCTTCAAATACACATGCTTCAAAGTTCAAATATAGAATTCTAGTTCATTAATATTATAATTAGAATATTAGATGGAAGCTTCTAAATCTTCTTGACCATGTTATCTGTTTTAAATAAAATTTTTTTTTAAAAAGTTGACTTTTGACCACCTAGCCCGATTCCGCCTAGACCAGTTCGATCACAGGCGAGTCGTAGCGGTACTCCTCCGATCAGCGCCTAGGCGCCGCCTAGTCGGCCTCCTAGGCCGATTTTTACAACAATGATAGAAATATGAAGATGATGAATCCCATCCGCATATAAACCAATTAAAACAATGTTGTGAAATGCTCAAGGCAGACCGAGGTGCAAAGGGGTCCCTAGGGCCTAGGCAAGGTACGAGGCGCCTCATGTAGACGAGGCACAACAGAATTATAAATTTTAAAAATTTATATGTATGAATCCTAGTTGCCTAAAACAACTTAAATAGTATAAAAACAATACTAATACCAAACGAAGTCATGTTCCATACATAGATAATAGACATACCAAGTTACTAGCATCGTTCAATTGATGCCATCAAGTGTCAAACAAGTCAACAAGAGAATAGGCGCATAACACAAGCGAATAGGAGCATAGAATCATGAATTTGTGTCTGATTGAAGAAAAATAGAAGAATCCGATGAAATCAGATAAGAGATAACAGAATATGATAATATTAGACAATTATAGAAGAGGTTGTTGAAGATGGAGTCAAGATTAACGTTCGACTGAAGCAAACGGAGTCGCTTGAAGTCGATCAGATGGAGTCGCTTGAAGTCCGATTGAAGTTAGATGCAATCGGTTGGGCTCTTTAATCGTACAATACTATAAGTCACCGAGGTTGTTGATCTAAAATAAAATTAAATCGAAGCTCCATACTAAAGCAAGCCTATCAAAACAAAAGCCCGGAAAAATCAATTTAAAACAACTCATGACGTAGCGCGCCTAGGCTTACATGTGCCTTGAGCCCTAGGCGATGTGCCTCGCCTCCTTCACTAAAAAGCCCAAGCTTTGTACCAAATGCGCCGCATGCGCCTCAGTGCCATTTATGCAACTTTGAATTAAAACATTCCTTCATAGAAAAACATTGTTGAGAAAGTCCTAAACCACACATTCTTGCATTAAAAATTAGGGTTAAGGATCCAAATATATCGATATGATACATGAACTTTTTATTACCTATATGGTATATGTACTTTATTTTTGCATTACAATATGATAAATTTCTACGTTAAGCGTGATTCAAAAACCAGCTCTATTTGTATGAAAAACCGGACTCTATCTAGAAATATACCATATTGAAATAGAAAACTAAAACACATGTATCATATGGACGAGAAAAAAAAGTTTATGTACCATATCGTTTATATGATCCTGTCACAATGCTTCTTCATTCTAGAAAAGATAAATGGAAGGAAAAAAATTATAAAAGATCACTTTCAAATGGCAAAATATATGCTTTTCCTCTCATAGAATTAAGATCATTTGGTTTACAGAATAAAATTTAAAGGAACTGAGAATTGAATTTTAAGTTAAAGTGTTTGGAAATTTAGATTGCAAACATAAAATGTCTATTAAAATTTGATTAAATGAATTTATTATTCCTAATCGTTTATAAAGAATTTAGATCCTAAAATTTCACGACCCAAACTTAACCGACCTAAAAAGAATAGTCTATGTGACCTATTCCTCCCTATCTACAAAAACTCGAGCCAAACGTAACATTAGATTTGGGGGACTCTTTCGTCTTGCTCCTTGTTGGTGTTCTTTATAAATAAAATCTGTTGTTGTTTAAAACAAAAAAAAAAAAAAAAAACATAAGATTTGCGGGAATTAACTACACAGAATTTAAATATGAAGTACTACGAAGGAGAAGCAGCAATAAAATAGCAATCTTTTCAGATAAATTGGCACAAAGTTTCAAGAAACTGACCTGACAAGCAAGGAAGCCTTTGTAATTGAGTAGACAATGAGAGAAGGAAACGCAGGCAGGGTCACGGGACCTGGCGGCGCGTAGGTCCGCAACGGCAGCAGACCGGAGTTCTGGGTCGACGGAGAACGTATTGAGGAAGAGATCGTAGAGCAGCGTTGACAGCAGGGTGGATGAGCAAAGCTTGTTTCCAAGATGGAAAGCGAGTGAGCGGTCCAGAGAAGAGTGAGAGAGTATCGTAGAGTATAGGTAACTAGCTAACGCCGGCTCCGATTCAGCGTCCCGGCGAGCCTCCGCCTTAATTTCTGCCCATACCCACGACGCCTCCTCGTCCGGGTCCGTCGCCACCGGCTGCGACGAGTATCGGGATTCACCTGCTGGCATTGGTTGCAACACTGTAATGTCTTTTTCCTTCCTTTTGCAGAATTATTGGAGATTTAGCGACGGCGTTTCTGAGGAAAAAAGATCAAATATCAGATCATATAATACTGGGTCTAAACCTACCACGTTAACATTTAGAAGGGAATAATTTTCTCATTTGTCTGTATTGTACGGGAATCAATGCATCTTCAGTTACTACCACTCTTTTATCTCTAAATAATATTGCTAATTGCACCAAACATATGTATAAACAAGGGTGTCAATTTGAGCCATTCAATCAAATGGGTCAAACGGGTTAACGACCAAAAGTCATAAATTTTACATAATTTTGAAATTTTTTTCAATGAACAATTTTTTTAACACAACGTTTTATAAATTTTCATTTTTTAAAAAGAATTATGTTTTATCTTAGGTTTTTACAATGAGTCCATTTAACTGTTCGGCCCGTTTGGCCCGTTAGTATAAATAACAACATCGACTCTAATTCTGAAACCGATTGAACTGGTGGGTCGAATTCACCTGGAAATCGGTATAAAAGTTCTCATTTCTTCGGCTTGGTTAAGGTCCAATTTTGTATTTTTACATGGTAAAACTCTGAAGGCGGCGTTTGGTTCACAGAATGTTTATTCCTGGGATGGAATCTGTCAAAGAATAGAATTCTGGAAGGAATGGAATATGTCTATTTAGAAATGAAGGCCGGTGAAGATGAAATTTAGGGTTTGGTTTTAGAACTGTTAAAATCTTCGGAATGGAATTTATATTCCATGGCACTGACACAAGGAAAATAGATTCATTCAAAAGTGGTTTTTTTTAAAGAGAAATCTTCATTCCATTCCTTTTTACTGTCAAACAGCACATCGGAATGGAATTTTCATTACAATTCCATCAAATTCCATCAGATTCTGTGAACCAAACGCCCCCTGAAAAACCAAGATCGCAAGAAAATGATGCTATAAAGAGTTTATAAAGAAAAATTCCAACATGTTTTTATATTTTTGTCCCTGTGTTACTTTTTCTAGACATGTTTTCAAGTTTATTTTTTTATTTTTGTTTTAGTGAAATTTAGCTATTAGAATTCGGTTTTTCAGTTTTTAAAAATCTCAATTTACTAATTATAATTAAATTCTAAAAGTCAAATTCCACAAAACTATTTAAAAAAATAACCTTATGAATTTTTTGGGAAAAAAAAATGACATTAGAGGACTAAAACGCAAAAACACATTAGTTTTTTTTCATAATAAACACACACACACGTATATATGGTTGGGTTAGGTAAGAACATCTCAGTTCCGCGAGAACGTGAAAATTATTCCAAAATGCACAAATTTATATATTAAATACCCCAATTTAAAAATTAAATTTATAACATAAAATCATTATTGGTCTTCAATATTTATAAATAACATAATCTAACATTAAATTACATTTAAAAATTAAATTCATTATATTATACACTAAATGCACAAATTTAAACGTTAAATGCATAAAATTTTTAAAATGCACAAATTCATACATAAAGTGGACAACTTATCATTGGATATGTAAGTGTTTACATGAAATGCATTAATTTATCGATACATAAATTTCTGCATCAAATGCATAGTTTTATACATTAAATGCACAAATTTCAAGATGGTTGTTTCGTTGTCACGGAATTGAAGGGTTCTTACCGAAACTTAATCTTATGTATATAATATACAAAACTTTCCTTATGAACCCTGTACAGAAGTTCATAAATGTTCTACTCATAATGGCAATAGCATATGGAAGATACTATATGTTAACCTCCAAAGGAAGGATTAGAAACCGTCATAATTTGTTAGACAAACTAATAAACCATCATAAATATATAAATGTGATCAAGGGTTAAAAATCACCAAAACACTGAACGATTTGAAATTAAATCATTTCCATCTAATGTGCACATTGCAAAACATGCGTTCCAAATGATACAACTATTTTATGCAAAGTCATTCTCATTTGAATTATTCAAAAAAAATGTCACGAAGCAGTCTGCACAACATAATGGGGAAAACTAATTCCACACCATTAGTTGCCTGATTACAGGTTTTAAGAATATATTTTACAGAAACATAAACACCATTTAATTGCAACAAACAAACTAAAGAACACACCTACACACCACAAATGAGTATTTCAAATACTAAAGAATCGAATCATATACATGTATGTTATGTGTACCTTTTTGTAGGAGTAAGAAATGATGCATCTGATGGATGAGATTTTTTATTCGAACTTGAACCTTTTCTCGATTATTATGTTGGAGTCTGGATTGCAGTAATGCTGAAGACACATTTATCCTTCCGTTCGCCTAAGAATAAGGTACCCCATCTCATTATTGTCCCATCAGTTGAAGAACAAGGAGTTTCATTGACTAGATGCAGCGATAAAAAGTGCCAGCAAAACTTGCTATCTGTCCAAATCAACAAAGCAGCACCAGACTAGTACTATACTCTATGTCCAAGACTTTTGACTTGTTCCTATAGACCATCATCCACCTGCTTTCTTCACAATTCCGTTGTGTATTGCAAAACCAGAGCTTGGTATGTAACGTTCTTCTTTGTCTTCAAACCGAAAAGGAATGTGCCTATTAATCCTCAGACCTTTGTGCTCCTCACATCGTTTTCTCCCAGCAACAGGCACTCTTGTACAAAGAGAAGCATCCTCCAGGGTGACTCCACAAGTATGATGATGGTTGTCATTTGTGTTAGAAAGCAAACGAGGTCTTACAATTGCGTTAACTTTCATCCCTTTGTGGTCAGCACATCTCTTTCTTCCCTCGACCGGCAGCCTTGTACATATAGATCCATAACCTAAGGCCACACCACATATATGGGCATCACCGCTGTTTATATCGCACTCATTTGATACTGATGTAGGGCGTATGCAGCTGAATTTGAAAATTCTAGAGAGGAAGCTTGTGTCCTCTTGCTTGGTATAGAAGCTAGATCCATTCTCCAACAACGGTGAGTCACATCGTTTAATATTAAGGCCCACCTTCTTTGGACGGAAGACATGAAGCTTCTTGAAAACCAGAGGTACCCTGTTAGTACTTGAAGCAGCAGAAATGAGCTTTCGATGTATGTCACTAGGGCGACGCTCCCCATTCATCCCTCTGTTCCATGCATAATCAAAGGTTTTCAGAAGCTGGGATTCTGCTTTCTCAGCATCCTTCTTACTTTCCATCTGTTATAAGATCAAAGCACATATGAATTTTCTTTTAAGGGTTATCTAATACCTATAAATAATAAGCTAAGAAAGACACATAGCAGAGTTTTTAAAAGGACTGTTTGAGCAGTATGCTACTGTTTAACATTTCAAACGGTTAAGGAAACTTGTTTTTACATACAAGATTTGTGGGAAGTTTCTTTTCTTGATTGCTTAGTATCAAAATCAAAATGTTTTTAGAGAGTTATCTATTGATCAATAGTCTCCATCAAGGAATAAGGAATAGAAGTAATTTGGAATCAGAAGATGTTCCTTACCGGAGCCCATCTAAACGCAATGGCAAACCCATACAAGAATATGTCAGAGAACAATCCAAGTACTTTGCGGTCATTTTGCTCACCATTTGGCCAACCATTCTCTAAATGAGCACCATCACGACCATACTGCTGAAGTCTGGTCCTAACATTGTCAGCTTGTCCAAGATAAACAGGAATTATGTTTTTAGAGTGAAGTTTGGTACTACTACTTCCGTTAGTTCGTGAGAGTGAAACAGCAACCCCGAGCTCATAAAGCCCTGGACAAGAAGAACAATTTGGAAGATTGTGAGTCCTGTATCTCTCTGCACCATCCTTGTTCATCAAATAATCCTCCCAGTCGCAAGGCCCAATAAGGATCTGGAAATTCACATGCATAAATAATTAAATATCATCAACGATCAATTACACCAAGGACAAAATAGATGTGATATTAGTAGTAATTTAAAAATTTTGAAAGCACATAAAAATTGAAGGTGGTACATGGAGTTTTGAACTATGTATAGCAAGGTGTAAAACTGAAATTGTGTGATTCAGGAACTCCACAGACAAGTGAGGCAAAATCAGTTTTAATCCAGTTGAAAAGAACTAAATTAGAAGCCAAAACTTCAGATAATTCAAATACAACAGAGAGATTATTGTACCTTTGAACTTCAAATTATTAGCATCTAGTGAAATTAGGAACTGGATTGAAGCAAAATCAGTCCAAATTTGACCTACAGTAGCAGCCTTGAATCCAAGCACAAAAGTTCCTTACATCTAATTCAACTCATAAGTTATTTACATTTTGTTTAACTGTGAGCATAAAAGTTGAGTTCTAAATGGCATTGCTAAATCATCCAATTTTTTCTAACTTAAAATACACCACCTACTGGCTAGATCGCTGGAGTATATAATTTTGTTACAAAAAGACTATAAATCTATAATAGTAAGGTGTTAACATCTTCAGAGTTCAGATCAAGACCTACAGTAAATCAGTAATCCAAATAAGAGAACCTATGCCATTGTGGCATTGTTCTTCATATCCCAATTCCCAACAAACATTCATACATACATGGAATGGAAGGATTAAAATTTTTGCTGAGAACAATTTTTGATGGAAGCATTAAACTATGTCGGAGCTGAGAACAAGTTTTGCTGATTAATGAATGAAATTCGAAGTAAAACAGTGTCATACATGTTGCTCGCAATCCAGATCTACTTGGATAGCAAATTGTAAGTAGAAGGATTAAAATTTTATGCAAGTAAATAGGTACAGAATAAATACGCAATGACATAGTTTGCTTGAAAATAAAAGGATTAGAGTAATGTCTTCACATGATTCATATAAAAAATTATAGCAATCAAATCTCGAAGAACCAAGGACTGGGATCACTGTGCTATTGTTCCTCAAATCCAAAATCAACCAAAAAAATCACACATACAGAGAATGATGGAAGCATTAAACTATGTCGGAGCTGAGAACAATATTCACTTACGGATAACTTCAATTCAAAGCGAAACAGTTTCATAATTGTCGCTTTAAATTCAGATCTACTTCAAAAGCAAAATGTAAATATGAAAGAGGATAAAACCAGAAGCTTACCTTCCATTGGGAGAAAGCTGAATCATGTTTGGTGCGTCTACAGTCCTCTCTCTTCAGCAACGGTGAATCGGAGACGCCGGGATTGAAGGTTCTTCGTCCCATCGCGCTCCGCCGTGCCGATTTCGCAACTGCCCGTTATCCTGCAATGAACCGCTCTCTTATGCGGCGCGGTTATTTATTTAAACAGCCTATAAATACTCCCAAGACTATTCGATTGTTTTCACTTTTGTGCTTTTTATCTAACAACTTGTTTTTCAATTTTAGTTTTTAATTTTAGTTTTTAAGTTATAGTTTAATAAAAAAAATAAGGGTTTCTATGAAAAGTGAAAAGTTGTTTAGATGATGAAGTTTTAGTTTTAAGAAAAATAAGAT
This sequence comes from Centrapalus pauciflorus, assembly GCA_020465985.1. NCBI lineage: Eukaryota > Viridiplantae > Streptophyta > Magnoliopsida > Asterales > Asteraceae > Centrapalus > Centrapalus pauciflorus. The sequence goes on along the minus strand of JAANYP010009468.1, from coordinate 1,886,976 downwards.
GAATGATTATAAAATAAGTAATATAGAATAGGTGATAGAAAAGTAAGATAGAGAATGAGAGTATTATAAAAAATACAAGGTAGGTATTAGAAAAGTAATAGAAAGAATATGAAAAGTGGTATTTTAAAAAATGAAATGAAAATTTATGAAATTGTTGATAAGTAAACAAGTTTTCATTTTCATTAAAAACTGAGATAAAAATTTTAAAAATTTTCATAAACTAAACGCACCTTAACTTTTCAGTCCCCTGCAAACTTTCTTCATATTTAAAGAAATTTTTTTAAAACATCATGAAATTCTTCATATTATTCATCCATCTTCGTAACTTTATTTTATATTTTAACTCTTTTAATTTATTTTTTGTAATCAACAATATGTATGTTTGCTTACTAATTATTATTATTTATATATATTAAATACTATTAATCTAGTTTAATATTTTAATTATTGAAATTTTTAATTCGTTCATTTTTTTTTCATCACCAGAATATATTTTATGATTTACGAAATTACAATACATTTTAATTTATATATTACGACAAAGTTAAAATTTTCATCTTAAAAATTAAACATGATTACAATACAAATAAGAGAAATTACATCATATAAAAATAATTAATAATTTCGAAGAATATTTTCTATTCCTCCCAAATCAAAATATTGGTTAGAACCACAGAGTGTAACCGACTTCTTCTTGAGGTTCTTGTTGTTGTTTTAACTCATTTGTTCATTTCTTAGAGTACTTAATAATTTCCAAGATTATTTTCTTCTTGTTCAGCTCTTTTCGTTATAATTCTCATTTCATGGATTTGTCCCTTTTTATTTTTTTTGTTTTATACCTTCCTCTTCGTCATTGGGTTTCAACATTTTGTTCTATTTCATCATCTTCACCTTCAAAATCATCATTTAAATTAACACAAAAAGATGACGATCCTATTGATTTGTTTGGCTTTTAAGAAGATTCTGAATTAGTCGATACAATGAAATTACTTCTTTTTTGACAACTAGGATCGAATTTCAAACCTTTTTTAAAACTTGTACTTGTTGTAGCAATTTTTTTGCGGTGGTCAAGGGAGCTACGCCCCCTTGCGGGGTCCTAGGGGCAGTGCCCCTAGCGGCGTCAAGGGGCGTACGAAGCTTTAAAGTGGTTTAATGTTAGTATATATTTCTTGGTGCATTAACTTTATTGAGAAAGCTTAACAGCTTTTGTGTGTAAATATGAGCTACCTTAATAGCTTTGTTGATGTTAAGACTAAGCTGTTAAGATAAGATTGCTAAGATAATGGTTGTTAAGATAAGTTTAGCTTACCTTAATAGCTTGGGGCTTGTGAAGACAACTATCTAAACAGCTTTGGTGCTGTTAAGGCAAGACTGTTTTGCTTGTGAATATTGTTATCTTAACAGCTTGAATGTTGTTAAGATAATGTCGCCGTTAAGAAAGTGGCGGTTTCAATAGTTTTAGCTGGTTGAATGAGAATTTATCTTATCTTATCCACTTGATTTCGTTGGTAAATCAACACACACACAAACGAATTTATCAGTAAAGGCTAACACATTTTCTTGCGATTATCGCATAACAAGGTTTGATTACCCAACCAGGGCAAATAATTGTTATTGGAAAGTGAAGATACACGATCACAATAACATCCAAGTGATTTCCAAGTTTGTTTATGTCTTATACCCACGATTTTCTAACATTAGGTTCAAATGGTCAATATGTCGCATGTATCCTCTTAGTTTCCCAATAGATGCAGGGTCAGCCCATTGGGGTGTGCAACCTAGTTTCCCAATAATTATGTAAATGGTCCTTTATGTTAAAAAAGATGAAATACCCTTGGAGTTAACCTCTAAGTTAACAGTCGTTAGATTGAGGAACAAAAATGTTATAAAAGTTTATTTTCAAAGAGCATATGTATAATTAGTTTGCTTCAGAGACCAAATTTGTGATGTTGCATATACCACATGGATCATTTGTGTAATTTACACAACTTGAAATTACTAAAAAAATGAAACAAAATATTTTTTAAAAGTAAACAACTTGTTAACTGTTTTAATTTCTATTTCACAAACATATAAATGAATTTGATATTAAAACAAACAACTTGACTGTTTCCCAATCTAAATTAAAAAAACATACAAATGGAATTTGTTTTCATAAATATACAACTTTATGTCTGTTTCATTGGCATATTTGCTAATCGTTAGTTGATGTTTGATTTGATACATTCAGAAGAAGTTGAAAAAATTATATTTTAATATTCTCTAAATGTCATGTTTGGATCAAAAGATGATGAGTTTTGATTGTTGTACAATCGTTCTTTAATTTCAATAATTATACATTGTTAATTAGAGTATATATGCAGAGATGACATTACTACTGCTTTATAGCTCAAATCATAATCTACCAAAGGGGAGGCTTTTTTCCTCCCATTATGACGATGGTGTCATATTTTTGGTCCTTCCCTTTCCCTTGGCCTTATGATCTTGTCATTGGTGGACTTGTTTTAGCATCCTGTCATCGTCATTCTTAAAAGCTTCAAAGACACATTTAATTGTATTGCTTAAATTTTGTTTTACTATTATCTATCAGATTTTAAAGATTTGTTTTATTTGAATCTATTCTATTGCAAAGTTTTTTTTTACTATGAAATCCAAACAAACCCTTCATACATCTTTCTAATATAATAATATAAATTATTTATTTAATGTGTGGAAATTCTACTAATTTTACTAATCATATATATTCATTAAAGGGATATATGATTAAGAAAATAAAAATGTGTAAGTAAATTGCTATTGGGCATGACACTGTCACCCTTATCACTTTTTTTTTTAAATTTATTTAATTTCGTTTTCAATTTAGTCAACTTTTGTTGTGGAATTTTAGATTAGATTTAAATTATTAGATTAGGTGTTACTATTACACGTCAACATCCAATTGATTTGAAATAGAAAACGATCGGTATATGTTTTTTATTTCAATGAGTTTTCTTTTTTTTTTTTTGTGAATTTTCATCTTAATCGTGAGTTGATTCATAAAGAATATCAAGAGGGGTGAGGGGTGTAAAACGCATTGATTTGGACCTCTTTTCATGCTTTTATTAACCTAGATTTTTTTTTTCTAGCAGTTGCAACCAGTGGTGGATCCATGAATTATTTTTATGGGGGTCGAAATATATCACGCTGTGACAGTACGAGTGTTTGTGGTTCTATAAAAATATTTACGCCTCAAAAGTCCGGATCAGTTCATTTTGATTACATAAAAAAAATACGTAAATGATATAACTCATTAATCATTACAAACTAAAACAAATTATATTCTACAGTTGTCCGTACGAATTTTCATCTTTTGAAAACGAGTTATTAGTTATTACATTATCGTTTAAAACATTGAAAAATTCTTTCTATATGGTGCAAATGCAATAGTCCTTTAACCGTTCATCACCAATTGAATTGCGCTATTACTTGTGGAATTTGTGGAGAAGTATTAGAATGTTTTCCACTTGATGAAATTCAAATCTTGATAAAAAAAATTTCAATAATCGATTTATATTGTCTAATGAACTAAAACAATTAAACAAATGTAACTTAATGTTAATTGTTAAACACTAAGAGAGTGTTTGGATTTGAGTTTGAAAAAGTGTTGTAGCATTTTGAAAATTAATGATTTAAATATAAAAAAAAGACTAAAACAACAAAAAAATATTATTACAAACAACAAGTAAGTGACGATAAATCTAACAATATATTCCTAGTCCAAACCAAATGTAAAGTATCCAACAATATATTAGCTCAATAAATGAATATTCAATATACATGTATTTTAAATTATTTGTTAAATGAGTAACAAACTATTAAGTTTTGTATATTTGCGTAGATTTTGTAATAAATTTGTTTATATGTGTAGAATTTATAAAAACTAACAAAGATATTGGGGTCGAACTTAAAAAATCATAGGGGTCAAAAAAATTTCGATTATAAATATAACACGTAAAATGAAAGAGTTATCGAGGTCGTTTAACCCCTATCCCCAAACCTTACATCTGCCCCTGGTTGCAACGGATTAACATTTCATATATTATTAATTTACAAATAAAATTAAAATTTTTAAAATATAGATGTCACAAAAAGTTAAAACAATATCAACGTTAAGTTATAATACGTTAACCACGGTTGTTAAGATCGGTCGATCCTACGATCCTACCAATTAAAAATTTGAATTATTTGTTGCATACACTTATATTTCATAATTCATAATATGGAATTGCATGTATAAGTATTTGACAATCAATATAAACTCACTAAGCTATTGTAACTACTGTTATAGTTGATTAAATTATTTTAGAGACAGATAAGGCCAAGAAAGTTGTCGAGTCATCAGACAAGTGAGCTTGTGATATATCAAGAAGTGCGAAGCTTAATTGAATAGCTCAATTTGTTATTGGCAAGTCTTTTGGATACAAGTAGGGATGAAGTAGGGGTGAGTTCGGTATTGGACCGTACCGAACAGGTACCGAAACCGAATTAAGAGTTGTGAAAAAACCGAATACCGAACAAATTAATTTTATATGGTAACGGTTCGATTCCGGTTCCGGGACCGGGTTTTTGATGCCAATCATGTATTGAGGCCGAATTAGGAAAATGTACCAAATACCAAAAAAATACCAAATATTACACCCGAATACCGAATTTCAAATACCGAGTTGCGAATACCGAATACCAAATAATCTCTTGCTTCATGCACTGCGCCTTCTTTTTGCATAAAGGTGGTACCCATATTCGCCCAAATCTCAAGTGGTACCAAATATCCAATTGAACATATATATTCGGTTTGGGATCAGGATATTCGGGATAAATATGGTACCGAAACCGTGAGTACCGAATACCGAATTTTAAGAAATTTAAAACTTTAGTACCGGACCGAATATATTAATTCGATATCGGTCGGTACCTGTCCCGGTTCGAGAAATCGGCTCCGTCGCTCACCCCTAGGATGAAGCTAGTTAGGATCATGTCCTTAAATTGAATTATCTATGAAATGAAAGAGACATGTATTGTTATGATAATTTATGGATGATTGAATCATTTTATAAAACTTTAATTGTGTTGTTATTCAGTGTATCCTATTATTTTTGTGACGGTGATTGTTTATGAATTATGGTTTGTCATGTATTTAGATAAGGTGTTACAATACATGATTATCTTGTGACATTATTCTTAAATAAAACAATGTAACGTATTGGATTAAACAGAGAAAGATTGATGTATAGGCCACGGTACCATACAACTAAAAATATAAAAGGATGTTGAACCATTAAAATATAAAATTAGTGCATCATATTGTTTCTCACTTCTCAAGATATATTTAGTTTATCACAATAACTTAAGCATACACACATATAAGTATCACTCATTATGCACCGCACCAGAAGGCACCACCTTATAAAAATGTTTTAATTTTTTTTCATAAACATGTTTCAATTAACATTAAAAAGATGATGTGTAAATTTCACATACATTCATATCTCATAACTCCTTAAATGATATGAACGTACACTTACATAAGTTTACATGTATGTGAATATACATTTATGTGATGCATGATTTCATACACATAGAATGTGTAAATATGCGTGAAATTTATACATCATCTTTGTCATGCTAATTACAAGTTTAAAACATGTTTATGAAAAAAATAATAAATTTTTTTTAAGAATTGTACCTTCTGGTACGCTGCATAATAAGTCATACTTATTTGAACTTAAATGTATGACTACACACACACACACACATAGAGTCAGGTTCAAATAAGTCTCTCGAAATCAAGTGCACCCGAAGGTACCAACCTTAAAAAGCTTTTTTAAATTTTATTTTCACATAACCATGTTTAATTTAATGTTATACGCATAATATATGAATTTCACATAGATTCACAATTTCTGTGTCCTTAAAAACTATGTGAATGCTCAATGCATATCTATGTGAATGGTCATCCATGTGAATGATCATTTCACACCATGTGAATGGTGTGAATGACCATTCACGTGATCTTTTTTTTACCATTCACAAGATTTATGATATTGCTCATTTTGAAAAAAATCTTATAATGTTGTCTTATACACGTCTATTCAAAAAAAAAATATATGTGAATCACATTAGGTACGCTGATGAACCTGACTATATATATATATATATATATATAGGGAGGTTCCATTGAGAACTTTTGTGCATCGAGGCACAAAAGAACCTCCACTGACCCTTGGATGAAAAAAATGTGTGGGTTAGATCAAATGGCAAAAGGGTAATTAAATAGAAAGTTTTATGCATCAAGTGCACATAATGAAATTCGCAGAGGGGTAAAACAGGAATTATGCAATCCTTATTTAATTATTACACTTCCAAAATTAACAACAATAATACAAATTCAAAATACATCAAAATACATGCATATCGTTCATCTCTTCATGCATATCGTTCATCTCTTCCAAAAATAAATCATGCATATCGTTCATCTCTTCCAAAATCAAAATACATCAAAATACAAACATGAATCGTTCATACAAACATAAATCATGCATATCGTTCATCTCTTCCAAAATCAAGAGGGGGCTAAGAGAGAGGAGAGAGAGAGAGAGAGAGAGAGAGAGAGAGAGAGAGAGAGAGAGAGAGAAAGAGGGAGTGATTTTAGGAAAGAAGTTAATGGTGATTTTCATACCAAATTTAGCTATTAATTATCTTAAAAACATTTAAATTCAAAAATAATTTCTATACATTTAATATCCCCTAAATGCTCTTTATGCACCCTTGGTAGATAGTCTGATGCACAAAAGTTCTCAATGGTGCCTCGATGCACAAAAGTTCTCAATAGAACCCCAATTTATATATATATAAATATATATAATATGGTTCGTGTGAGTACCTAAAAAATGTAGAGTACCGTGAGTACCTGTGAACACACGGGTTTCAGATGTGAACTTGCTCCGAAAAAAGTTTTTTTTTTTTTTTGAATTTTTTTTCATATTCATTTTGATACAAATAATATAAGGCTATTCGTAAAAAAATTATATACATTTACACTTTTTATCATCTTACAAGTCATGTGAACGTGAAAAAATTCATGTGAACATGCTTAGTGGTGAACACACGTTGACAACAGTACAATTCATGTGAACACACACGTTTCACATAGTTCTAGTGTGTGTTTATGTGTGATTTTTTGCAAGTAGTCTTGTATTATTAACTAGTTTTTCTACCCATGTAATACATGAGTACATTTATAAGTATTTATTGTTTTAAAATAAATATAATCATAACATATTACTATAAATTTTATAATAATGATAATGAAAAAATTATAACTTTTATAATCATCAAAATTATAAAACTTCTATATGATAATCCTTTTATGTTATTATTTTAGTAAAATTAGTTTTCTTACATAGTAATTATTTTGTGTTATTATTTTAGGATAATTACATATATAATTATTAATTTTATAACCAAACAATTTTCTTTATAACTCAATGAGATAGACAATAGTTCATAATGAACATTCAATCTTCAGATTTGTTAAAGGACATAATGGATGTAGAATAAATCCATGTATTATTTAAAAAAATAAAAAAATTATGAATTTATAAATATACCTTAAACCATATTTTATACAATTATCGATAAACTTTATTCAATATCTATTATTAGTTGTGCTTTGAAATTGTATAATATATAATCCAACATATTTAATAAAACAAATCAAAAGAAATCATTTTGAATAAGATTATGGGTTAAATCGGGAAGTTGTTAAAAGTATTTGGTTATATTTCTTTCTAATGGTACTTTCATGATGGTTAAATTTAATTAGGTGGTAATTAAAATTTATTATATACAAATCAATTAAAAATAAAATTGGATTAAATATATATGGAAGCTTTTTAGGCGGGAAAATGAATTTTTCATGAGCTAATAAGATGACACGTGGCACAAAATATTTTCTTTTATTAATATATATAGATATATAGATATAGATTTAAACATGATTATGAAAAAATTTTCAAAAAAAATTGATTTTAAGCGAGGTACCTCCGGTACTCTGCAAAACTAGTGATACTCATTTGAACACACACACACACACACACACACACACACATATATATATGGGAGGGTTCTTCTAAGAACCTTAAATAATGTGGGAACCTAAGAACTAATCTCATCCATTGATTTCATGAAATCAATGGCTTATATGTAAGATGGCATTTTTGAAATTAAGAAGGCTTTAGGGATTTTTTTGTTGGAAAAATGGGTGGGTAAGGGTATATTGGGGATAACATTGAAAAAGGAGCAACACGTTTTTCCACACACAATTAATTCCCTCCTCGTTTTTCTCTTCATCCTTTTTTTTCTTCCAAAAAAAACCACCAGAGTTTTTCTCTTCATCCTTTTTTTTCTATGAATACTATACAACTTTATATGTAGATTAAAACATATTCTATGGAGTCAACATAATATTCTATGGTGAATATACAACATTCTATGACGGAGATACAAAGCAACACAATCCGATCGAACATTCGACAATCACAATCAATGATGCCCATGATGGAATCTTTTACAAATTGCATTAAAACAATGGATTCAAAACTATGATGTAAAAAAAATGTATAACAATTCTAGTTACATAGAATAACAATATTCTATGTTGTATATGTGAACAATCTACTTAGATTAGTGGTATTCTATGAAGAATATGTGAACATTCTGCGTAGAATTGGGGTATTCTATATAGAATATGTGACACTTACCTAAGATCTATATAAATTTGCAAACAATCTGTAAAAAACTATAAATGTGAGAAGATCTATATAGATTTACACTGATACAAAATATGAACATTATAAGATAACATAAAATCTGAGAAGAATACAGATTAAAAAATCCAAAATCTATAAATGTTTATTGAAGATCTATTCAAACAACATAGAATACAAAAATCTATATACATTTACAGACAATCTATAAAAAACTACAAAGAATACAAAATAATCTACGTAGAATAAATCTTTTTTGTCGTGTCTTTCCTATTGTCTTGCTCAGAGCTCTCGTCGTTTAGCAAGGTCTTGAGCGTTTCATCTTTACCCGATTCTGCGATTTCAAAATATAAAATAGACTAGAAAATATGAACATCATAATATAACATAAAATATGAGTAGAATACAGATTAAAAAATTCAAAATTTATAAATGTTTATAGAAGTTCTATTCAGACAACATAGAATACAAAAATATATATAGAGTTACAGACAACATAGAATGCAAGATATTCTACGCAGAATGCAACATATTCTACGTAGAATGGAAGATATTCTACGTAGAATGCAACATATTCTACGTAGAAGAAACGTTAAATAAAACAACGAATACTCGAATCAAATATAAACATGACCTGGATTAGGAGAAAAACAATCGTCGACCTCCTCATCGGCTGCAAAACCATTTGGAAAAATATTACATGGGGTCTGTTGAAACGTGTCGATCGACTCCATGGATTCAGGTGAAATAAAAAAAACGAAATGGTTTTCCGGCGACGGAATCGAGCTTCTTCTTGCCGGAAAAAATGGAAGAAAAAGAAAAATTTATTGACAAACTCATTGATGATTACATAGTTTAATTAAAGGACAGCAAGATGGAAACTTTTCTGAAAAGTTGCATTAAAGGAAGGAGGAAGAATGACTGATTTGCCCTTAGTGGACCCAACCATACTTGAAAATATTCACAATAATGCCATTGATTATCCACCATTGATCTTATTTATCCAATGGCTGAAGTTGGTTCTTATGTTTCCACATTATTTAAGGTTCTTAAAAGAACCCAATCCTATATATATATATATATATATATATATATATATATATATATATATATATATATATATATATATATATATAATATGGTTCGAGAGAGTATCACCCATTATGCAGCGCACCAGAAGGTAACAACTTTTAAAAAAACTTTTTTTAAATTTTTTTTTCATGTACATGTTTTAATTAACATTGTGAAGATCATATGTAAATTTCACATACATTCACATCTCCTAGCTCCTAAAAAATAATGTGAACACACACTTATATAATTTTGAATATATGTGAACACACATTTATGTGATGCGTGTTTTCATGCACTTAGAGTGTTCGAATTTGCGTGAAATTCACATATGATCTGTGTAATGTTAATTAAAACATGTTCATGAAAAAATTTAAAAAAAATTACTTTTAAGAATGGTACCTTCTGGTGCGCTGCATAATGGGTGGTACTCACTTGAACCTAAATCTATATATATATATATATATATATATATATATATATATATATATATATATATATATATTAATTAATGGATAATGAATAAAAAATTTAACGATGGGATCCGAGGATAGACGATTAAAGTCGTTAAATGGCACGTGCTACTAATACTTAAGAAGTAATATATTAAAATATTGAATATAAAAATATATCATATGAAAAATACAAAGTAACGATAGTCATCAAAACCACAACAGATGTAAATTAAAATGTTTAATATATTGATTTAAATATGTTATTTTAAATCAATAATTTAAATATGTTAAATTTCAATTTTTTTATTTTAAATTTTTTTTAATCAAATCACTGGTTAACAGTGGCGGATTTAGTTCATTACAATGGGTGTCACTCGACACCGATAAATTTTCAAAATACTGAGTTACGTATGTATCAAAAACCCGAGTGACACCTGCGAGTTTTTTTGAGTGACACCTACGAAAATTTTTTAAAATTATAACATACATATCTAAATTTATATTTGTTGTTTTTATTACTTAAATTTGTTAAAATAATACTGAGTTTTAATTAAAACTTTTTAAAAAAAAGTCCAACGAACTATAAAAACAACAATAAAGAATGTGAATTAAGTTAGTTCAAAAAGACTGAAAGATTTTTAAAAAGCCTAAAAAAATAGTCCATGTTTTTTAAATTTGAAACTCTTTTCCCTCTCTGTCTAGGCATAATAATATGTTTTTATCAGTTCTCATTTAGTCATTTCATTAGTTTATTTGTTAACTTCTTAAGTGTAGTGGGTAGATGTTTAATACTTTAATTTACTGAAATATAAAGTATATATGTTTAATTTACTGAAATATAAACTTATTCTATATTTCAGGCAATTAGGTCAAATGACAAATTAAATGTTAAGTGTTTATTTTTTAAGTTTTTTGATCAATTGTTAAACTTATTTGTTAATTCTTTAAAAAATTTTAGGGTAATAGACAAAATTTTGACAAGATTTCAAAAGATAAAGACTCAAAGACAACAATTGTAAAATTTTAATACTTACTATACTTATTTGTTTTAAGTTATAATGGTATCGTATTATGTACTTTTTTAGTTAGAAAAATCTTGTTATTTGTTAATTTTGTGTTGGCAACCCGTTTCGGTGACCCGATTCGTCTAGGAAAATACTTTGAAAATCTAAGTATTAAACTTACTCTAAAAAAGTGACACCGATAACGGAAATTCCTGGAGCCGCCCCTGCTGGTTAACTCAATTATTATAATCGTCTTATTATTGATGATTTGGTAACTTTGAATTGATAAATTTAAAAAACATATGTGATCAAAAATGACAAGAAAAAAAAAGATTGAGAAAACAAAAGAATATTACCAAACGTGGATTAATATATAAATATCATATTTTGGACAAAATATCTATATCTATATCATATATAATAAGAAAACTATTTGAAGTTTCTGGACCATTGGATGGAAAGAAATTAATGGTCCAGATTAATGACAACTCATAATTATTTATGAAATGTCTCTTATACCATTAATTAAAATCAATAATTATACTCATGTCATATTTTTTAATTCATTTTCTAAATTTACTACCTTAACTTAATTACATTAAATTTGATTTTAATTATTTCATTAATGAATTAATATTAAATTAATATTTACCTAAAATAAATATGTGTCATTATTATCCTTAATGATCATAATTAATAAAAATGTGAAAATTTAGATTTAAATGTAGAAGTGCAGTAAATAAAGTTAAAATTTTTTGTTAATTATTTTGCTATCAAAATTTAAAATTTAATTGATAAAACTTCAATTGTGAATATGATAAATTTTGATTGTTGATTTTCAGATATTTCATTTTTATATTTTATCATTTTTGAAATATACACACATTCACATAATTGAAATTTTTTGTTTCTTACATTGATATTTTTCATATTTGAAGTTAACAAAAATTAAAAGAAACATTTTTTGCAAACACATATCATCTGTTTTTAATAATACAATATAATAATATTTTTTTATTTAATATCAAACAACTAAGTATTTTTTTAATCTTTAATTTAACTAGCTTTCAATTTTTTTATTTTAATTATATATAAATTTTATAATAACTTATTAAAATATAAAAAAATATGTATTTTCTAATATGTATATATTATAATAAAACAAACAATTCATGTCATATGTCACTTCTACAATACAAGAAAATTTTATTTTTCCACCTCTTTTTCTAAATTTAAAACCTTAACTTATTTGCATTAAATTTTGACTTTATTTTTTTTCATTAATTAATTATTAATAAATTAGATTTTGTAACATTTAAATTTAATGTTTATTTAAAATAAATATCTATCATCATCATCCATAATAATCATAATTAGATCCAAATATAAAAATTTAAATTAGTTGTGGAAATTATTATTATTATGAATAATAAAGAAAAACATCAAATGTCACGTGTCACCTCTACGTTCACCAAAAAGATAATTACAACTTATAAAAAATAAAAGATAAATACAATTTAATATTTTAAAAAAGATAAATATACTATATTTTTTAATATGTAAATGATAAAAAATAAACACAATTATTATATTTGTATGTTTTTATTTTTACTCATATACATTTTATATAAATAAATTTAATTAAAAATATCCACGTAATACGTGGGTTATAAACTAGTACATATAAAAAGTATAATCAACCAACCTAATTTAAAATATACATATTAAATGTATTAATTTATACTATTTCTCTTAATATCATATTATTTCAAACATAATATACAACTGTATTGTTTTTTTTATTTATAACCTATGATATTATATGTTTTATAACGATTTGAATATATCATTATAATTACATTAATTTTAATAACATTCTGATATAAAATTACTAGTGTCCGAACTATTTTTAAAATGATTAAATTTTTATTGTTTAATTGTCTGACACGCAACTGGCATATTTTATTAATATTTTAATGATATAAAACTGTTTTATTTTTCTATATAACATGTAAATATTTTATTTTTTATAATTTTTAATACAATTAAAAAATTTAAACAAATTAGAATATATTATTATGATCGTATTCTATTTATCCACATGATATAAAATTTATTATAGTATAAACTATTTAAAAGGAATGAGTTTGGATTTTAATACTTTATCTGACTGAATACTTCAAACTAAATTTATGGAAGTCGTTGTCAAATTTTTGATACATATTTAGCGGTATAGGTGAGTTAAGTTGCATTAGTTCGACTCGTTAAAAACTTGAAAATATTCTTAAACAAGTTTGAGCTTGATTTCTAACTCATTAATCAAGTAGCTTAAGTCCGACCTTTAGTCATCAAGCTTACTAGCCTGATGAGCTTAAACGAGTCTTATATAAATATATACTTTAATTAATAGGTATATAATATATAAATTAAATTAAATACTAAATATATAAAAGATAAAAATATATATTAAAAATAAACAATAAAATTAAATTAAAAATATAATATATAATAAACAAGTTGATTCGATGCCCATAAAATCATTTACGAACCAAGCTCGAGCTGACACTTTTAAATAAGTGGAGCTCAAATCTTGGACTCGAACTTGCCTCGACTTGTTTACATCACTAACACAACCACATGGGCGGACCTATATAGGAATTGGGGGTAGCCCGTGCAACGGGTCCCCTTCCAAATAATCTCGTTTTGCAGTGAAAATTTTTTAAAAATTTTATATGTGCAACTGGTGAATTTTTATGTGTGCAACTTATAGTATTCAAGAAAATAAAAAATTATGTATACAACTTTGTTAAAAGAATTTTAATACCTCAAAAAATTGATGCCTAAATAACTAAATAAATAATTAATACGATAAATCAACAACATCCAATCATATTTCAAAAAATAAAACCCAATAAATCCAATACTACTTTAAGCCCATTAACCCAATATTCTTTTTTAAATCCAATATTAATTTTAACCCAATTCCAAAACTCATAATAATTTTACTTTAAAAGCCCAATTGTTATTCCTAATCTTTTATCTTTTATAAATTCTAGTATTCTATTATTATTTGAATCTTTGATCCTCATTGCTTGCTATTAGTGTTTAATTGTGAATTTGCAATTTGTGTTGAACAAATTTATGTTTTTTAGTTTTTATTTTTTTTTATTGAAAGTTAAAAGTGTGTGTAATTTATCAATTTTGTGAAGTCTAATTGAAAATTTGAAAGTTGAAATTGATTTGTGATTTGTTTTGTGTTTTTAGTTTCTTAATTGTTAATTTGTAATCTAGGGTTGGGTTTATAGTTTAAAGTTTATATAATCTAGGGTTTAAAGTTTAATGTGATTTGTCATTTGTGTTTTTAGTTTCTTTAATTGTTAATTGTAGGATTAATGGATAAAGAAAGTTAACGGAAAGCGGTAATAACGACGGTCCATCTTTAAAAGTTAGTAGAAAAGATTCAACTAAAATATCATTGTGTTGACCCGACCCGAATAAAATAGTCATCTTAATTTTTGAACCGTGAACGCGACAAAAATTTGTGCAACGAGTCCCGGTCCGCCACTACACAACCATACTTGGATTTTTTCCCTTTTTTTTTCTCAATCCGTTTTTTCTTTCAAACATATATATACACATTACCTGTACCTACTTTTAAATTCATATATATATATATATATATATATATATATATATATATATATATATATATATATATATATATATATATATATATATATATATATATATATATATATATATATATATATGAATTTAAAAGTAGGTACAGGTTAAGATTTTTATTAAACAAAATCATAAATTCTACATTATAGACTTCAACTTTTAAAACATTTATTTATAAAATAACAACAATAAGATAAGTGAAATCAAAATTTACAAAACTCGAAACAATTATCAAATTAAGAAGTATTTGAATTTGCATTTGATGCTATAGCGATTTGAAAACTGGTAATAAGATAACTGATGTAATAAAAAATGTTGTTGGAATTTGGAAATTTAGTGTTTGGAATAATTTCTGCTATTTGCTATCACAATTGTCAAATAATCAACTTTTAAAGTGTTTGGATTTATGTTTTAACTTGTAAAATAACCAAATAATCAATTATTAAACAAATAAACTATATTATTTAGCTTTAAAAAATATGGTAGGATTAATCCAGAACGACAGAACGCAAATAACCAATCAAATAATGAATGCAATTCAAACACCTTAAACTAATTATTTAAAACATCTGCAATTCGGGCTATGCATGGTACGATTTTTGTATAAAACTGAAACCGAAAGTGCGATTTTAAAATCAAAAAAATCAAGTTTGTGCATTTTTTTACGATTTGGTGTTTCCGGTTTTCATCAACTACAAATGTACAATTTTATATGCTTTCTTGTTTACTTATCTTATGTATACTTGATGATCCGTGTATGAAATTCTTAAATTTTAAAAAACTTCCGTTATGCGTTTAATTCGATTAAAGTTTATGTTTTTATGAAAAACCGATATGAATTCTCAACAACTTCAAGTTTAATAAGTATCTAAAACACATAAATTAGAAAATAGAAATTTTACTCGTCATCAAGTTTTCAACAATGTTGTCAATACATATGAAATAATAAATATATACTCATATGTAGATACTTGTATATATAGTTATATACAATTGACAAAATCATAAAATAATATATCTAATCATATATACTTATTTATAAAAGTATTGGTGCGGTTCAAATAATATGTTTGGTTTTTGGACGAAAACTACACTGAACCGCAAATTGCGGTTTTTGAAAAACACACAAAGCAAATCGACGGGTTTTCTTCGGTTCAATTTTTTTCAGTTTTGTTTTTCGGTTTTTAGATTTCTTTGCTTACCTTTGTTTGAAATGGTAATACACATAAAGTGTATTATATAGATGTCAGTCATGTCACATCTTCAATTCATAACCCTTTTATTTCTAACACTCTATCTTACAACCATAACACCTTCAGGATGTGTTTGGTTCGCTGTATCTGAAAGAATTGAAAGGGAAAAGAATCTAATTGTAGTCAATTCATGGTTCAACTATTAACTATTATATCAAGTAGTAAAGTATAAATTATGCACTAGAAAACCTTATTACATGACAATACTCGATTGTGCAGAAGATGTGAGTGTCAAACTTCATAACATGACGAAGCTTAACAATGGTATAATACATGTATAATATATCAGCTCACTCATAGTACAATGAATAACATCACCATTATTATTATTATTTATACTACAGAACTCACATACCCGTCTAATCACTTCTAAATCTACATCTTTTGTCCACAATGAGACTTGAACCCACAACTTTGGGGTCTTCTCTAACACCTTGATACCGCTAGACAAAAAACCTTTGGTAACAACATTACGCCATTATTGATGATTTCACTTTATTGTATCATAATAATCTAGCAACTTCATAACGTTAAATTAAATACCTTTGAAGTATTCACAAACTCGTGATTAATTTCATGTGGCCACCTATTTATCCGGATTTAGAGGTTATTAATGTCCAAGTCCCAAGATTCAAAGCAACCTCCTGGCACTTGTTCTTGGGAATGAGGTTCATTAAATGTGTCTTTAAAAAACTTATTATTAAGACCTTTTTAGCAATGAAATAGATGTAGATACAATGAGAAAGGGGCTTCCAAATTCCAATTCCATCCATCATTGACTCTCAATAATTTTGGTATTGCTCAGAAAAGTGGGACACCCTTGTCATTACTTTAAACCTCATATGTCCCCTCAAGGTTTTGTTTTTTTTGGCTCTCTTCAATTGTATTTTCTGATACCCTTTCTTCTTTTTTCCTTTGATCCTTTCTTTTTGGTTCTTCTTTTTTGTTGTTTTACACAGGAAAGATAACCTTATTGTCCAAATAATGTGATACGATTGTCTTTGCAGGCTTTCTTCTCACCTCCTTTGTATTCTTTCTCTTTCCATCATGCACTTCTTGGGTAAAAGTACTCTAAAGATACCTTTTGGGCTCTGATTTGGGGGAAAAAGAACAGCATTTTCTTGAAATTTAGAAAATAAAAAATGGAATCTGTTGGTGGGTGTTTGATAGTTTCAACAAATATTTGTGGGTTTCTTTAACTTTCCCATCATCATGCATGTATTGTGAAATATTGACGAAAAGCACTCTCAAGATACCTTTTTGGGCTCTGATTTGGTAAGAAAAAGGTATCATTTTTAACATTAAAAAATGGAATCAGTTGGTGGATGATTTTGAAGAAATAAAGAAGTTGGGAATTGGGGTTTCTTTTCTTTTTGGGCTGTTTTTGTTGGTTTCTCTGAGAATGATGAAGAGGCAAAAGAGTGGTACAGTTAGAGATCATCATGCAGGAGAGAGAGTTGTGCTAATTGCTGTGAAAGCATCAAGAGAAATTTCAAGAAATGCTTTGATTTGGGCTTTAACTCATGTTGTTCAACCTGGAGATAGTGCAAAATTGCTGGTTGTCATTCCTGCTCACACTTCAAGTAATATATTTTCAGCTCATTTCTGTGCTCTTATCTCTGTTTGTGTTTCAATTTAGGGTTCATATTAGTTTCCTCTTGATCTTGCAAAAGTGTCATTTGGACTTTTGACTTTGACTATTTAGGGTTTATCAGTCTTCACATCTATGAGTTTTTGATGATTTATATCTATCCAAGTTTAGAAACTTGTAATGTTTACTTTTGCTAGCAACTATGTGTTTATGCTTGATCAACTTTATCTACTAATGTTGAATCTTGAATTCCCAAAACCTTAATGAAATTAGTGGTGAAAGTAGACAATCTGTAAAGGTTTGAATTTACATATGGATTATGATTGTTTTTTGGGGTGAAATTTCTTTAGTTTATAATTAAATACTAAAATTTATCCAAGTTTGTGAAGAGTATCGACTGTTTTTGACCTGGATTTGTCTGCAATCGAACTTCATCATCAAGTTTGACTTGAAATTCAGAATGTGAAAGACTGACTAAATATGAGTTTCTTGATGCACATTGTTCTTGTAACATGCATAGGAGCTTGAGTTAAAGTTCCATCTTTTTGTAACCGAAATCAATGGGGTTTTCTTCAACAAGTTTGGTAAATTTTCAAAGTTTGTAGATATAAATTTGGAGCTTAGTTCATGCTTTTCTTGATCAAGATCTATGAACTAAATGCTGCGGTTGACTTCTTTAGGTCATAAGTTATGGAAACTTTCAAAATTCAACAGTGATTGCACTACGGGGCAATGGAGTTCTCTTTCGGGTGACATTAGGGATCATAAGGACGAAATCACCGAATTATGCTCTCAAATGATGTTTGAACTTCATAATATCTATGATTCAGACAAGGTTAGTCTCGTCATTCAGCGTTTTCTTGATCTTTTTGAAACTCTTCATCGATAGTCTACTAAAGTTCCTCTTGTATGATACTTTGATGGTTTCTTGACAGATAAAAATGAAGATCAAAGTCATTTCTGGAAACTTGTGTGGAGTGGTGGCAGCTGAAGCAAAGAAAACTCGAACACAATGGGTTGTTTTGGATAAGTATGTTATATGTACACGTACTGTAACTATTCATTATGCGTGTTTGTTTTACTATTTTGTCGATGAGTCATAGGTTTTCTTGGCTGCAGGAAACTGAAAAAAGAGGCAAAAGTATGCATCGATGAGCTAGAATGCAATGTCGTTGTGATGAAAAAGACGAGGCCAAAAGTGCTTCGACTCAATTTGGTCGGATCACCAATGAAAGAAGGTGAAGGTTTAAGTTCTTGTTTAAAAACACCTACGGATTGTTTCAGAGAAGATGAGAGTATTTGGAATGCAACAAAAGTGCCGAATGTGACCCCCGTAAGCAGTCCAGAACATTCGTCGTTTACCACAACCGAACATGGAACTTCTTCGTTATCAAGTTTTGATCTCGGGTTATCTCCATTTCTTGTAGCAGATCATGATTGGGATACGAAGAAAGAGGGGTTTCTTGACGAGCCTGACTCTGATACCGATAGTGAAAACCTGAGTTCGTCCCCATCTACGAGCTTATGTTCTCCATGGATGGCGGATGTTCTTAGCTCTTCAGGTGAATTCTCGAAAACCTCCATTGAAAAGAGTTCAAAACATTTAAACGAAAGAGCGTTGATTAATCCAATCACAGATGCATTGCGTTTGAAATTCTCCGAGCTTGATCACAGAGTTGAAAAACCAATCAAGAACGCGAGGGAGATTATTCCGTTAACGAGACAGATACCGACAAAACCTCCTCCACTTTGTTCGATCTGTCAGCACAAAGCGCCCGTGTTCGGAAAACCTCCGAAATGGTTCACTTTTGGCGAGCTTGAAGATGCTACAAACGCTTTTTCGAAAGCTAATTTCTTGGCAGAAGGTGGGTTTGGATCTGTACACAGAGGGGTTCTGAAAGATGGGCGAATGGTTGCTGTCAAACAGCATAAGATCGCTAGTTCTCAAGGCGATAACGAGTTTTTCTCAGAAGTCGATGTTTTAAGCTGTGCACAGCATCGAAACGTTGTGATGCTGATTGGATTTTGCGTGGAGGATGGACGACGGTTGCTTGTTTACGAATATATTTGCAACGGTTCTTTAGATTCTCACCTTTATGGTACAAATCTAGCTTGTGACTCGTAAGTCGCAACTTATCTACGATAATGTTGATATGATGGCTGATCGAAGAAATGTTTTCGATTTGCAGGCCACGATCACGGGCTTTTGGGATGGTCTGCACGACAAAAGATCGCAGTTGGAGCTGCTCGAGGGCTACGATACCTTCATGAAGAATGCAGAGTAGGGTGTATCGTTCATCGTGATATGCGTCCAAACAACATTCTCCTAACTCATGATTTTGAAGCTTTGGTACGCATCGACGGAGAACCGTCGCGTGAAAGAAAATGTATTTGGTCTTTTAAAGCCAACCCTGAACAAAAGAACTTATTTTGAATGCAGGTTGGAGATTTTGGACTGGCAAGATGGCAACCGGATGGCGAAACGGGTGTGGAGACGAGAATCATCGGAACGTTCGGGTAATATACATGTTTTTTACGGCCTTTGACCAGGGGCGGATGCAGGATTTTTTGTTATCGGTGTCACTTTTTTGAAGCAAGTTTAATAATTAGAATTTCTAACATGGATCGGGTCACCGAAACGGATTGCCAACACAAAATTAACAAATAACAAAATTTTTATAATTACAAAAGTACATGGTATAATATCATCTCTAAACTGTCGCAGTTGCGACTGACAAAACCAATATTAGCTTCCACAATTGATAAATCAAAGGATACGAAAGATGTTTCCTAGTTTTCATCATTAATTTAGCAAGCTCGCGGACTCCATTAATGTTAGAAAATATTTGATTGTCTTTCGCATTTTCAATATAGTATTCAAGTTGATGCACAAGATTAACATTATCATCATAATTAAAATCATTCGAATACATCTCCGCCAACCTGATAACTTTGATGCATCAAAGTTTTGAAAGAATCACACGGTTAGTGGTTTTTTTTAACAAATTGGACCGGTGTCTTCAACAAGGTTTGGGTTACTTTTTCCGGGTTTTTTTTTAATCTTTTGTGCTGGTTCTTGAATCTAGTCTCTTATTCTTTTTATTTCTATTGGGCTTCTGTTTTTCTTTTAAGTTTTTATGATTAAACTCAGTAATATTTTAATAAGTTTGGGTAACGAAATCAACAAATATAAATTAGATTTGTATATAATACTTTTATAAAGTTTTCGTAGGTGTCACACAAAAAAAAATCATAGGTGTCACTCAAATTTTTGAAACATACGAAACTCAGTATTTTAAAAATTTATAGGTGTCGAGTGACACCCATAGCATTATATTACATCCGCCACTGCTTTTGACAGGTTAGTTGTAGACTTGTAGCGTTCAGGCCCAGTGACGAGGGAGGGCGAAATGGGCCTCTGCCCAGGCCCCAAAATCCAGAGGGCCACAAAATTCTTTTTAGGGTATGTTTATGTGTTTAAGAGCTTATTAAGTCTCAAAGTGGGGCTCTTGATAAGTTTTTAAAAATAAGACTAGTGTTGATGATGCTAATATTAATTTAAGTTTATAGGGCCTCTTTTATAGTTATTGCACGAGGCCTCCGAAATCTAAGAGACAGCCCTGGTAGCGCTTCCAACATGTGTCGGTTTTTGTAGGTACTTGGCTCCGGAATACGCTCAGAGTGGTGAAATTACGGAAAAGGCTGACGTGTATTCGTTCGGGGTAGTGTTGGTTGAGCTCATTACTGGACGAAAAGCTGTTGATATAAACAGACCGAAGGGTCAGCAATATCTTACCGAATGGGTACGAGTTTTGGAACTCTTGATTTCGTTTCGTAGTTTGATATATTTGTTGCTTTTAGCGCTTACGATGCGTTTTTTAATCTTTTGGAAGCACAGGCACGGCCGTTGCTCGAAGAGACTGACATACCAAAGTTGATAGACCCTCGGCTAAAAGACGGTTACTCCGAGCCTGAGGTCCGATGCATGTCGCGTTGTGCCTCGTTGTGCATCCGACGAGATCCTCATTTGAGACCTCGGATGTCTCAGGTACGTACGAGGTTTGACCGTGTTTTTTATGTTGCTAAACTGTTTTCGTATGATGATTGTTAGTGATCGATATGTTTTTTTCCGGGAAACAGGTGCTTTGGATGTTGGAACACGACGAAATCAAGTGATCGTTTATGTACTCCGACCACTCGGTGTGATACCAACCACCGTTCTCCGGCCGGAAGTATGGGCGGAGCAAGGGTTACAGGACAAAGTAGTCAGTCCATGGAACATTGAAATATATAAAACATTCTATCCGTTTATTGGAATAGTTGTACATATACAAATTCTTTTTATTTCTTTAATATTTAAAAATTCTTTTATTATTGGATAAAAACAGAAGACATGAAACTATACGAGGTTTATTATAAATTTTTTTAAGAGTTTTCACTCGGAACACTTTATACTTTATAAATTAAAACAATCATTATATATTTTATAGTTTGATAAGTGTCAAATCCATTCTTCTTTTAAGCCAGTGTTGAAAACAAGGGTTACTGGAAAACACACTCAAATCTATTTGCAAGTAAATTAATTTTAGTTTTTAGCTTTCAAATTTACAAGTAAATTTAGAAAAATCTTTTATGAGATTTTCACATTTTGTTTTCAATCTACTCACCCAAATTTATGTTAAAAAGATGAGTAAAAATTGAAAACACAAAAACTATTTATAATACATCTAAACACATTTTCATTTCCAAAATGTGTTTTTTCTTGAAAACTATCACGTTTTCAGTTTTATTAAAAACTGCAAATTGAAAGTTCTCGTTTACTAAACGCATAACCTTTTAATTTTCTAATAGTTATTCATCGTATCTACAAATACTAATCAAATAGTAAATTTATTTGTCACTTATGATCTTCTTGTGATGCAAGTAGCATTTTCTATTATTGACATTTGTTAATTAAAGTTCTAAATCTATTTTTTAAACTCGAACTTTGGAAGATAAGAACATAATTGGATCAACTAGAATCACAACCACCAATATTTAAAAGATATTTACTAATAATAATGATAGTTATTAATATTACTGTGAACGACAAATGTATTATTACTACTAAAGAAATTCATGAAGTGAATATGAGAGGATCAGATTCATACAATCCACATAATACTGGAATTAAATTAACAGAGGCAAACTACGAAACATAAGCCACTAAAATAAACCAAATCAACCTAGAAACAAAATGACTTGCATGAAGGTCAAATGGAGCGTCATAAATGCCACAGACATTTAAACTCTACGTTCGGATTGTATACCAAAGGAATGATTGTAACCGAATCTTGAAAAATATTTTCCGAATTAATGTATCTCTACTAGAGAAATCTTTCTCGTTTAAAGAGGACCATATTTAACGCATCATGCTCCATACGATAGCTTCCCACCAAAATTGTTAAGAGTATTAAATTAATAACCGACATATCTTCAACTGATACTTAAAACTAGTTATAATGAAACTTAGATGTTATAAGTATTCAAATTTCAATATATGAAAATTTTACTAAAATTATCCGTATAATATTTGGAAATAAAAAGTTTTATGTTAATTTTTAGATGTTAAGTTCACATAGTCTTAAAGAAAGATATTTTATTAAAGTTACTATTATAATACACAAGTTAATATACTAGTATTATGATAAATAAATTAAACCGATCAAATTTCTAACATCTCCTAACTATAGAGGGCATTTTTATCTTTAATAGCATATATAGGGGTTAAAATTTTCATACTGAAACATGTAGGGGGTAAAATGTAACTATTTATATAAGTTTAACATGACCGCAAAAAGTGGCCAAGTTTCAAGAAATGGCAACTACACCCCTCAGAGCCCGGCGGCAGCTCGCCGTTGGTCTATTCAGGACACTTTCTTGTCGACGCTGCTCTGCTCTCAACTGTAACTTAACTTTGTTTTCCTTTCTTCTTTTCCTGCGTTTATATATAAAATAACTTGTGCTACTTATGCACAGATGCTTCGGACGTTTGTAACGACGATAATGCTGATCGAACAAACCCTAGATTCATACATCCTTCATCTGTTGTCCATCCAAATGCGATTATAGGACAGGTATGATATGTTGTTAATGTTGAAATTATATTTGTTTTCTGCTCCAGATGCCTTGTTTAGTTGTGAGGTTATAGATAATCTGGGGAGTAGCAAGTAGTTACCAACAGCGTTGAAGTAGTATCAGTTTTTAAGATTGTATTACTTGGATTTAAGTCTGTTAAATATGATGATGCAAATATTTGATCACAATTTTGCTCAAGTATGAAACATTCAGAAAGTTGAATCGAGTAAGTGATTCGATTCTGGAAGTGCATCCCTTAACAAGTCATAATTCAGCCCATGCTGAATAGGTGGATCAGTTTGAAAACTAAAATATTTTGATATTTGAGGATGTTCTCCAAGTTATGGCCTTATGGGTAAGTTGCCTTAAAAGAGCCCTTTGTGGCTAGCAAATTTGATTCACAATAGTAAACGTGAATTGAAATAATTATCGGATGAAGTTGAGCAACCTCTTATAGTTACTTTCTAAAGGACTTTTTAACTAATGTATTTAGCTTATTGACATTCCCAAGAGATGAAAGAAGAATGCATATTATATTTGTATCTACAAGATAGGAAGATTTAAAGACATTGAAAGAATATACAATTATCAGAAGTGTATTTGTTACTTAATACACTTACTGGAAAAATTAATGAAATTCAAAGAGTAACTACAATCGGAAATAATATCATGTAGTTTCAGCTTGATTTGTCTTAAATTAGTGGTTAGATACTTAGATGGTCCTTCAACTTATATATTGATAAAAATGGTATTAGCTTGCAGGGTGTATCGATAGGCCCCTTTTGCAGCGTGGGTTCTTCAGCAAAGTTGGGAAATGATTGCAAATTACATCCTGGAAGTCATGTTTTTGGAAACACGGAATTGGGAGATAAATGCATCTTGATGAGGTTTGTTCAGATCATGTAGTGACTGTCCCGCCAAATATCAGTTTTCTAGCCTTGATCCTTATTTGTATGTCATTACCAATCAGTGGGGCAGTTGTTGGGGATAACATTCCTGGGCGAACGATCATAGGATGCAATAATGTTATTGGTCATCATGCTGTGGTTGGCATCAAATGCCAAGACATGAAGTATAAGGTTGTTGCCTAGTTGGATTTTATGGGATCATTAGATTTTCTCGTGACATTTCACTCTATTCAGTTCCCTGTCAGCCATTGTCTATTCTTTCACAGTTCACTATTGTTATCAGGTGGATAAGGAATGCTTTCTTCAAATTGGTGATAATAATGAGATCAGAGAACATGTTTCTATCCATCGATCTTCAAAGCCTGTTGATACAACGGTATGTGAATGTCTTTTTTCCTTTTGATATATATAAACTTTGGTTGAACTCTTTCAGAATTACGGATTATATAACCAGGTTATAGGTGATAACAATCTTATCATGGGAGCTTGTCACATAGCCCATGATTGCAAAGTGGGTAGCAACAATATTTTTGCAAATAATACCCTTTTGGCTGGTCATGTATTGGTGGAGGTTAGTCCTCAGATCTTTATTTTACTGCTTTATGTGATCAATTGGTATTTTATGTTCAAAGCTAAAGTCTGGTTTTACAAGTCTACATGTAGGACCATGCACACACCGCCGGGGCCATTGTCGTTCATCAGTTCTGTCATATAGGTTCCTTCTGTTTCATCGGTGGGGGTTCAGTTGTAAGATTATTCTTCATCCTTGTAGCTTTTATATGTTGATCTATATCAAAATTCAAAATGCTCTCTAACTGGACAGCATGATACACATGATAGGATTCTCTTATTTCTGAGTTAAGTTTTCCATGAAAACCATCTCCTTGTATTTTGCTTGATTGAAGTTTTAAAATTTGAATTCTTAATTTGCATGCACAAGGTGTCACAAGATGTCCCCAAGTACACAATGGTTGCTGGAGACAGAGCAGAACTACGTGGTTTGAATCTAGAAGGTCTTAGACGAGGTGGGTTCTCAGTTACTGAGGTTAGTTTCTGGTTTTACCCTCATAAATATTTCATGCTTATTGGTAGAATTCTCACATAGCAATGTAAGTGTTTTGCGTAGAATAGGAACTTTTAATAATAAGCTATAATTGTATGACTGTATCTCTGTCACAGTTTGTGTTTTGGAATTGCCATTGTACATATAAGGATGTGGCCTCATAATTATGATTTCTGAAAGATATTGGTTAAAGATGATTGAATAATTGATGATTTCTCGTGCCTTTAGCTGTTGACAAAACCAGAGAATTGAACAGGGACCAGACTGGACTGGACCTGACCCAGCTGGGTTCTGTGTAGCCGGTTCTTGGTCTAGTCCGGTCCAGCTCAAAACCATAGCCAAACCAAATTTTTTTTTCATACTTTAAGTGTCATTGTTTTAGTTTTTTTTCCTCCCAAATTAAAACAAATCCAAGTATATATCTCATATCTAGCTCACGGTTCGGTTGGGACCAAACTGATTAAAATTGGTTCAGTTTTTGTTTTTTTGTTATTTCCATTTTCCGGTTTCGGTACAGTGTGGTTTTGGCCCAATGCACACCCCTAATCTGGGCTACTTTTATGGTAATACGTTTCATTCACAAGAATATAGATCAGGAGCTTGAGAGCAGCTTACAGGAAGATATTTATGCCTACTAACGCAAACCTTGGAGGTATTGAAGATCGTCTTTCTGAAGTGGTAATACAGTTCTTTGTGCAACTTTTCTTGAGTATTGTTGATTCTTCAAAAGTAAACAGTTTTTTAGCAAGTTAGTATGTAACTTAAGAATACAAATAAAATAAATAATGCAGGAATGTCATGAAGACTTGTCACTTGTTCCTGTTGTGTTTGCCCTGGTGCAATCCGTACGTGAATCTCTTGGAGAAGATCGCCGTGGAATTTGCAAGTTCAGATCTTTGAGTTTTTCCTGAGTGTATATGTATCAGTACTTCAATCATCTATACATCTTGTGGTAAGTTTTTTTTCACACACCTGTGTTTATATGATTATATATATGTAAATATGCATTGGTGTACTTAATCAATGGCATTGTGCCTCGGATAGGGTACAAGTTGATGAAGGATTGAAGGTCTATAACTGTACAAATGAGAGAACATAAGTTCAATCATATTAGTTGGCTATGTGGATTCTTTGAATTAGCCTTAACATTTTAACAAATTTCTTAAATGTGATCCTCAATTATCCGTCCATTCATTTTACGGGATCCCCATGGCTAGAAAATTTCATTGCAGTTTTTAAGCTTTTTATATCACCATCACCGTTATCACTCTATATCACCTATGTATATTTGTTCATAATTGATGCAGACATGCAGTAACTTCTTGAATACAAGAGAGTGAGTTTTTACTTTTTTTTTTACTAGAATATATGATCTAACTTGTTGGAAAGACCAAAACTTTATTGACTGAAAGTAAGATTGACATATATCCCTGATTCCAGTAAACAAAACAATAAAGAAACATCTCATATATCGGAAAATAATATATTTCGAAGATACTTTTCTAGGCGTACATTCCTGATTTCATGCATAGGACAATGCTATTTTTGGTATGTTTGGCCAGAAATCAAAATTCCAAAATGATACATAGGACAATGCTATTTTTGGAAATGAGTGACAGGCCTAATAACATGCCTAAAAATCAATCTAAGAATGTGATTGTGACATGTGTCAAAATCAAAGGAAGACTAGAGATGAGGAGTGAGAAAATTTTCATTCCATTTGTCAACCATTGAATTGACTAGGTTGATTTTTAGGTAAATGAATTAGGCATGTGTATCATTTCTCAAATGTTAATTTTTTCTAACCTAAGGCGTCACACGATTAACATACGTCCCTGATTTCATTCGATTTACGTCAAAATTTGTAAAAATCTCTAAAGTCAGGTGAAAATCAAAATAGGAGCCCTAAACAATGTAATTTGGGCTTGACTGGTAGGCCAAATTGCAAAGCCTTTTGCCCGGGCAATGCAGCCCATTGAGATCCTACCCGTTGGCTGGCTGTTGGAGTTTAGTCTCAGAAGTCAGAAGTTACTTGCATTTGCAGTTCATGCATTTTCTCATGTTTTCCAGTGTTTCACAAATGTCTCAGCCATTTGTTTAATTTGCTTCACATCAAGTTTAATCTTCAAGCTTTTCTCAAGTCCTAACAGATCTATTTCCCTGTGCCTCGCAGATTTTTTCTACACCCATACATAGCTCTTGCTGACGCTCTTCATGTGCATGGTTGCTATGATATGAATTTTTTAAAGATCCATGTGGGCCTAGAAGCGAACTGAAATTTTTTGGCTGGAAGATTGCAAAAGAAAGATTTATGTGGTTAATTTCATATAAAACGGTAAATATCAGTCTTTGCTTTGCACTGCCAAACAATTCATCAAGACAACTTACCAAATCTTCCTTGTTGAGTGCCAGCCTGTCATTACCTGCAATTTGGTGCTTTAAAAATTATATTCTAATCTCCTTAGTACTTACAAATGAAAAAAAAAGGCTTTATTTTAATTTTAAGAGATCTTGCCTTTGGGAATCTTGTGGTCCAGCTAGTGTTGAACTCACATAGTTAATACCTGTTAAGCCAAGTCGCTCATGTTCTGACATTAAGATGTGACCTACACATACTATTTTAAAGACCTTTCTAGTTCTGTTTTTGCATTCTTTTCCATGCTACTGGATGGATTGGAGTCATTAAGGCTTTTCTTTAAACATTTTTGGGGGAGTTGAATAATTTTGTTTGTGATCTTTCTTTTGTTTCTAGTATTAGATTGATTGATCATGATAAACTGATAATATACCATAAGTATGCATACAAGTACAAAAGGGTTTAATTTAGTTTCTTTTTTAAAATGTCTTTTGTTCTTAGAACTTTGGATTAAAGTGCTCTTGTACTTGGATTTGATCCTAATAATATAGTATTAGTGCTTTTCCACAGCTGATATGCATTATGGTCACAAAAGTAAATGGTTTTACATTACTATAAGATGAGTGCTAGAAGATTGTCGACCCTCGACCCCCTTTTTCCCCATGCCCACGCCATCAAATTACATAAAATGTGCGCATGAATCTTGATATTTGTCTCCTTTCAAAGGTGAGTTGTGTGGTACTACTTATGGGTCTTGTATTATCAAGTACAAACATGCTTTCTTGTGTTGTCAGTTTTTAGTATATGGGTAAAAATGATTATGATTTTCTGATTAATTTGGTTTAAATTATAATCAGATTTGGGTATAGAGGCAAGAGTAGATATAAGAAAACCTATCATCAAGATAAATGTAAAAAACACATTCGCGTAGCAGCGTCGTTTGGTCTATCTGTTATCAGATTCCGAATCTTTAGGTCACAACGATTTGTTTGGAGTCTTTAGGTAAAAATTATAAAAAATGATTATTATTTGTCTAATCACCAAAGGTCAAAATTGTAAGATTTTGAATAGCAAAGTAAGAAGTTGTAAGAAATCTAATTATTAATATATAAGAATAGCCTGCTGTCAAGTTATATAATTTTGATGCTTCAAGCCATAATAATCCTTCACAAAATGCACATCCACACACTTTTAACACTTTCATATTAGATGCAATTGCCCACTATTCTATGTCATACCTGACTTCATCTACAATTTTTGTGTATATTTCGTTCCATTCCGCCTTTATCAGTTCAAATAAATAGTTGCAGCCTCTGCATGTTGGGTTGTACTTTGTGCATGTATAATAATACCCTTATGTTTGAATATTTCAATTTATCTCATGCAAGTCATGAAACTTTTTTCGTAGCTCATAAGTCATGTTTCCAAAACTTATCCCATCTAGGTTGTGTTCAAAGGTAAGGTCTCGAGAAAAGTGGCATTAATAATTAATAATGACCAAATTAGGATGATTTATAAAAGTATAATGACTTAAGTGATATGAGAAAAAGTTTCTGTGACTTGGATGAGAAAAATGAAAAAAAATAAGTTAGTCAACAATGATATATCATGTATAATAATAGAAACTTGTAATGAGCAAGTTGTTTTCTTAGTATACCAACTTCACCCAAAAGCTTAAACATGTGATTTGGCAAGTGGAGATGATCTTGTTTGGCCAATATGATTTAGGGTAAATATACTATTATAGTCTTATAGAGTAATTTAAGTAGTGTTTTCTAGATATATGTTTCTTTAATATATCTCAACTTGAACATGATTAAGACAACATAATATGAATATAATTTGTCATGGAAAAAAGCATGGTCAAAGGAGGTTAATTAGGCTCTTCATATTATATAGTTTTGAAGATTCTTCCTTATTGTAATGCCAATTGCCATTTATGCTTTTATAATTTATAAAAAAAAAAAAAAAAAGAAATTGAAGTGTGTGTAGATATCAATTGATAGACGCACTTTGATTGGTTTGTGAAATTGGTTGAAAAATGCAAGTGACCTTATTAATATATCTTTTGCTTTTCCCTCAAGATTTTTAGGTTGCGTTTAGTTAACGAAAACTAGTCATTTTTCAATTTCAGTTTTCAAGTTATAGTTTTCAGAAAAAAAAAAAAAAACAAGAGTTTCTATAAAAAGTGAAAACTTGTTTAGATGATGAAGTTTTAATTTTAAGGAAAATAAGACGAGTGATTATAAAATAAGAAAAATTACGATAGGTGATAGCAAAGTAAGAGTGGGAAAGAGAGTATTATAAAAAAATATAGAATAGATAATAGAAAAATAAGAGAAAATATGAAAAATAATATTTTAAAATGTGAAATGAAAATTTATAAAATTGTGAATCAGTTGAAAGTGAGAGAGAAATTTTCTGTAACTAAACGCAACTTAAAAATTCAAACACAATAATATATTAATCCAAATTTGATAGGAATCACTCACTGTATTTTAACTGTTACCTAAAATCCAAAGCAGCCTAGTTGAATCGGTTGAAAGTCTTGACTTCGTATATCAAAAAGTCTTGACTCGAGAACCATCTTTAAAGCAACGTGTGTTTAGTTGTACGTGTCAATTTTTTTTCTAGTTTTGTGTTTTTAGTTTTTGTTTCTAAGAAACTATCGAAATTTTAGAAAACGTGACTGTGAGAGTGTGATGCATTTACCCGAAAACATGATCCAAGAAAATGTGACTCCGTTGCATTTCTCAAGGGTTTGATTATGATGAGGAAGATGAAACTAAAGATCTTCATAATCCATTTGTAAACTCACAAACATGTCTTTTCTGATTCTTGTGCTTTTCAATAAAACATGTCGAAATATTTTTATTGAGAAAATAATGTTTCAAGAAAACACATTTTAAAAAAAATTCATAAATATATTTTAATTAACATTATAAAGATGATATGTAAGTTTCACATACATTCACATCTCCTAACACTTTAAAAATGTTGTGAACGTACACTTACATAAATTTGCATGTATCTGAATGCACATCTATAATATGCACTATTTCGGGCACTTAGAATGTGTGAATGTGCGTGAAATTTATATATCATCTCTGTAATGTTAATTATATTATTATAACATGTTTATGAATATTTATTTTTCAAAAACTTACTTTTACGAGTGGTACATTCTGATGCGCTGAATAATAAGTAATACTCACTTGAACACACACAGACACACACACATACATATAGACTAAGGATCATTTGAGCACCATATATAATCAATCACCGATGAGCACAATCAAAATAAATCTTTATACAAACATTTTTTTATATCTACAAGTTTTGAACAAATATATATAAACTTTCAGTGGATTCATTGTATTCATGAACTTTAATATACACAAGATTCATTACATTTTCATGCTTTTATATATACAAGATTCATTGCATTCATAACCTTTTTAATATTTACGAGATTCATTAGATTGATTACAATTGAACTATATAATAAGTTATTTGTATAATGCAAATATTTCAATTGATGCTGATTTGTTAAATTTTTATTGGTGCTTATGGTACTTGTTATTAAATGGTGCTCAAATGATTCTATATAAAATATATTTCTTCAATTAAAATGGATTTTCTTTAAAATATTGTGTGATTTCTCAAGGTGCTCTCGAGCTCAACCATTTTAGACTTTTCTTTTCTCTTTATTTTAGTAGATTCATGTTAGATTTCCCAAGGTAGTGGTTGATGGAGTTGTGTGTGTACTTAATATATAACGCATTATTGGCTTGTTAGCTACCAATAAAAATCATCGAAATATAGTTAGGTGCTCTATTTTTTCCAAAAAAAAAAAAAAAAAACATATATAAGATTATGACTTTTATATAACTCATATATTTGATTTGTTTTCCTTACCAAACACTCTACCTTTGGTAAGCTACATGTTCTTGAAACTTACAAAATATGAAAAAAAAAAAAAAGTTTATTATTTTGAATAGAAGAATAGGCAAAAATTCATTTTACAATGAATAGTGACTGGCTTTATCATTGTTTATTTACTTTGTTTTGAATATTATTAAACAACTTGTGAATATTATTATTAAACAACTTGTGAATATAATTTATTTTTTTATCTGTTAGATTTATAGTCCGCGGATCCAAACGCACTCACAAGGCTCTGGTTATAAAGAATACCACCTACAAGAATAAAAATTAAAATTAAAATTCTTACCTTAATTTTCTCACTCCTTTTTTTCTCCCTCACTTTCTATGAAAAAAATCTGTAATTTTTCATTGACTTTAAAAAAAATATTGCATTAAACTAAAATTTAAAACAAACGACTATTAAATACACAACACAATATAACATATTGTATACAGAATATTACAAATTGTATACATAATATTACATATACAATACTAGTTTATTTACCCGTATAATATACAAATTTGTTTGAATAATAGCATTTTTAATAAATTACAAGTTTTAAAATAATTATAGAATTCAATAATAAACGGTACAAGCTATGAATATTATGACAGAAATGTAACACAATATTTATTTAAAAAATTATAAATTATAGAATGAAAAATAAATTATTAAAATAATTTAAGAAATATCCAAATAATGAACGAAAAAATAATAATAAAGTTCTTAGCTTTATTCATTTTTAATACAATACATAATTGAGATACAATAAATTCTTAGTTTTATCAATATTGCCCATGGAAATTGAAATTTTCATTTTGCAAGTGTCGTATGTTAACCCTGGAAAAGGGATTCTATACCTATGGTTGGTAACAGACCCCTAAAAACATAGAAACTGTAAATTAATTTAAATTGATCAATTAAACACATAATATTATAAATAACATGTGTCAAATGAAGGATACACCAATTGACAGTCTTAAATAAATGTCAAGTGACAATCTATATACTCTTTTAATATACTAGATAGATATGATCTGAAACGAACAAATAGTATATATTTGATATAACATCTGAAACAAATAAGTTATTTGAGCGAAAACAAACTAATACTACATATAGAATACAACATATTATATATTCAATACAGAATGTTACATATTTGATGTGAAATATTTTATACAACACAAGATATTACATATTTAATATGAGATTTGAAAACAAAAAAAAGATGTGAAAGAAACTAATATTGAATATTGAATACGAAATATTATATACTCACTATAAGATCTAAAACGAACCAAAAATGTATCGTAGGATATTATTAGCGAGTATTAAACACTTCAGATTCAATGTAGGATCTGTATCAATTACTTGTTTCTAAATCAAAAACTGAAACAAACACAAACAAATTCAAATGTAAAGAAGACAAACACAAATTAGTACATAAACACATTCGAGAGCTACAGACAAAAGGAAACACGTTTCAAATCAGAATGTTAGATGTAACATCCCGTTTTTGTGATAATTGCGTGGAATTATTTTAGTGGATATTTAAATAATTAATATCGTGTTGGACCAATGAGATCCCGAGTAGTGGATTGATACGTGTCGGGCTATGAGTTATGTGTCTCCGGATTATAATCTAGTGGATTGATTATATATTTGGGTTAAGTGGATATTAATTGTGAAATTGGGGTATCGGGTTCGGGTTATGGGGTCGGAACCCGCCGAAAATAGAAAATTATATGTACGTTCTCATCCTTTTCTTCCTTCCTTATCTAGAATTGTTGTGTATGTGTGTGTGAAAGTGTGTGTGTACGTGAAGTAGTTGCAGCAAGGGAGGAAGCTTCCTTAATTGTATTTCAAGTGCTGGGAAATTTGAATTCTACCTTCTCCATCTTTGTGTTCTTGAGGATTTGAGGTAAGGGTCCCTAATCTTGGTTTCAAAATTGAGATATATGCTGCTGAATTTATGGGAGAGGGTATGAGATATTTATATGCTGTTATATATGGGTTATATATGTTTCTTTGAGCTGGAAATCGAGTTTTTGGGGGAGTTTTAACCCCTGGCAGAAACAGAGCAACGAACAGGAAGAAGAAAGAGCCGCCTCGGAGCGCGGTCGCGACCAGGGAGATCGTGGCCGCGACGCGACTGGGTCGGGCGCGGGCGTGACCGGAGAGGCAGCGCGGGCGAGTTCGGGGCTTGGGGTCTGGGTTCGGTTTCTGGTTTGGGGGCTGGATTCTTGTGGGATTTGGGGTCGGTTTTGGGTATTTGGGTCCCGTTGGGGGTGTTTTTGAGTCGGGGCTCCGTTGGGTTTGCTTTTGAGTTCGAGTCGGGTTCATGTTTATATTGGGTCGGTTATATGTGGTTGTGGGAAGTGGGATTTGTGTTAACGAGTTGGGATCTGTGTAATTTCAGGGACGAGTCAACGAGCCGAGCCGAGTCAGAGATTCCGGGATTAGTGGATCGATCAGGTGAGTACCCGAGTTCTTTTCTAAACCGCGGGATGATTTTTCGAGTCATGATTGTGTAGCTAGTTTCGTGTACGTGTATATTGTGTATTGTGAATGAGACAGGGACGCGAATAGCAGGTATGCTTCTATTCTCACATATATGTTATACGTGCATGAGACGAGATCCAGTGGTATGTGATGTGATATGTGTATGAGATCCATGATACCGTGATTGCGATGAGTTATCGCGGGAGCTGAGTAGCTCTGTTCAACCCTGAGTAGGGTCCCCATATATATATGGTTGTGTTTATTCTCAGGTCGCTCCTGAGCCTATGAGTCCTGTAAGCCATGAGTATGGCTAGGGTGCAGGAGGGGAAGAGTTTCCCCATTTGAGATGGGTATCTCATTGAGCATTGGATCTCATATGTCTCTGAGCAGAGGCTTGTGTGTGGCATGAGCATGCTATGTGTTCATACCTGCATCGTGATGTTGATTGCCAGAGACAGAGTTAGGGTTTGTGCTGTGTGTATGTGCTATGTGTACGCTTGTTATGTGTTTATTGTGCAGAGTCCAACCCTCGAGTACTCACGAGCTTTCGAGCTTACGTATTCGAGTCTTCCATGTTCAGGATTTCAGTGAAGGGTTCAGTAGCTGTGCTTGTAGATCTGGGAGCAGGGATTATCTGAAAGGTTTTGTGCTAGTTTCGTGTAGCAATCTGTACAGCTCAGCTTATGGGATTAGTGGATTATATGTTAACAGTGTTTATGTAAAAGTTTTAAATTATCAGTGAATTCTGTTTACCCTGTGACATGTGTTTAATAGAGTATTGCGATGCTGCCACCTGTGTATTGTATTGACGTGGCATTTCCGGGATCGGGAGGGGTGTTACAACATGGTATCAGAGCTTGTGGTTTGAAGTCTGAGTATCATTAGTGGATGCTTAACTTAAACCTTGTTTCGATCCATGGGGGATCCATTGCGATTGATATTAGTGGAGTTAACTAACCTGGCTTAGTGTATAACGGTGGGTGATCTATCTATGGTTCTCAATTGTTTTGGGTTTATGCAGATCAGTATGGCAGATCAGGGCGAGGGGTCCGGCGCGGGCAAGCCGCCAGGGGATGAGTTCATTCGCAAGTCAGAGCTTATGGGGGTGTTGACAGAGTTTTATAGGCAGCAGAGAGAGCAGGAGCGGGAACGGGATCAGGGTATGGGACCACGTGCTGGGGGTGGTCAGGATACGGGCACGGGTGCTTCTTCATCTATATCGCGGCGAGGGGGTTCGTTTAAGGAATTCATGACTGGGAATCCGCCGGAGTTTAGAGGTGGGGGTGAGCCAGGGATGGCTATGGCATGGGAGCGTGAGGTAGAGGCTGCTTTCAGAGTTGCGCATGTGGAGCCGAGAGATATGGTCGGTTATGCGACCTATCTGTTGAGGGGAGGGGCGTCACAGTGGTGGCAGTCCATAGAGTCAGTGATGACATCTTCTGCGGCATCTGCGATGACGTGGGATCAGTTCAGGGTTGTGTTCGAACTGCAGTACATCCCAAGAGATGAGAGACGAGAGATGGAGCGTCGATTCTTGCAATTGCGGCAGGGAGAGATGACGGTGCAGCAGTACGTGGACCGGTTCAACGAGCACTCCCAGTTTGCAACTCACCACATCGCCACTGAGCAACGAAGAATCGATGCGTTTGTTGATGGACTGCGAGCGGATATCAGAGAGTTCGTTGGAATGCATGAGACGCCTACCTTCGCCAGAGCATCAGAGATGGCCCGCATAAGGGAGCGGGAGATAGCCAAGAAGAGGGAGGAGCCATCCTTTCAGCGGCGACGTGCGAGGACTCCTGAGCGGTCCTTGAGAGACCGGAGGCATTCCAGAGACGATTCCAGGGGGGCGGCGTTCGGGACAAAGTTCGAGAGGCAGACGGGATCGAGATAGAGATAGAGACAGAGACGGGGAGCAGAGGTCAGGTGGTCCGGGGCGGAGCCAGAGATCAGAGAGGCAGAGTTAGAGGCAGAGTTCGAAATACACAGAGCAGAGCCAGAGCAGTGTAGGGCAGAGGCCTCGAGATGGAGGAGATAGAGGAGATAGTTCGGCTGGAGATCGGGAGTGCCCGAGATGCCACCGACGCCAGAGTGGGCCGTGCGTGCCCAGGTGTTATCGATGCGGTTAGCGTGGGCATGCTGCCGCCACGTGTACTGTTCCAGAGCCGTTGTGCTTCCGTTGTGGGAGACCGGGGCACAGGGTGCGAGACTGTCCAGAGTTGGGATCAGCGATACTGGGTACGAGTTCTAGTGGGGCCAGAGCTGAGCCGTCGTCATCCGGTCGTCATGACTCTCGAGCGCGGGGTCGGGTCTTTCAGACGACTGCAGAGGAAGCTCGAGATACTACTGATGTGATATCGGGTATGTTTTTCTGAGCTTGCTTAGAGTGTGTGTCAGTTGTGGGGCGGGCTATTGGGCTATGTCTGTGATAAGTGTATGTGTTCTGTTGTGTGTGACTGCTTTGTGGTGTCCGTAATTATGCGGCTCCGTGATAGAGGTGTGAAGGGGGTTGTGTATGGGTTACGTGGGATTGTTATATCTGGGTATGTGTGTGAGAGTGGGATATATTGTGGTGTAATGGGTTATCAGAGTTTCGAGATTGGGCATTGTGTCATGTTAGTGGATCAAATTATGTGAATAATTAATGCGAATGTGTTTGTGATTGCGGGATTCAGTGACAGAGGGGCGAAATTGTGTATATGGGCTGAACGGGGTGTATACGTGGAGTCAATGTGCTAGAGTTGGGCTACTGTGATCTGGGTGTGTATGTGAGAGCGGAATATATTGTGATAAGATGGGTTATCAGAGTTCTGGAATTGGGTATTGTGCTATGATTAGTGGATTAATCATGTTGAGTTGCGTGAATTATATGAATAATTATTGTGATGTGTTAGTGGATTGATCAACCCTGATAGTGGAATGTCATATTGATAGTGGATTATCATATTAATAGTGGATTTAAATTCTTGTGTGTGCTATCCCTATCTGTGATATTGTGCTTTGCGAGATGCGTTTATCTGGGTGGTGAAAAGAGTTAAGAATTTTGTTGCGATAGTGGATTAATCTATTGCGAGTGGATTTAATCCATTTATGAGTTTAACCATGTTTATGAGTTTGCGTTTAGTGATTCGATGGAGATGCCTATGGTGTTAGTGGATGATCTATCTAGAGCTATGCGAGTATGTGATGAAAGCGAGCAAAGATCGATGGATTGAGATAATATGTGGATTCGAGTGGCTTATGAGGTGACGCCACGTGAAGATTCTGTGAATAGAGGATCTATCGGTTGCCGATATGTGAATTAGGGAATTTAATTGAGCTATTAGTGGATTGTCTAATTGAGTTGAAGATTCGAGGGAATTGACTTACTTCGAAAGTTGAAATAAAGATGTGTATCAGTGATGATTGTGTCATTCAGAGTTCAAATGCGAATTTGTCAAGAGTGTTGATAATTATATCGAGAGTTATGAGTCGAGATTTCGGGGATTTAATACGGAGATGGGCATTTGCGAATGGTTTGCGATAGATTCCGGGGACGGAATCTTTTTAAGAGGGGAGGATTTGTAACATCCCGTTTTTGTGATAATTGCGTGGAATTATTTTAGTGGATATTTAAATAATTAATATCGTGTTGGACCAATGGGATCCCGAGTAGTGGATTGACACGTGTCGGGCTATGAGTTATGTGTCTCCGGATTATAATCTAGTGGATTGATTATATATTTGGGTTAAGTGGATATTAATTGTGAAATTGGGGTATCGGGTTCGGGTTATGGGGTCGGAACCCGCCGAAAATAGAAAATTATATGTACGTTCTCATCCTTTTCTTCCTTCCTTATTTAGAATTGTTGTGTATGTGTGTGTGAAAGTGTGTGTGTACGTGAAGTAGTTGCAGCAAGGGAGGAAGCTTCCTTAATTGTATTTCAAGTGCTGGGAAATTTGAATTCTACCTTCTCCATCTTTGTGTTCTTGAGGATTTGAGGTAAGGGTCCCTAATCTTGGTTTCAAAATTGAGATATATGCTGCTGAATTTATGGGAGAGGGTATGAGATATTTATATGCTGTTATATATGGGTTATATATGTTTCTTTGAGCTGGAAATCGAGTTTTTGGGGGAGTTTTAACCCCTGGCAGAAACAGAGCAACGAACAGGAAGAAGAAAGAGCCGCCTCGGAGCGCGGTCGCGACCAGGGAGATCGTGGCCGCGACGCGACTGGGTCGGGCGCGGGCGTGACCGGAGAGGCAGCGCGGGCGAGTTCGGGGCTTGGGGTCTGGGTTCGGTTTCTGGTTTGGGGGCTGGATTCTTGTGGGATTTGGGGTCGGTTTTCGGTATTTGGGTCCCGTTGGGGGTGTTTTTGAGTCGGGGCTCCGTTGGGTTTGCTTTTGAGTTCGAGTCGGGTTCATGTTTATATTGGGTCGGTTATATGTGGTTGTGGGAAGTGGGATTTGTGTTAACGAGTTGGGATCTGTGTAATTTCAGGGACGAGTCAACGAGCCGAGCCGAGTCAGAGATTCCGGGATTAGTGGATCGATCAGGTGAGTACCCGAGTTCTTTTCTAAACCGCGGGATGATTTTTCGAGTCATGATTGTGTAGCTAGTTTCGTGTACGTGTATATTGTGTATTGTGAATGAGACAGGGACGCGAATAGCAGGTATGCTTCTATTCTCACATATATGTTATACGTGCATGAGACGAGATCCAGTGGTATGTGATGTGATATGTGTATGAG
>JAANYP010009468.1:1682500-1842500 GCA_020465985.1 Centrapalus pauciflorus | reverse complement strand
TCGTGACTTGAAGATAAGTGATTCTAGTCATAAAAATGTTATCTTTTATTGTTTAGGTAGGAACCCAAATTGTAAAAAGGAATATTTATCCAATCATTTATTCTTAGGTTTTCATCCATTTTTGCCCAAAACCCCACCTCCCACCACACATATATCATCATCATCATCATCATTATCACTTGCCTATAGCTAGCTTGCTTTGTGCCAAACTTAAAACTTCTCTTTATTTTGTGTCTTTGGGTGAGCTTTTTTAGGTGTTGGGTGATTGTGGGTCATTCTTATTTTCTTTGTTTTGCAAAAGAATAGTAAAGAAAATGGGGAGAAAATGCTCACATTGTGGCAACATAGGACACAATTCAAGAACTTGCACTAGTTATAATATTAGAGGCAATGTGAGTAGCACAATTATGGTAGGAGGTGGTGGTGGTTTAAGGCTCTTTGGTGTTCAACTTGATTCACCACATTCAATGGTTATGAAGAAATGCCTTAGCATGGATTGTTTCCCTTCTTTTTCACCACATCCGGCTTCGGCTTCGGCTTCTGCTTCACCCTCGTCTTCGTTATCTTCCTCTCGTGTCTCCATCAACGACCTCAACTCCGACAAGAATATCTCCATCGGTTATCTTTCCGACGTCGGTCTCAATGCTAGAGCTCAAGAAAGAAAAAAGGGTATGCAAGAATAACAATCAAAGAGTGATATATATAGCTATAGTTTGTAGTTGCTTAACTCATGCATGAT
Organism: Centrapalus pauciflorus; assembly: GCA_020465985.1. Classification (NCBI taxonomy): domain Eukaryota; kingdom Viridiplantae; phylum Streptophyta; class Magnoliopsida; order Asterales; family Asteraceae; genus Centrapalus; species Centrapalus pauciflorus. Next base: position 1,841,761 of record JAANYP010009468.1, on the reverse strand, counting down.
TGCTTAAAATTCATTATGGTGTCATGCATATATATATATATATATATATATATATATATATATATATATATATATATATATATATATATATATATATATATATATTCAAGTATTCATTATGTAGTTTATAATTTATAGGTCTACCGTGGTCGGAAGACGAACACCGGAGGTTTTTAACCGGACTCGAAAAGCTAGGAAAAGGTGATTGGAGAGGGATTTCAAGAAACTTTGTGACCACAAGAACTCCTACACAAGTAGCAAGCCATGCTCAGAAGTACTTCCTCCGGCAGGCTAGTCTTGTAAAGAAGAAACGCCGTTCAAGCCTGTTTGATTTGGTAACTTAATTAATTAATTATTTGTTTAATTATATATTCACATTGCCATGCATTGCAAGGTTGTACTTTGCAGCATACAAGGTTGTACCACCATAGTGTTTGGGCTATGGAAACCTAAAGTTTTTGCTTGATTCATGAACTTACACAATGCATTCGTGAAACTTGGAATTAAGCTTTTTGGACTAAGGTACAACACATTTTGCACAAGGTACAACCCATCAATGCAGAGAGCAGAAACTCCCATATTTCTCTTAGTTCAATAGAACCCTAGAAACCCATGTAGTTTTCTTGATTAAAAAAAATCTAAAAACATGCCTAAAGATCCTTTTTTTCGTGGTCATGACAGGTCAAGAGCAGCAGCGGCAACAAAAGCAGCAATAACGTACAACAAAATCAAGAAAACAGTTATAATCTAAGCCGAACATGTTCGTTCGACGAAAATCATCACAATCACAACCACAACGACAATCTTTCTTTGATAGATTTCAGCACTCTAAAACAAGAGAATGTCTACTACAATTCAATGATCAAATCATCAATGTGTTCACAAGTGCATGCTTCTCCAAGTGGTACTATTGGCTCTAAAAGTGGTACTCTTGATTTAGAACTTACACTTGCTGCTCCAAAGCCATTGGACCAAAATAAGCCATCTACCACTTCCCTACAACTTGGGCCAATTATCAGTGTAGTTTAATTAATCTAAATTTTTTAACTTTTCGTATGATAAAAAGATTCTAATTATCAAATATTAATGTAGATATTTTCTTGAATTTTGAGACCTTTGACAACAGGGTCCGGTGGTGCTCCAGTACTTAGATTAATATATTCTTGTAATTACAAATTAATATATAAATATGATACCCTACTAAATTAGGGTTTAATTTATATGAATAGAGTTTTAATTCAGTTGTCTTTAATTATGCGGTAATTCTTGTTTTATATTCGTATCTACGTTATATTATAGTGTTTTACTACTCAGTATACATGTTTTATAACGTCAAATTTATAAAACAGTTGATGAATGAGAAGTAACAACAAAGATGGATGAAATTCGAATCTTAAAACGATTGAGGTATATGTGTTTAATTTCATCCGAGACAAAACCTTGTACCATATTTATATCATGATATTAATGAAAACAATAAATTCATAAAAAATTATTTTAGAACCATTTAAAAATAATTCTTAGAAAACAAAGAATTTGCTTCAAATATGCTAGCTAGTTACGTTATCTTTTTTTTTTTTTTTCCATATAAAACTATAAAATAGATAGGTAATTGATGTAATAATTATTCAATCTGTCAAAACGTACTATAAGATTCAAATATATAGTTTTGATAATAAAAAAATATAGTCTTTATATATAATATGTTGTTAAGTTATCTATCGACGTAATAATTTATATTTTTGTATATTTATATGATTTATAATATTTGCACGCATGAAAATTAATTAAAGCAATATGTTGACTACTCAAACATCACGTATATTATTAAAAATCTAATTATGGCACTTAGGTTTAAAGAAGATAATTTAAACAAATAAAATCCTTATCATGAACCCATTAATTATTTTTATTAATAAGGGCCCATCAATATCAAAACCTAATAACTCTCTATACATGGGACACAATTTAAAGTTTTTCTTTGGATATAACATATATATTATTATTATATTAATTATTTATGCATGGTATTAAATTGTCCATCTTTTTTGCTTCTAGAAAAGTATGTATCCTAAATAAGTTAGAAAGATCTGTACTCTGTATATCATCATCCATGCGCTTTAACTACACAAATATAATAATAATAAATATCAAGCAGTAGTATTTTTCTCACCTTCTCATTAATTAGAAGTGTTGTCACGTAATAAGATTATATAAATATGCAGAATCACTTTAATTTAAAAAACATTCCAACAGATTATATATTTGTGAATGATTATTTACATATATATTTTTTTGCATATACATGTATAAGACAACATTATAAGAATTTTTATCAAAAGAAACAACATCATAAATCTTGTGAATGGTAAAAAAAGATCATGTGAAATTGTGAATGATGTGAATGGATGATCAACATTATTAATAAATCATTCGAGTTTGAAAATGAGTGACTCATGAATGGACGATCAACGTTAAAGAAGATAAAGTAAGTTATACATATTTCACTTTTACTTTTTTTTTTTTTTTTTTTCGCAAAGAAGTAAACGAATCTTAGCCAATCGAGATGTATGCCCTTAATATAGATACTAATTAACTGACTTTTAGACCAGTGCCGGCCCTAAGCAACTTGGGCCGGTTAACGATTATGTGGTTATTGATTTGCAAAAAAAAATTAATTTCAACATTATTTAATTACAATATTTTTTGTTATTCATTTATCATTTTTAGTTTTTTACTATATACATGTGAACTTTGCTTTTGGGTTGGCCGTGTTTGAGCCCTCCGTAACGATTGACCAACGTAAATCACGCTAGAAATATCGTGAATGATATAAGATAGACTAACGTAAATCCTGTTTGAGCCCAAGTCTGTTAAGATAACAACTCTACCTTAACAGCAACAAGGCTGTTAAGATAGCAATTTCCAAACTGTAAAGATAAGTCATAACAAGGCTGTTAAGATAAGCAGTCATATCATAACATCCTTTGTCTTAACTACCTAAGCTTAATATCAAGCTTTCTGAACGAAGTTAAGAAATACATTCTTGCATCAAAAACAATTAACTTGGTTAAGGAATTACACTAAAATAACAACAAATCATGTAGTCCATAAATCAATAGACATGTGTCTGTTATTTGATATAATTTTGTATCACCATTATCGATTACGTATCTTCAACAGGTAGATTATCATCGCAAGACAAGTTAGTCCCCACAATAGACATTTTTAATGTCATCTTTTGTTTGTACATTGTAAAATTAATACCGAAAACAATCATAAAAATTAAAAAAAAAAAATTGATGCAAGAAAAAGTAGTTATAAATACAAAACCATGAAAAGATGATACAATGTAATCAAGGTACATTTGAGTCCATTGATTTAGACAAGAACTGGGATGTCATTTGCTATATGGACCACATTTAACAAGGTTTTGTACCCTGTGTTTCAGAACTTGTACAATATCCTGCAACTAGAAGGTATTAAGATTAAGACCTAAGAATTGATATGTGGACCTTTTTTAAAGGATGAAGACAAAATGGAAAGATTCAATCAATCTGATGAAAGATTTTAGATGAGTCTAGAGCTTTATTATTCAAGGTTTTTGTCTTCTTGTTCATGCCGATCGATCGATCGATATTCAGACTGAGATTTTTACAAGTTTGAAAACGAAAGATGCATTTAATTTGGACAAAATTATTGATTTTCATCATCTAATTTACCCAATTGGGTGGTATTTAAAATTAAATCAAGAAATTGTGATCTGGTTACCCTTATAAAAATATCATTTTTGGACGTGTAACGGGCAAGAATTTGTGATGATAGAAGTCTTTAAAGATTCTTCGGTTATCTATTTAAAAAGTCAATGGTATGACTTATGTTACAAATTTCTACTAGGTTTTACTTATAATTATAATTATTAAGCATGCTTCGAATAAAGCTTCTAATAAGTTTTTAGAGCTTAATTTTTTTTATTTTTTTAAAATCATAACTCATAAGGTAATATAAAAAATTTTGTTTTGATAGCAAATATTTAATTCTTATTTTCTTAAAATAAATAAAACCTTTAGATTTTTAAAGTTATTATTGTTTTATATTTTTGATAAAGGTTTATTATGAAAAAAAACCAACATGTTTTCACGTTTTTTGTGTTTCGTCTCCCTATGTTATTTTAATATTTTTATTTTTGGTTTAGTGAAATTTGGACATTAGATACCGGTTGTAATTAGTAAACCGAGTTCTTAAAAACTAAAAAACTGGGTTCTATTGTCCAAATTTCACTAAACCAAAAAGAAAAAATTAACTTGAGGACTTTTATGGAAACAAATACTCCCTCCGTCCCAAAATAATTGTTCACATTTGGCTTTCGAAGTCTTTCTTTTACTACTTTGACCCCAAATATATTAGTTTGTGTTATATAATATTTGATGAAAATTTATACCCAATGAAAATTCTTTTAAAATCAAATCCTTTCATATATTTTGCATCACATATTATATAACACAAAGAAAAATATTTAATGTCAAAGTTGAGAAAGAAATACTTTAAATGTCAAATGTGGACAATTATTTTGAGACGGAGGGAGTAACATGGAGGGACAAAAACGCAAAAAAATGTGAAAATGTATTGGTTTTTTTTCATAATAAACATTTTTAATAATTCTTAATTCCTTAAACTTTTGAGTATCTAATATGTCCTATGTTTATGTAGTTCCCACAGAGCCGGCCCATTGAGGTATGCAATCTGGGCTATTGCTTAGGGCCCAACAGCCAAGGCCAAGGGGGCCCAAAAAAATTCTTTTTCTCTGATAACTAGGCTAATACTAATTGTTTACTTTTTTGCTAGTTGTTTGATTATGATATTCACATACGTATTTACATGGTTGTTTCCTTTAATCTTTAACCGTTATGTATACATACATGTTTAGAAGGCGCTTTATAAAACTGATAACTGTAACTACAAGTATATATAACTAATAAAAAACTTACACTGCTTTTCTTAAATATTTAAAAACTTTTATTCATCAATATTGTATATTTATTAATTAACTTACCATGTTCAATATCGTCACATAATCTACGAGACAAAATCTACTTAGAAATCTTAATTAATTATGTCGTCAATATATGGATCTTTAAAAAAAAAAAAAATTTCTTGACGATGACTCGATGTCGTCATGACTCTAGCATTTCTTGATGTTATTCGAAATGAAAACACATAAATACAAATATATGCATTTGTAGCCGTTAATCTTGTTTACGTTATCTTCACTTTGAAGAATGTACGGCCTTGGTTCATTAGAAATCGACCACTCGATCGATCTCATGAAATTGCTTTCTTTTTTATTATTGTATTGTATTGTTTTATCAATATATCGTGCACTTTTAAGAAACAACGACTCGTAAAAACCAAAAAACTTTTGTCTCCTTTAACAACCATTTTCTTGAATGTCTTTTTATGAATTTGTTTGTTCATCTTATGTATCATGATTTATGTTCACACGTTTTTCTGTGGAGGATACAACTTTGTCCCAACCAACAAAGTCAAGAATTTTGCAATCTGTAATACATTTCACATTTTTTGATCCATTTTTCTGAAATTACTATAAACTTATATATTATTTGTATGTATATTATGTCCAATAGTGTCACCATCAATATCTCATCCAAGACTTATCCCTTTTTTTTCTTATTAATTAGTCTTTGCAAATTGGTTACACAATCTATAAGATAATTCTTGTTTTAATTAATTAGAGGGTGTTTGGTTTTACGTTATAGATGAGATTATTAGCTTATTACGTTACAATAACGCAAATAGTTTGTTTAAAGTGTTTGGATTGCATACCTTAATAAGTGATCATTTACGTTTAGAGTTATTCCTACCACACTTTTTCATAAGTTAAAAAATGTACCTTGTTTGCTTAATAAGTGGTCATTTGGTCATTTTACAAGTTAAAACGCAAATCCAAACACTTTAAATACTGATTATTTGATAATTACGATAGCAAATAGCAAAAGCTAAACCAAACACTACATTTCCGGCAGCATTTTTTGTTACAGCTATTATCTTATTATTAGTTTCCAAAACGCTACAGCATTTTTTCAAACGCAAATCCAAACACCCTCTTAATAGGCTTTACGTTATTATTTAGTATATTATTTCCTTTTGGTTGTTTCACTTCAGTCATGATTTCATGATGCTTTAATTTTTATGTGTTATTGAAGTTATTATACCTCTAAGGTTTGTTTAAAAGTGATTATTATTGCTTAATAGTGACACATTAACCGCCACTTCATATTTTTAGTAACATTTTTAATGTCATTTTTACATTTTTTGTGACACGATATATTTGTGATGCTTTTCTTACTAGGACGACTTGCATATCCCGTTAAAATATCATTACATGGGTGAGACAGATTAAAATGCATGTTACAAAATAATGACAAGACTCGTAAGCCTTATATAAAATACTCATTTTAATGTGATTTTCTTTTTTTTTACATTCGTTACATCTTAAATTAAATAGTTATAAGAAGAAAATAATAATATGCGGTGGGAGATTTTGAAGAATATAGTGATTTAGTGGCAAACGAAACGAGTAAAGATAGAGTATGATGGAGAAAGCATCACGCAAACCACCAATATTCGTTTAGCCTTTTAACATTTTATGGGTAAATGTAAGCCGAGTAACTTTTTTACGTTCCAAAAGTTAAGCATATTTGAAGTTCACAGGTTTTCTCAAACCATTTGTCATATTCTAATGATTACATGTACGTTTATGTTAATTGTTTGATGATTTTGACATCAAATAATATGTACCAATATGAGGAAGGTTCAATGGAGAACCTCAATGCATCGAATAATCTTGAAGAACCTCAATGCACCACCACAAATACATCACAATTCCCCCATGATGCAACATTATTTCCACGTGATGCATCAAAATCCCGCGTGATGCATCGATTTCTACGTGATGCATTACGATTTTCTAGCGATGCATTGTGATTCTCCAAGCTTATTCGATGCATAGAGATTTTCCATTGAACCCAACCCGTACCAATATATGGTTGGATATATTACAAGTTGTGCATAAACAATCAAGTGCAAGAAACAAAGAAGAGAAAAACAAGATATAATATAAAGCATATATGTAGGCATATATAATTAAGAAGAAATGGTCCTCACAGCATTGAATTTGGCTTGGCTTACATCAAGTGTGATACCTTTTGTCACATTTAAGGATAGAAACTCTTAGAAAAAGGTATTTGTGATTAGCATGTGGGGTCTTCATTCATTAATATTATGTATGGCACCAAATGTCAGTAAAAATCTGAATTTCATTTTTTTTGAACGGCAAACTATCCTACTCTTATTCCTAAACTACTTCTTTACCCCAAGACTTGCTTCCACCTAAATTAACTTGTCTTCGAAGGGAGTCGAACACATGACCTCACCCTTACATAACACTCATCTTACCAAATGGGCTAAACCCCATTGGTATCTGAATTTCATATGCCACATATTTCATAAATTAGTAACTCATTTTTTATTATGATTTGCTATATGTAACATTTATTTTCAATATACCTTCCATGTTGATAAAATTCCAAATTTTTCAATGATCTATATACTTTTTTTTTGAAGAAAAAATTTGTTAAACTCTAAAAATTGTTATAAAGAGGCCTCTCCGTCAAGGAGAAGAGCCCAAAAACACCGAATAATTACGCCATAACAAAGAGATTTCTCAGTCGAAATTAATCTCTATCATATCAATATCCAAATATATTGCATAAAACAACATAGAACTGATAGTTTATTGCTATATTATATAGTTTGTCCCATTTTATAATCAAGAACCAAATATGTATAAAATACGATGCATACAATGACACAAAAATAGAAGTTGATTGTTATTTAATGAAATTTGCCTTTTTCGTATTTTACACACATATATATTACTAGGGGTGGGTTCAATAAAAACCTATAGGTATCAGAAAACCAGTGAACAACTTTATAGTCATCAGATCAGGTGATGCGTAATGCAAAAAAACTTAATACATCACACAGGAAGTCGATGCATCACGCGGGAATTTGATGCATCACGTGGAAATATGATGCATCATGCGGGAATTGTGATTCATTTGTGGTGATGCATGGAGATTCTTCGATATTCTTTAATGCATAAGGTTCTCCATTGAACCCCATCGGCCAGCCTATATTCCTATATCTTTTCTTATTCATGTAAACATGCTTTCGGCTACATAAAAACTAGTACTCCTGTGTTTCTTATGTTTGTCTTTATAGATTAAGCAAGATACTACTATTAGTTTGTAACTTATCGTTCGACAACCTGATACTATCTTTTCGTCTTTTTTGCTTCACTTTTATCGTTCTTCACTTTTATCGATCTCTCTTCATTTACATAATTCTATTAATTTCATCAAATGATTAGTAGAACTACATTATCATCTACTATTTCTAAGACTCCTGCTTGGATTTTTAAAGTACAAAGAAAATAAAAACTAATTGTCATATACCAAAACATTATTGATTTATTTTTTACAAAACCATTTTAACTTGTTATGAAATAGATTTAGAGTTTATTACGAAAAAACCAACATGTTTTCATGTTTTTTGCGTTTTCGTCCCTCCATGTTATTTTTTTCCATAAAAAACTCAAGTTAATTTTTTCTTTTTGGTTTAGAGAAATTTGGACATTAGACCCCGGTTATAATTTGTGAACCGGGTTTTTTAAAAACTGAAAAACCGGGGTCTAATGTCCAAATTTCACTAGACCAAAAAGAAAAAAAATAACTTAAGGTTTTTTATGAAAAAAATGGAGGGACGAAAACGTAAAAAACGTGAAAAAATATTGGTTTTTTGCATAATAAAACCATAGATTTATTATTGTTGGTACATGAAAAAAACAATATTATTTATTGGTGTGGGAGAGTTGATATAGATAGGTGGTGTTTTGGTTTTTTTAGGGATAAAAGAGTACCACGCTCAATTTGTGTTGACCACTCACCATACCCAAACATCCAATCAACATGTGCTTTTTCAATTTTTATGAATGGGGTACAACTTGACACATCTCTATGCTTTGCTGGCTTGTACCTTCTCCATCATTAATTCCAACAAACAAAAAATCCAAATATTGGTCCTTTTCTCTTAATTCTTTATCATCATGTTTCTACTCACTAATCTTTATACTATTTTTGTGCTACATCAGTTTTAAGACACTATTTCTTACTCACAAATATCAAAGAGAAATACTTTTTAGTAAGAAACAAAATCGTTTAAGTTTTAGAAGTATGGAGTGGCATGTGGGGGAGAGAACGAGGTGCCATGTGGCCCCAAGGGGGACACCAACCCCCCCCCCCCCCCCCCCCCTCCCCTTCCCACTCCAAATTTAAGTTTATGTGGGAAGGTCATTGCGCATGGGAGAGAAGAAAGAGGGAAAAAAAGAGAGAAAATTTTGAAGTGGTATTTGAAAAATATCTCTATCATTTTAGGATGATTTGTGGTAAAATGAAAGAATAGTGAAAACCTTACGAGGACCTGATGTGGCATTTGGTGTGGTGTGGAGAAAAAAGCTTGTAAACACCACTCAGCACTCGATTCCATTTTCTCGATTTCACCATTCCAAATTACCCCTGGTCTATTCATGGTAAAACCTTGAATTTGGATCAAGCTTGACTATGACATAACCCGACCCAACCAAAGAACATGGATTGGACAACTTCAAAGATCGATAGAATTATAGTCCCCATCCAAAAGTGTTTTGTGTCAATGCAATACAAACCCCTATCACAACTACTTGGAATAGGGCGGTAAACGAACCGAACGAACACGAACGAGAGTATGTTATGTTCATTCGTTTAACTTTATCTGAAAGAATACACGAATACGAATGTAAACGAATGCAGGTTTTTTTTGTTCGTGTTCGTTAATTAATAAATTGGTCTTGTTCGTGTTCGTTTATGTTCATTCGTTAACAAAACGAACATTAAACGAACGAACATAAATGAACTATTAAAAAACACAAACGAACACAATTGAACATAAACAAACAATCCTAGTAATTAAACAAACACATGATCCATAGCCTTCAAATTATGTTCACACATTAATAAGTTTTATAATGACTTCAAATGACTATGATAATAGTAAATTAATGTCTTACAACAAGAAGGTTAATTTCTATACTAATATTAATGTCCTTCAAGCATTTGAAAATTCTTTTATCATCATTCAGTGTCACCAATCATAGAGCTACTAGAGTTTTAAGTTTAACCTTTTAAAATTACATTATTAGTTTATATATTATTAAATAATGATAATGAGACTATATAAATATAATATTTGCAACTTATTATAAATAAACAAAGGAACGTAAAACGAATGAACGAACATAAATGAACGGTCATGTACATAAACGAATGAACATAAACAAATTTTTCATCGAACGTTGGGTTCATTTACACTCCTAGTTTGGAACTAACATATTTGTCTATTGAATCATGCTTGAGGTATGACTTTATAATTAAGAAACTTAATGACTCATGATTAGGGTGTGTATTAATTTTAAAAAGAATTTTAAGTAATACCAAAAGCATCAACTTCTAAGTTTTTAAAGAAAATTTTTATACGCTAAAAAAATTAAACTTTTAGATCTGCTTTGTTTTACCACACTACTTACTCTGATTTATTCTCGATATATTTTGTTTGGATGATCACTAAGGTGGCGTTTGGGCGGAATGGAATTCGAAAGAATTAGAATTTAAATTTAGCTTGTTGTGCATTTTTTATGACAAAGATGAAGAGTTAAATGTTACATATTTGTCATCAAATTCTTTGTTTATAAGAATTTTACATTCCTTCACTCTCATACAAGAATTAGATTTTAACTCATACGTGAATTATATTCCAACATACATCCTTAATCAATATTAAAACTATTATTTCTCACCAATAAAACATATTATAACTACAATTTAAATTTTAATTCCTTCTTATTCAATTCCACGAAACCGAACGCCACATAAGACTATGTTTAATTATCTCATAATATAATCATTAATAATTTATTTTACCTTTAACTGTATTCATAAAGATTTCACTCAAAAGTAATTATTCACTCAAAAGTAACTAACAACCCTTAAGATAATCGTTGGATCATCTATATTCATGTACCAACTTAGTTTAATGGCGATCTACTCGTTTCCAATGCCTCTTCATTGATTGTACCTTTGATCGGTGCTGTCATTTTGAGAGCATTTGGAGCGAGAAAACACATTCACAGTTCAGGTTATGCTAAATATGATCAAACTAATGTACTTGTGGCAAATAATAGAGAGAGAGAGAGAGAGAGGCGTCATGTCCATCGTAAACCTCCATTCTTTGCAAGGGAATTAAGCACGAAACAGGATTTTGGTTTTCAAATGCCACATAACTGTAATTGATTAGCATAATGAATACTCGATGAATTACGATCCATAAATATCGATCAGTTGAATTGACTGTGGCATGCTTAAACCGAAAAGCTAGCGGTTGCACTCGAAGATAGATGCTACAAGTACCAACAACTAATATATATCTTCCAATCGAATAATTATGGTTTGTACGAACCTTATTTCAATAACACATTACACAAACTAAATTCATGTATGTCTTTTGTATGTATTGTATGGAAACGATTCATTGATTATAGATTTAATATCCATCACTGGCCCAACCCAACTAAATGCAAAGCCAGCCCAACACTTTTTCATGATTTTTTTTTTTTTTTTTTTGCAATCCAAAGCCCTATAGACTATAGTTTTGATTTAATTTTTTTTAAGTACACTCTGGACTCCATTTTAATGGTTATGGGCCTAATAAACGATGAAATAAACTACAAACATCAGAGACTTACCGAGCTTGTTAATTCTTGTTAAATTCGTCACTAGTCAGCATGTTATTTAATATATTTTAATATAATTGAACTTACCTAATAAATAATTTGCTAAAATATAATAAACTCTAATTTATTATAATTACTTTATATTTTTTAAATAATTGATATTTTATTATTATTATTATTATTTAAATTACAATGTTTGTGTAACTTGTAACAATTTTAGGGTTTAGGTTGAATAATACCAATGTGTTTTTTAAATGATATTCCATATATTGGTCAAACTAAACTACCACATGAAACTTTGATGATGGCCTAGCTAGAGACAGCTAGATGGTAGATCGACGTGTTTTGAAAACGATTATTTGATACGATTTTACTCTTAATTATATATTATTCTAAAAAGAGCAACTTTTTAAGATCATATAATTAAGAACATAACTTATACTTTCTTTGTCACAATTTAAATGTCCATATTTCTATTTTAAGTTGTTTCAAAATAAATGTCACTTCCAAAATTGTATTATAATAATGTATTAAATTCCAATATAACATTATGTTTATAATGTTGTTATCTTTTTCAACAATTGATTAAATAAATAAATAAGGGTAAAGTTGTCATTTAAGTATAAAGTAGAACAATAATTATCCACTTTTCTTAAATTGTGTGTTTTTGTTCAGTGGACATTTGTTGTTTCTAAAATAATTTTCAAAATTATATAAATTAAAAAAATTTATTTATAAATCCCGTGTAGTACACGGGTAATAAACTAGTTATATAATATAAATGCACCTTTATGCTGGTATGCTATTATACAAGGGCGTATACATGTTTTTGAATATGATTATCTCATATTATTAGATGATTTATGATTATATAATCACTTGTAATATAATATCTTTTGAAATACTTTTATTATTTGAGGTCGAAAAGTCAATAATTTGTTACATGCGTATTTAACAAATTAATAGATAAAACCACTAAAATGTATAATTATATTGTGAGAGTGTATATCGTGATGAAATAATTGTCTATAACAAAAACTACAATTTTGGTATTTTAACAGTTGAGTAAATATTTCTAGATTATATCAGTAAAGAGTATGGGAAAGCGTGATGCCATACCGGTACCAAAACTGATTTTACTGAGTACCAAAAATGATCCTATTGTTGTACCGAATACGGTCCCGACTTATGAAGTACGGTACTAGTGCCCGTTCCAGTAATTCAGTACTAGTACCAAATAGTCTCGAAAATGCAATTCCATATCAATTATTAAAAACTGTTAACTATTAATCATGCACTCCAAAACAAAACGTATAACTATTAATCGGACTTACATGTGTTTCTAGACTTTCTTCCATGAGAGAGTTTATCCAATTTAAAATTTATTTTTCTTTATCGTTGGTGCTTGAAGATTTGGCCACGAAGGAACCAATTTTGTTATACTTATTGGTGACTTTCATTAGAGATGAGATAAAAATTGACATTGCTTAACATTATAAAATAACAGGAAAAAAGATTTTTTCTATTATCACTATTAGAAAATAATTAGAATGTGACTTTTAGTTTACCAGTCTGTACAGGTTTTTAGTACCGAATTATCGGTCCCGTTTCCAGATTTCACCGAGTATCTATTAAAGCTCAATTCAACTATCTAGTAATGAATTGAATAGTCTAAATCAATATTGATACCAGTTCATTTCCAGTACGGGTTGGTATTTTCGGTATCATTGTTCTTCGTGGTAAATAGTTTACTAGTTTAGAAATTTGGATGAAATGATAACGGAAAAGGTATATGTATGTGAATTGTGGAAGTTTGTAAACGGAAAATAGACTCCAGTTCAGTCCACCAATATGGAGTGATTTTATTACTATTTATTTTATTTTAGAGTAAATTACACGAATGGTCCCTGTGGTTTGGGGGTTTTTGCGGTTTTGGTCCCTAAAAGTTTAAAATTACACGGATGGTCCAAAAAATGCAAACCTTTCACACAAATGGTCCCTCTGACTAACATCCGTTAACTTCTCCATTAAAGAGGAGGGTATTTTCGTCTTTTTGCTTCTCAGGGACCATTTGCGTAATTTTTTAATAGTTTATCTTTTTTGTTTTTATTTTATATTTATTTTTTAAACAACAATTTATTTATTATCTCATTACTTTTATATATATATATATATATATATATATATATATATATAAAGAAATAAACCATCCGGCCACCACTAAAACCCACCGCCGGCCACCACGAAAACACGCACAAAAGAAAGAAAGAAACCAACCGGCCACCACGAAAACCCTCCAACCACCACGAAAACTCACCGCCACATTTCCGGCCACCACGAAAACACACACAAAAGACAGAAAGAAACCAGCCGGCCACCACGAAAACCCACCGCCACATTTCCGGCCACCACGAAACCGTGTTTTACTCGATGTTTGATTGTCACCTGATTGATCCGATACTCCATATATAAATATGCATGTTGGAAAGTTGATTCGGGAGCTGAATTTTGAGTAAAACTGAAATGATGTTGGACATTAATCTGAGTGTTGATCAAAGCCATTTATGTGTGTTTTTGTAATCTTGAAAAAGATATCCCCAAAAATATTAGAGATTTTTTTTAAAAAAAATTAATAAGTACAACTTAAAATCCAAAACCCAGAATTTTAAGCAGAAAAAATATTCAAATTTGAAAATCTTTTCATAAGAAGAAATCTGGGGGAATTTTTTTTCAAAGAAGGTCGGAGAAGGAGACCGGAGAAGGATCGGTTGGTGGTCGCCGGCGATGGGACGGCGGCGGCGGTCGCCGGCAAGAAAGAAAGCAGAGAGTGAAAGGAGAAAGAAGAGTGGGATCTGAGAATATTTTGTTTTTAAATACAAATAAATAAAATTAAATATATAAATTCTAAAAGATTTTTTATATTTTAAAAGTTTATTAAAAATTACGCAAATGGTCCCTGAGAAGCAAAAAGACGAAAATACCCTCATCTTTAACGGAGAAGTTAACGGATGTAGGGATGTAAACGGTTCCGGAACCGGACCGAACCGGACCGGAACCGATTTAACCGAAACCGAAAATTGAAGATTGTAAGAACCGATAACCGAACCAATAATTATAACACGGTTCCGGTACCGGTTCGGTTATGGTACGGGTATTTCGGGTACGGAACCGATTAGAACCGAAATTTGCAAAAAAAATATATATGTACTTATATATATATATATATATATATATATATATATATATATATATATCATAACAAGATATAAACAAAAAAACACGATTAAAGTTTTATTATACTTTTGCAAAAAAAAAATACTTTTGTTATGAACGTCAACGTGAAGTATGGATTTTCAACCCGAACAATTCCTAATGATTTTCAAATCTAGATTGCTTTTGGTTAACGTTTTATTGAATGTAAATCTTGATAAAATACCATTCTGAATTACTTTTTTAAATAGAGTGATATATTCTTAATTATTGATTGTATTTTAAAATTTGCTTGTTTTTAGAACAAAGTGGATTTGATCGATACAATTAATTCTTCCAAGTGTTAGGTATGGTGAGGATTGAGGAAGACAACCATCAAATAATCTTTTGTTTTTCACAATTCCCATCATGGGTTTTTAAATTTTCTTGGTATCCATGTCATGGACTTTTCGAATTATTGGTTCCATACCCGATATAACCGAAACCCGCAGAACCGTCAACCGAATAACCGATAACCGAAAATTAAAAAATATAAGAACCGATAACCGAACCGAATACTAAAAATCGGTTCCAATCGGTTCCGGTTCCGGTTCGGTTTCGGTTTCGGTTCGGTTTTCCGGTCATTCCACACATCCCTAAACGGATGTTAGTAAGAGGGACCATTTGTGTGAAAGGTTTGCATTTTTTGGACCATCCGTGTAATTTTAATCTTTTAGGGACCAAAACCGCAAAAACTCTCAAACCACAGGGACCATTCATGTAATTTACTCTTTATTTTATAACGTCATTTGTCTCCTCTTCTTATTGAGATGTGTATTATTTATCTAAATAAATAATTATAATAATCATTCTTAAATTGTATTTCATTTTAGATTTTATTTCTCAATTCACACCAATATAAACTTCCTACTTAATCTTATATTATTTAATGTTTAACAAGTTAAATTATTCTTTTTTTATTAATAAACATATGAAATAATCAATTAATTTTATAGACAAGCATGTGTATTACACATGTTAACAAACTAGTTATCTATTTGCGTTTAGTTAACGAAAACTAGTCATTTTCAAATTTAAGTTTTTAGGAAAAAAAACAAAGGTTTCTATGGAAATGAAAATTTGTTTAGATGATCAATTTTTAGTTTTAAATACGATTAGTGGTATAAAATAAGAAAAATAAGATAGTTGATAGAAAAATAAGAGAGAGAAAGAGAATATTATAAAGAAGGGATAACTGCGTAAAAAACCCAAACTTGTCGGATTTTTGTGATTAAAACCCCAAACCATTTTTCGTTGCATAGAAAACCCCGAACTAACTAAAAATTCGTAAATTAAGGTTTTATTAATGGGTAACCGGTTGAAACCGGCTATTAATCCTACGTGGACCGGTAAATAACCTACGTGGAATAAAGCTTAATTGTTGAAACCGGTTGCCAAGTATTAAACATCATTTAAACTCCGTTGATAATTTCTAATTGTACTTTTTAAACGGGAATACATCATCAACGGGGGTTTAAATGATGCGTAATACTTGGCAATCGGTTTCAACAATTAAAATTTATGTCACGTAAACTATTTACCGGTCCACGTAGGATTTAAAAACCGGTTTCAACCGGTTACCCATTGATAAAACCTTGATTTACTGATTTTTAGTTAGTTCGGGGTTTTTTATGCAACGAAAAATGATTTGGGGTTTTAATAAAAAAAACTGACAAGTTGGTGATTTTCGCGAAATTATCCCTATAAAGAAATATATGGTAGATAATAGAAAAGTAGAAAAAAAAAGTATGAATAGTGGTATATTAAGAAACTAAACGAAAATTTTAGGAATTGTTATTATGTAAACAAATTTTCATTTTTTTAAAAGTGAGAATGAAATTTTAAAAATTTTCAGAATCTAAACACAACTTAATAAATGAGTAACTTTATTCATAGTAATATCACATGTTATTGCCTGACACATGATAGTCATATATTTTCTTAAAAAACCAATAATATTAAATTATATCTATCTAAATCTGATATAAATCTAAACAAATCTAATGTAAACATTCTAATAATTAATAATTTTAATATCATTAATAGCTTAAAATGATTTTAAAAAAAAGTATTATTATTTATATACATTTAGAAGGCAAGAAGATTAATGATAGTTTATGACAAATAATAATATTATTTGTGTTCTTTAAAATGGAAAATCATCTAAAATACCAACGTACTTTCAGTATTTTTCTAATAAATCATTACACCAAAAACGTTTCCATAAAAGTCTATCAACTCAAAACCGTTTTTGTAAAAATCACTTCACATAAAATGCTTCCATAAATGTTCTTTAACTTAACGAAATTTCATGAAAAATATCTGAAAAATCCTTAAAAGATCTCATAAAGCAACACAATTTGTAAAAAATTTCAAGTTTGAGGACATTTATGGAAACGTTTTTGGTACAGGGATTTAATCGAAAAATATCAAAAATACGTTGATTTTTATTTTTCCTTTTTAAAATACATTAATCTTTGTATGTTTAAAGTTTTAATCTATATTATTATATATAATAAAAGAGAACATCAAATGCATACGTGGTGCTTCCACGTTACACCACAAAAGATAAATACAACTTTTTTATTTTTAAAAAATAAAAGATAAATACCACTTATTATTATAGAAAATAATAGATAAATACAATTTATTATTTTAAAAGGATAAATGCTCTATATTATTTTTTTAATAATAAAAAATAAATACAAATATTATTTTTAAAAAGATAAATACAATTTATTATTTTAAAAGGATAAATGCTCTATATTATTTTTTTTAATAATAAAAAATAAATACAAATATTATTTTTAAAAGGATAAATACAATTTATTATTTTAAAAGGATAAGTGCTCTATATTATATTTTTAATAATAAAATATAAATACAAATATTATTTTTAAAAAGATAAATACACTATATACAAACTGAATCTAAATTTTTATCAATTAAAATTTATTAAATCAAAAATAAAAAGTTTTAAAAAATCATAAAAAAATAACTACTATTTATATTATATAATAAAAGAGAACATCAAACGCATACGTGTTGTTTCCACGTTACACCACAAAAGATAAATACAACTTTTATTTTTAAATAAAAGATAAATACAACTTATTATTATAAAAAAGATAAATCCTAAATAGATTTATTTTTAAATAAAAGATAAATACAACTTATTAGTACAACTTATTATTATAAAAAAAGATAAATCCTAAATAGATTTATAAATAAAAATACACTATTAATTTTTAATCTATAAATATTAATTTATAATAAAATATATAAGTAGTAAGTTATATATAAAGTGAAATCTCAATTTTTATCAGTTAAAATTTATTAAATTAGAAATAAAATTTTATTCGCGTATTTACGTGGGACATAAACTAGTTTATATATATTTTATGTGAACAATTAAATATTCAAAATAACCGCATAAATAAACTGGTTGTAGATAACCTAGTTTTAAATACATAGTAAAATTTATTTTGTTACTGACTTTGGTAACCAACTTCTTAATTTTAATGATATGGAAGATACATCTTTTTACCACGTCATTTGAAATTAAACAAATATTTAATAAAGATATGTTTGGATATGTAAGAAAAGCTGATTCGTCTATTCTATTTTGGATTTTGGTGAATATCGGAGCATACGTAGAAATTTTGACTTTGGGACTGGTATTTTAGCATGGCGGCGTTGGAGACCGGAAACCCGGAACGAAAGGGTATGGGTACGTTTAGTTACCGAAAATTTTTAAAATTTTCATCTCACTTTTTAACAAAAATGAAAACTTGTTTACTTAACAACAATTTCATAAATTTTCATTTCACTTTTTAAAATACCACTTTTCATATTCTCTCTCTTACTTTTCTACTACCTACCATATTTCTTTATAATACTCTCTTTCTCTCTCTTACTTTTCCATCACCTATCCTATTTTTTTTATTTTATAATCACTCATCTTATTTTTCTTAAAACTAAAACTTTATCATCTAAACAAGTTTTCACTTTTCATAGATACCCTTGTTTTTTTCTAAAAACTATAACTTGAAAACTGAAATTGAAAAATGACTAGTTTTCGCTAACTAAACGCAATCTATGGTTTCCACTGTAAATTATATAAAATAAAAAAAATTTCATACCGATACCATTCAATTTGATTTTCATATTAAAAAATTTCATATTATCGGTTCTCATTTCATTTAACCCGGTTCGATTTTGGATTGTGTCACATCCCTCTATATGCACGGTGCTTATCCCTGACGGCACTGACAAACATACACTATCGTTTGCAAAACACAAGAAAAAAAATTGTGAGCATGAAAACATATTATTGATTAAAGGAAAAAAAACCGTTGTTGTTGTTATTGATAAATGATAAAAGTTGTTGTTATTAATGGATGATAACATGTTATAACAGATTTTCATGTCAAAAATTGCTATAATCAGTAAAACATACAAAAGTTGTTGTTATTAATAATAAAAAAATAATAATGTGGCTATAACCGGTAAAACTACAAAAAGCTATTGTTATTTTTTACATATGGAATTTTATCTAAACATTTGAATAAGTTGAGATAAATATGCGTATGCTTTCTATTGTGATGAGGTAAACAATTATAGGATGAGTCTATTGAAGAAATAGATTGGATCGTATAATTAGGGTTTTATTGTGATGCAAACTAGAGAAAAAAAAAATACAAAGAGATAATATAAGAATATAACTGTTGTCCTATATATAAGCACAAATCCAAAAGGCCCAATATACACTAATATTTTCCCACAAACTCATAACACCACAGCAATGAACATTGACAGTTTGTCACAGAAAAAACGAAATCGAGAAGCATAATGCCTTAGTGAAAATGTCAGCAACTTGTAGAGCGGAGGGAACAAGCAGTAAGAAAATAATGTCCATCTGAAGATGATGGCGAGTAAAGTGAAAATCAATTTCAGTGTGTTTTGTCCGTTTATGAAAGACCGAATTACGAGCAATCTATATATAACTTTTTGTTGTCACAGTGTATCTGGATAGACTGAGATAATCGAACACCATGTCAGTAAGTAACCAACGTAGCCAAACAACCTCGCTAGTAGTGGCAGCCATAGCCCAATACTCGGCTTCAATAGAAGAATGAGACACAACATTCATCTTCTTACTCCTCCATGTAACAAACAAACCTTCAAGAAAGGCACAAAAACATGTAGTAGACTTATGATCAGTAGGATCCACAACCTGATCAGCAAACCTGTAAGCACGTAGCTCAAAAGAAGACGATGAATGAAACACAAACGTTTTGGAACTGAGTGCCCCTTAGATATCTTAGATTGCGAATAACTGCCCGGGTGTGCTTTCACGGGAGCAGTTAAAAATTAAGTAACAACATGACCAATATTAGGTCTGGTGTATGGGAAGGATCATTTGAATCCATTGTTGTTATGTTTTCAATTTTCATTAGGGAAAACTATGCAAAAAACAATCGAAGTATAAAAATTTTTTCGATTAAGTTTTCATTTCGTTTTTTTTTCTTGATAAGTTCCCAAACTGTTTAAATATTTTAATTTCACCTGTTAAACTGTTATAATAGGTTAACATGCTAAAACATATATTGTAAACATCATAAAAGTATAAAGTTTTTTCGATTAAGTCCCCCACTAATTTTGTTGTGTTATTATTATTATTGATAATCTTTTAATTATAATAAAAATATTTATTTACGATTTTATTCTTTTCTTAAGATTTATAATTATTTTTTTATATTTACTTTAAATTTAAATTTATATTTATGTTTATTTGATGATTTTATGATGTATCATTGTTTATTTAGGATTATTATATGAAATCTTCTGATTTTCAACTTTCCAATAAAATAAAATGAACCATTCTGTTTTTTTTTTTTTTCATACTTTAAAAACGACGATGTCTTCCGATTTAATTTTCCAATAATAAATAAACAGTTGTAATAATTTTCATTCAGAAAAAAGTAGTGGATTACAGAATGTTCCGTTGGTCATAGTTTTTACGTTCGGAAATATTAAAAAATTACGATAATCCTTATTGTAAAAAATAAAAATCGGAATTGCTACAGCTTTTTTAGTTAAAAGTTCGTCATTTTTTAGGATCGTAAATAATTAGTTGTACCAATTTTCGTTTGGGTAAATGAAATGATTTTTATACAATTGAGAATTTTAAAATCGGTATGAATCATACTTTTATCCATTCGAAATAAGTAAAAGTTAATTGATGTTTTTTTGTTCGGAAAATTAAAAATCGAATTGAAACTGATCGAGAAAAATCAAAATAGTTCGTCATCTTTGTTTAGAAACTCGAAAAAGTTAATTGTTACTACTAAATAAACAATGATATGCTGTATAATCATTAATCGTAATATAAAAGTAAATTAATAATCCAAAGTAAATATAAAAAGTGATATTAAATCTTACGAAAAAAATTAAAATCGTAAATAAATAATTTTAATGTACAATAATAACAATAAGTTATAATAACAACAACAACAACAATTTTAATAATAATAACAATAACAATAATAATATTAATAATAATAATAATTACAAAATGAGTGGGGGACTTAACCGAAAAAATTTTATATATTGATGATTTTATACTAAATAGATTAGACACGATAATATGCTTAGTAGATTATAAGTTGCCTTTGAACAGATTCTGAATTTTAATTGGTTTTGAGATTTATCAGAAAAAAAATAAAAATAAAAGGAGGACTTGATCGAATTTATTTTATACTTTTAGGTTTTTGTCTTGAAAATTGGTTTAAGGACTTATTTTGAAAACTTCTTTTTGAGATTTTTGTATTGGGTTTATTACGAAAAAACAATATGTTTTCACAGTTTTTGCGTTTTCTTCTTTCAATGTTATTTTTTTTAGTTTTGTGAAATTTGGCTATTAAACACCGGTTTTAATTATTAAACCAGGTTTTTAAAGACTGAAAAATCAGGTTCTAATATTCATTTTTCACTAAACAAAAAAGAATAAATTATGAGAACTTTTATGAAAAAAAAACATGGAGGAACGAAAACACAAAAAATGTGAAAACATGTTGATTTATTTCATAATAAACCCTATGGTATTTTTTTAATCTAGTCATTTCAATCTAATCTTAAAAATATATGATAAAAAGAAGTGAAGAAAATTAGAAGACAAAAAATATTAACAACACATCCAAATACATTTTTATCTATAAAACGTGTCTTCTTAAAAATTATCACATTTTTAATTTTATTAAAACTTTAAACCAAAAATTCTCGTTTGCTAAATACAGCATAAAAATTTTTAATTTTTTAAATTATGACTAGTTATGCCAAACATAAATTCATAAAAAAGTTTGTGACATTTTTGATCACTTAGACATTATTTGATTTGATATGGCTCTAATCTCTAATTTGGTCCATATAAATTAGACTGTCTAATCCCTTGAAAAACGAAGCAGCATGATAAATACTTTTATGCACTTTATTTAATGTAAAAATTGTCCTAAAAAAGCGAAGTGTAATAAACCCCCCATGAGTCCATGACACATCTACCATCTTCTCATTCGTTTCCCACTGCTTCACTCTCTGCTCATCAATGGCGGTTAGCAACAACATAATAGCAACTCTCAACTTCATAGCACTTCTCTGTTCCATCCCAATCATCTCCGCCGGCATCTGGCTCGCTTCCAAACCCGACAACGAATGCATCCGCTGGCTCCGGTGGCCGGTCGTCATTATCGGCATCCTCTTCCTCCTCCTTGCCCTAACTGGCTTCATAGGTGCATACTGGAACAAACAAGGCCTCTTAGCCTTCTATCTCTTCTGTAACGCCGCTCTCATCATCGCCGGTCTCGTTCTCCTTATCCTCGCCTTCGTCGTTACTCGTCCGTCCGGCGCCTACTCCGTTCCTGGACGCGAGTATAAGGAGTATCAATTGATGGGATATTCGAAGTGGTTACGCGATCACATCACGAATTCGGATAATTGGGGGAATATTAGGGCATGTTTGGCTTCGTCTTCGATTTGCACCAAGATGACTCAGGATTCGTATACTGCGGCTCAGTTTTTTGCTTCTCATATCTCTCCTCTTCAGGTACTGTTTTCTTCTCTGATTTAATATTGTATTGCTTTCTGTTCTTCTGCATCGACGCCATTGTTGCAGAGCTTGTTCGTTTACAATTATTTGTACTTTATGCATCGGTAGTTGTAGATTTGTTCTGATTTATGCTCTCTGTTAATCTGTTAGTAGAACCTTTCTGGCTCACTCAATTGTTCCAGTATTTACTTTGTTCTTTTTGCTCAAAAGAAAAGCTACACAGAGATTTAGCTAATAAAGAAGGGAAAGTATGATTGTTTTATTTGTTTATGTTTTGATTTTTATTGACAAAAAAATCATTCTACTTTATTTTTAGTTATTTTTGTAAAAGTGAATGAAACAAAAAGAATAGGACGCATTGAAAATAAAAATTAGGACAAATCAAATTGATAAAAATATAAAATGTATGATTATTTAGTATGAATGCTTCAAAAGTTAGTTTGGGAGAAGCTCCAATGTTTATGCCTTTATGATGCTTTAAATTTTTCGTATTTTGGATTGTAATAGCAGTTTTGTCTAACACTTTTCATTATATTTGTTTTTTTTATTTATAAAATTGATAGGAAGACACAGAGTCTCAAAACTCAATCGCAAACAACAATTTTTTCTATAACTTTACTAAAAATTATGGCTTTATGGATTTATAATCAAGTAATTAAAACCATGAACATGGTGGAATTTTGCAATATGCTTTTAGGAGCTTCAGATTTTGATTTTTGAAAGCTCAAGCTCAAAAGCTCCTTTTGGTTGATAGTAGCTTAAGCTTTTGATTCGGAATTGAATGCTCTCAAAAGCTCTTCCACGAGAAGCTACTTGAAGTAGCTTTCAAAACGTGCCTTTTGATCAAATAAAATTAATCGTTTACCCTCCAAATAGTTATAAACTACAACTTTTTAATTAATAGCAATGTAATTTACTAATTTTATGTCATTTAATACTAAAAGCTACAACTACTTTACCAAACACATTTATAAAAACAAAAAGCTACAGTTCCCAAAAGCTCCGGCTACTAAAAGCTCCAGCTCGAAGCTCCAGCTAGTCGTGCCAATCATACCTATAAACTTTTTAAGAACATTTTGGGCTTTTGCAATCTATAATGAAAGATAATAATTAATTAGTGGGCCTACTTAACATGTCAAATCTTTTACTAATCAATCTTGTCCACATGATTGATGAGCTAAATGAGTGCTCAATTAGACTTATTAGAGTGTAGTGTTGAAGGTGTGTAAATTTTGTGCCTACTTTCTTGTGGCAATGATAAAATATATGCCCCCAACTCCATTAATGAGTTTGTATTTTTGACTTTATTACATCAAAACCTCATAGAAAAAACATATCACATGGCATCCAATTTTCTCTATCATCCCCATGATTGGCCATTTATGTCTCCCTATTATTACACCAATAATGTACTATTTAGTTTTTATTATGTTTACACAAACTATTCATGTCTGATAAAGATGTTTCGTGTATGTTTTTTAAGTCGGGATGTTGTAAGCCTCCAACTGCCTGTGGTTACCAATACGTAAACCCTATAATGTGGATCAATCCGACGAACCCAACAGGGGATGTGGATTGTCCTATATGGAACAACGACCCAAACCAATTGTGCTATGATTGCAATTCTTGCAAAGCCGGTTTGTTGGGAAACCTAAGGAAAGAATGGAGGACTGCCAACACGATTTTGATCATAGCAGTGGTGGCTCTTATTTCTCTTTATGTTATAGCCTGTAGCGCCTACAGAAATGCTCAAACTGAAGAGATTTTCCGAAGGTACAAACAAGGTTGGACTTGAATGTCGACCAAAACACATCCGCGCTAGATTCCAAGTGCTTACTCAATCTTGTATCTTTCTTTGCACACCAAAATTTTCAGTATGATTGTGTTTTTTATTTTTTTTGTTTCATTTAGCAAAGTTTAGTTCTCTTTTGGTCATTCATGTGGTAGAATGGTAGGTAGTGGTGTGTATATGTTCCTTTTTGTACACTTGTAATGGTATATGAAAAGAATGCACCCTTTAAAAGATGATTTATTTTATGTAATTTTTTATTTTAGTGGGATTCTATTTTCATTTGGTTGTACTGAAAGATTAGAAATATGTTGTATTTTTAGGTTTTAGTTGATATAATTTGAAGGGGTTAATTACGTTTAATACCAATGTATTTTAGTTAGGGTAATGATGTATGTAGTGTGTCTTTAATTATTTAACAATTATATTTTTATAACTACTCCAATTTAATAGTTGAACGAGCATCCTAATAACACATCTTATCGTTCTTACATTACTTTCCGATCAGGCTGTCACAACCATATCTTTACAAAGTTCATTTCCTTCAATCTTAATAATTATGTCACTACCTTAATATTGTTTTCCTTCACCTAGCCACCATCCTCTGATCCTCGCAGACGACATTGTTATCGTTTTCATTGTTAGCTTGCAGATTGGTTGAGTTTAGGGGTGTGTTTGGTGAAAAAGTGTTTGTGTGTTTTTCGACAAAAAAAATATAAATGACTTCGAACTTAGTTGCTCAACTAAACGAAGAGAACCCATTGTTTATTTTTCAGATTGAATTTGAACTTGAACCAAACCAATAATTATGCTTCCGTTTGATTCAATTAGATTCCAAATTAGAACCATTTTAACATACAACTATTAAATTTAAAAAAAAAAAAAAAAAAAGAGGTTGAATTGGAATAGGGGTGTGCAAAATAATCAAACCCGAATAACACATCCGAACCGAACCGAACCTTAATCGGCTTAAATAGGTCTGGTTATTCGGGTTTCTTATTCGGTTTAAATGGTACCCGAATAAGTAATTCGGTTCGGTTTACGGGTAGAATTCATGCTTATTCGGGTACCCATATAACCTGGTTTAATGCATATTTGTCATTTTTTGATTTGTTTATAATTATAACTAGAATTGTTTATATATAGAATGTAATTATGTAAATACCCAAGTTTGATACTCAAACCATTTAATCCGTTTTACCCAAGTTACCCAACTCTTTTAACCCGTTTAAATCACTTTGTAGATGATTTCATTTTTTATATCAAAACTGAATAACTCATTTAACCAAACCGAATAACCCGATACACATTTAACCCGAAACCGATTAACCCTGTTAAATAATGTATAGTGTAGGGTCTCCTGTGTAAATATGTATTCTATATATTCTAATGAGATAAAGGCAATACCCCTCATCGAGGGTTTCCACACACTTTAGCATGGTATCGAGCCTAACCCTAATTCAAAATTAGGTTATTTTTTCCTTGCCTCAGCCGCCTCCTTTCCCGGCGGCCTCACCACTGCCCACCACCGCCGGACACCAGGGCTTCCCCCTCTCCGGCCGCTGCAAACCCTCCTTCTCCAGCCTTCGCTTCCGCCTCTCTCAGCCGCCGCACTGAAACCCTAGGCGCCCCCCCTGTGCGCCACGCCGCCGCCGCTCAGCTTGCTCTCCTGCGCCGCCGATCTGTTCTCCCTTGCATCGATCTGCACTCGTTAGTTGCTCTCCTGCGCAGCCGCCTCCAGCATACGGCCGCCTCTCTGAAAACCCAGGCGCCAGCGCCGCCTGCCGCCGTTCCAGCCGCTGTCCGTTCGAAGAACTGCCGCCCTTGCCGCTGTCTATTACCGCCGCTTGGTATTGTACGTGACCACCGCTAGCCTGACGCCCCTCTCCTTTCTTGTTCTGGTTTGCGACTTCACACACTGCAGGCCGCTGGTTCTGGTTTCTCCTCACCGTTGGGTTCACAGACTATCTGGTTCAAAAAGTAGCAGCATTATTATTATAGTCCAACATTATTATAATAATCAAATACTATTATTATAATAGGCCAACATTGATTATTATAAAATTGCTAGTTGTGTCCCACTATTATTAAAACGACCGAGTACCGCAACTGCTGCTGCCGATTCCTAAAGCCTCCTCTTCTCAGCCTACTTTTCGGTGAGCACGTTCCGTTTATTTGTTTCTTTATTATTATATTTATTTTTCGTGAATACTATTATTATTAGACATGACGGGTAATAATCCATCACCAAACAACCCAACCGCTTCCCAACTTGTTTTTGCTATCGGTAATGTCTACCCTCAGTTCAGTTTCAAATTAACAACTGATGGGTCTCGCTATAAACTATGGCGACGTATTTTTACTGATGTATGTAAAGGGGCAAAAGTCA
Source organism: Centrapalus pauciflorus (assembly GCA_020465985.1). NCBI lineage: Eukaryota > Viridiplantae > Streptophyta > Magnoliopsida > Asterales > Asteraceae > Centrapalus > Centrapalus pauciflorus. The sequence goes on along the minus strand of JAANYP010009468.1, from coordinate 1,814,325 downwards.
TGGGTCATATTACTGGGAAGTCCCAACCAACAAGTGTTGATGATGAGGATTGGGAAGCCATTGATTCTCGCATTAAATCATGGTTCTACTCTACATGTGAACCAAATTTACTTAATCTCATCACAAAAGATAACTGCACTGCACACGACCTTTGGGAAGCCTTGGATGCTCATTTCTTGAACAATAAATTATCCCGTAGCCTACAACTTCAAACCCTCTTTCGAAACACCAAAAAGGGAGCTCTTTCTATTACTGATTACTGTCACACTTTAAAAGACATTGCTGACTCCCTTGCTGATGTTGACACTAAAATCACTGATCAGGATCTTGTCTTGCAAATTCTACAGAATTTACCATCATCCTATCAAAGCTTAATTGATGTCATCACACACACCAAACCCTTTCCCTCTTTTCTTGAAGCCAAAAACATGTTACTCCTTCATGAGTCCCGTGAAGACCAACCCGAACCCACCCTTGAATCTTCACCCTCCCTTACCACTGCCCTTTATTCCTCGTCTAGCACTAATAATAATGGCAAAGGGAAAAATAAAAATAATCGGGGAAACAGAAACACGGGACGGGTTACATCTAAGGGTAACACGGGAGGGGGGTCTTTTAACAGCACTACTTCTGTTACAGGTTATTCTCGTGATGCAGGTCAATCAAGTGCCCCACCGGCATTCAACAATCAACTACTTCAGCTTCTTCAGAATGCATTACATCAGCAATCTCAGGCTTCTCAGTTTGGAGGTAACTATCGTCAGCCGGTGTCTTCCACACCAACTCATGTCGGGACTCACACTCCATCGGCACTCTATGCTGCGCCTCCTCCAGTCTCTCCTGCCAATGTAGCTCCACCCCAGTTCACAGATCTCGCAGCTCTCTTCAGTTCAATGTCCGTTCAGCAGCCTCAACAGCCTCAGGACAACAACTACTACATGGACACTGGTGCAAGCTCACACATGTCATTCAACCAAGGTAACTTACTCTCTCTTAAACCTTGTGGTAAGTCAAAAGTAATCATGGTTGGTAATGGTGCTTTACTCCCGGTTTCTTGCATTGGTGATACATTTCTTCCCTTATCCCAAAATCACTTGGCACTGAAAAATGTACTTGTTTCTGATCAAATGGTTAAGAATCTCATTTCCGTGCGTAAGTTCACTATTGATAACTGGGTTTCTGTTGACTTTGATCCTTTTGGTTTCTCCATAAAGGATCTTAATACAGGCCGTCTCCTTCATCGCTCTGACAGTACTGGGGATCTCTACCCCGTCCTTCAGCCTTCTCTGTCTTCCATGTCATCTGCCACCGCTATGGTTGCCGTGTCTCCTCAAGTGTGGCATCGTCGTCTTGGTCATCCGGGCACTACTGCTTTTAATTTTTTACGTTCTCGTAATTTCATTTCTTGTTCCAATGCAATGTTACATACGTGTCATGCTTGTCAACTTGGTAAACATTGTCGTTTGTCTTTTTCCAAGTCTTTAACAAAGACTTCACGTACTTTTGAATTGGTTCATTCAGATTTGTGGACATCTCCTGTATCAAGTTTGAGTGGTTTTAAATATTATGTACTGTTTTTGGATGATTATTCTCATTTCTTATGGGTGTTCCCTTTGCGTGCTAAATCTGATGTCTTTCAAGTTTTTTGTAATTTCCGTGCCTATGTTGTAAATCAGTTCAAAACCGATATACAATCTTTTCAGTGTGACAACGGCCGTGAATTCAATAACAACAAATTACTTGAACTTTTCCAAAAACATGGCATTAGAGTTCGCTTCTCGTGTCCCTATACTTCTCAACAAAATGGCAAAGCTGAACGAGCCATTCGCACCATCAACAATGTGGTTCGCACGCTTTTGTTTCAAGCCTCTCTTCCACCCAAATTCTGGGTTGAAGCCCTCACCATGTCTGTTCATCTTCTGAACATTCTTCCTACTACCACTCTGGCTTCAAAAACCCCATGTGAGGTCTTGTATGACACTTTCCCGGAATTCACACATCTTCGTGTTTTTGGGTGCCTCTGTTATCCAAACCTATCCTCTACGGCTCCAAACAAGCTCTCCCCTCGCTCCACTGCTTGTATCTACCTCGGCCCCTCTCCTTGTCATCGGGGTCATCGATGCTATGATCTCGTCACTCATCGCATTATTATCTCTCGTCATGTGATTTTTGATGAAGATCATTTTCCATATTCATCGTTTAATGCACCACCCTCTCCCTCTGAGTATGATGTGTTCTCTGATGATGTCACCACACCCACCTTAATGACAAATGAACACACTGCATCCTCATCCACCACTCCCTCTTCTCCTCCCTCTCCCTCTCCTAACTCGAGTGATATGCCCATCACAAATGATGCTGCACCTACAGTCGATAACCAACCACAATCGTCTGAAGCTCCTCACTCTGTGCAACCTGCCCCCGTAGCCACCACTTCTTCCCCTCCCCAGGACCCCACCTCCATCCATCCCATGACGACTCGCTCACGCACCGGCAGTCTCAAACCTCGTCACATCTTCAACCTTTCTGCAGTTGACTCTCTCTCCCCAATTCCCAAGTCTTCTGCTCAGGCAATTCGTGATCCCAATTGGAAGGCAGCCATGGACGCTGAAATGTCTGCCCTTCTCTCCAATCACACATGGGATCTTGTTCCTCCTCCACCAAAAGTCAACATTGTTGGCTGCCGTTGGTTATATCGCCATAAATTCGATAGTCAGGGTCGTCTTGAGCGTTACAAGGGCCGTCTGGTGGCCCAAGGCTTTTCTCAAATGCCTGGCTTTGACTATGACGAAACTTTCAGCCCTGTTGTCAAACCAGTTACTGTCAGAATGGTCCTTAGCATTGCCCTCTCCCTAAACTGGCCGATTCATCAGCTTGATGTTAAAAATGCCTTTCTCAATGGCGAATTATCAGAGGAAGTCTACATGAAACAACCTCCTGGTTATGTTCATTCTTCCTTCCCACAGCATGTCTGTCGCCTTCGAAAAGCCCTGTACGGTCTCAAACAGGCTCCCCGTGCTTGGTTTCATCGCTTTGCTGTCTTCATCACTTCTCTCGGTTTCCATTCAAGTAAATCTGACAGCTCTCTCTTCGTTTACCATCACGGTCGTGATACAATCTATCTTCTACTCTATGTCGATGACATTATTCTGACAGCTTCCTCCCAATCTCTGGTCAATCAGGTCATCTCTCGACTCTCATCTGAGTTCAAAATGACTGACCTTGGTGCTCTCTCTTTCTTTCTAGGGGTCTCCGCCATACGCTCGTCTTCGGGCCTTTTCCTGTCTCAATCAGTTTTTGCCCAAGAAATCATTTCTCGTGCTGGCATGGACACTTGTCATCCCTGCTCATCACCGGCTGAGACAAAGTCTAAACTTCCCTCCTCTGGCAAACCAGTCGATGATCCGACTCTTTATCGTAGTCTTGCAGGTGCTTTGCAGTACCTAACGATAACTCGTCCGGAAATCGCATATGCTGTACAGCAAGTATGCCTGTATATGCATGATCCTCGCCAACCACATATGAATGCTCTCAAACGCATTCTTCGTTATGTGAAGGGTACAATCACTCATGGGCTTTTTCTCCGTCCCTCCTCCGTAAATCGTTTGGTCTGTTACACTGATGCCGATTGGGCCGGCTGTCCTGAAACACGCCGGTCCACTTCTGGGTTCTGCATTTTCCTAGGTGACAATCTTGTTTCTTGGTCTTCTAAACGCCAACATGTCGTGTCCCGTTCTAGTGCGGAAGCTGAATATCGTGGTATTGCTAACGTTGTTGCCGAATCTGCCTGGCTTCGTAATCTTTTGATTGAGTTACATCTACCTCTTTCACGTGCCACAGTTGTTTTTTGTGATAATGTAAGTGCCATGTATCTAGCTAATAACCCAGTACAGCATCAACGAACCAAACATGTGGAAATTGACTTACACTTTGTAAGAGAACGTGTTGCTTTGGGGCAAGTGCGTGTGTCGCATGTGCCCTCCTCTCATCAGTTAGCAGATATATTTACTAAGGGTCTTCCTACACAGCTATTTTTACAATTTAAGTCCAGTCTTAGCATTAGTCCTCCTCCAGCTGCGACTGAGGGGGGTGTGTTAAATAATGTATAGTGTAGGGTCTCCTGTGTAAATATGTATTCTATATATTCTAATGAGATAAAGGCAATACCCCTCATCGAGGGTTCCACACACTTTAGCAAACCCGTCCCCTTATTTGGTTCGGGTTCGGATAGCCAACCCACACACTTAAACCCGAATAACTCGATACCCAATTAACCCGTCCGAATAACACCCCTAAATAGGAATTTTGTGGGCGTTGTGTGTGTCTTGGAGATGAGGAAAGTAGCATTGATTTGCGATTGAAGGTGGGGTGTGGTGGGATGGTTTTGGTTCGTAATTTGTAAAATATACACCGACTTCCTGCGACATTGCGACCGACCGATGTTCTTTCTTTATTTTATATGCCCTTTTCTTAATCCCAACTTCCCAACTTAACTTTTCATTTGTTTAATTACCAATTTATTTTTTTAATTCATTCATACAATATATACATTTTTTATATACGAGGCACATATATCCTAGGAAAATTTATTAAGAATCATAAAATAAAATATAAATTTTAACCACGAAAATTTTTATGTCAAAATGAATCACGAAATTCTATTTTTGTCCAAAAAAAAGTACGAAATATTTTATTTTGGGAAATGATATATTATTCAACATTTAATTTTATAATCGGTTATTGACACTCTTTTTTTTTTTTTTTTTAAATCAAATTTTAATTTCGTAATTTATTCTTGACCTAAGAGGTTCACATTAAATCTATAGTCTATTGTCTATATTTGTATTTTATGTTATTTTTATTTCTTTTAACCGTTTTCTCATATTTTAGTATGGTTAACTAGTATGATAATGAACTTCTTGTTTCTAAAATTTGTTTAGGTGTAGCACTCTTGTTATCAACGGGAAATAAAGATAGGGTTTATTATAAAAAAAATAACATGTTTTCATATTTTTTGCTTTTTCATACCTTCATGTTATTTTTTTCCATAAAAGTCGTCAAGTTATTCTTTTCTTTTTGGTTTTGTGAAATTTGGACATTAAAACCCGGTTTTTCAGTTTTTTAAAACCTGGTTCAAAAATTATAACTAGAGTCTAATGTCCAAATTTCACTAAACCAAAAAGAAAATAATAACTTATGGTTTTTTATGGGAAAAAAAACATGGAGGGACGAAAACGCAAAACACATGAAAACATGCTGGTTTTTTTCATAATAAACTCATAAAGATACCCACAAGTTGCGGTGGGAATGTAAATTATGTTTTTATTTATTAAAACAAAAAAAATACATAAAACAAAAGACCATAGGAATAAAAAAAAAAAAATTTGATAATTATTTATGTCATGTACGACTGATCGAATAACTAAAATGAAAAAAAATTGAAACCTTTATCACCATTCTAATTTCTAAATGTAAACACTTCTTATTAAACACTTCACCTTTTAAAAGTATATTCATTTATAAAATAATACAATTAAAATACATATAAAAAACTAACAATAAATTATCAAAATAAAATAATTTATGTTGTCTATGAAAAATTATGATATTGTGTCTAAAAATTAAAATAATTTAATTATGTGATCCTAAGTTTCTTCACATCCATGATCTATCGATCGATCATCTAAGTTATAATATATCTATTATAAATTTAAATAATCATTTTTTATTTAAAAGAATAAATAAATCCAGATCTTTAAAATTTAATGACAACGATTACTTATAAACAAAAAAACCCATACATTTAGGCTATGTTTGGCAGAGAGTTTTTAAAAGGTTTTAGGAGTTTTTGTTTTTAAAAAGCTCTAATAAAAACTAAAAGCCTCGTTTGGAAGAAAAACATAGAGCTTTCATTTTCTAAAAAAATATCTTTTATAAAATGCTAGTAGAAGTAACGTTTAAAGAACTCAGGAGCTGTAGTTTCACTAAGCCAAAAAATAAAAAAAAATTAACTTTAGAACTTTTCTATAAAAAATAACATGAAAAAAGAAAACGTAAAAAACATGAAAACATGTTCGTTTTTTTTCATAATAATACATTTTTTATACTATCTTGTTTTCATATGATCCATGTGTTTTATAAGAATAGTTAATGACACCTAATGCTTATGCTTTTATAAGCATCAAGGCATTGTAATTGTTAGATGTTATAGCAATTGTCTTTGCAACCTGTAAATCAATGAAATCCATATAATCCTTTTAAGAACTCTAATATGTGTCTATTTTTCAGGTCGTAAAGATAGCGATTTAGAGCACACTAACAAGTAAAATGACTTCATGCACTTGATATTTATAAAACAAAATAACTTTTCATGAATCAAAACAATGATGAAAATATGTAAATTATTATATGAACGAGAGTCATCACGCATGAACTCTTTTATTTACTTCATATTTTTAGTTATTAAATGGTTGATGGACGAAATAAAACTTTAACCCATGAAATGGGACACCATGTGTCTCTTTGTCTTTGAGTTATGCTACGTTACATATAATTTTTATGGCTATAGATATTTATGAACCCCTATATGTGTTACCTGAACCACCCTATGATTTCATACTCACATGACTTTGTTCTTTTTAATATATTAAAATAATGATCATATATGTTAGAACTTGACAAATGTTAAATCTGCTTCATAGAATGTGGTTTTACTTTTTTACATATCAAAGCAGGGGCGTAGGCTCGTAGCTAGATAGAACTAAGGTGGTTCATGACCAACTTAAAACCGAAATTTTAAATGGCATATTACTTATATATTTGACATATCTTGATACAAATTGGTTAATCTAAAACTTTACTTTCTGTAGTCTAGACTAGATTATTTATATTGATCGTAAATGAATAATTTTTATGACCTTAACATGTATTATGTTTTAAGTTCTTTTGGTCCATCCGAAATCACAATTCTTGCTTGCTACGCAGCTATATCAAGGCATTGCACTTGCTAGAATATTTATAAACTAAAACTTATCATAAATAAAAAAAAAGTGATATGACTTGATATTTATAAACTAAAACTTATCATAAATCAAAACAATGATTCCTATGAAACAATCGCACAAGCACAAATACAACAACTACAAGATTTACGTGGTTCGGTCAATGCGACCGATGTTTATGGACAGAGTAGAGATGAGCAAAAATTTCATTTCCCCCGACCCGACCCGTCCTGGTACCGATTAGTCGAATATGATATGGTACTCGAGACCTATATGCGACCTACATTGGGAGTCAGGATTACTTTAATTTGGGAATTCATGGAACCGAATTGGAGATATAATAGTCATCCTTTTTAATTTCATAATTTAATCTATAGCATTTCCTAAATCCTAATTATATGCAAAACTGATTTTAAACCCCGATTTCTCATTCATCATTCTTGACATCAATCATTCAACAATTATTAAACAGTCCTTAGTTAATATAAAATTGTTGCTAACTTTTTTTTTTTTTTTTTTTTTGTTTTTGGGTTTTTGTGTTTTAATTTTAATATTTAGCATTTGCAACACGATAAAACCGTCATTATTTGGTATAAAAAGTGTTACCAAATCTTTTGGCATTGTATGTCATGCATTATAAGTTGTAAATCGAACCATGGTACTAAATGGGACTACTACCGATATCCCTATACCGAATACGGTACTAGTACCGATCCTGAATATCACAACTTGGTACGATGCTCGGTCTCGAATTTTCATGCAATTCGACAGTCGGTAAAACGGAAGTCGGGACGGGTCTGTATCATTGAAATGAGTTTGTCAATCAGGGAGTACATAAACGCTAGCGATTACATTATATAGATGAAATTAAAAAATCTAAGAAAACTATAATTGGTAATGGGTCTAGCCCATTTACACATACAGATCTATATTGTCTGACGACACTCAATCTACTCCAAAAGCTTATCCTATTAAAAAAAGAATTCAAATTTTTCCATCTCATCAGGTCGGGTCTATATCTATATCTATTCAGGTCAAGTATTCGAGTCATATTTAATAATATTATAAGTATATAGTTATTTTATGAAAGAGAGTCGTCTGACTAAACTCTTTTGTTTAGTTCATATTTTTAGGTATTAGATGGTTGATGGGCTGGACCAAACTGATTTTAATTCATGAAATGAGTCGCATGTTTATGTTTGAGGATGGGTTTATAAGTTGACCCAAAATATATATCACCTGATCACCTCGTATTAAATCATATTTTTTTTTCCTTCTTATCATAATTTTCTATATCTTCTTGGGAGAGAATAATTTCATATTTATTCTTTTTTAGTATAATTTTATATATTCAGTTCCAGTTACTTATTTCAATTATATATACAAATGGAAAATTTGATACGTGAAACTTTACATGTATATAACGCGTTTGTTTTCTTGTCATTTTCGTGTGCCGAACATTTGTGAAAGAACATATGGTCTATATTTCTTGCATCGCGGGAATCTGTATACTTGTTTTTAATAAACACACAATCGTAAGCAGTGGCGGATCCATAAATTTCTTTTATAGGGGTCGGAATTTATGACACTGCCATAATTCTATAAAAAAATTTCGAACCTCAAAAGTTCGGTCGGTTCATCTTGATTACATAATAAAAGAAATACGTAAATGCTACAATTCATTAAGCGTTACAAACTAAAAGAAATTAGATTCTACAGTGTTCCCCTACGAGTTTTCAACTTTTGAAAACGAGTTATTAGTTGTTACATGATCGTTCAAAACATTGAGTAATTCTTTCTGGCACAAATTCAACACTCACTTTCATCATCAATTGAATTGCACAGTTACTTGTGGAATTTGTGGAGAAGTATTCTAGTAGATAGAATTAGGATCTTGGTAATTTTTTTAAAATCGATTCATATTGTCTTATGAACTAAAACAATTAAACAAATGTAACTTAATGTTAATTGTTAAACTATTAAAGTATTAAACAAATAATAATTTAAATTATTAAAAGACTAAAACAACAAAGAACATTCTAATAAACAACAAATAAGTTAATAATAATAAAACTAACAATGTATTCCTAGATCAAACCCAAATGTAAAGTGTCCAACAATGAATTAGCCTAATAAATGAATGTTCAATAAAAGTTTGTTTTTAAATAAATTGTTAAATGGGTAACAAACTATTAGATTTTAGTATATTTTCTTAGATTTTGTAACGATTTTTTTTATGTGTAAAATTTATAAAAACTAACAAGGTTATTGGGGTCAAACTTTAAAAATCACAGGGGTTGAAAATTTATCGTTTATACACATAACACGTAAAATAAAAAAATTGTCGGGGTCGTTTGGCCCCCACGTCCAAACTAGTGGTGTAATCGAGCCGAGTCGAATATCACCAAGCTCGACTTCGAACTCGAGCTCGAAACTCGACTCGAGCTTGATCGAGCCTTAGTGTTGAAACTCGAGCTCGACTCGATAAACTACTCGATACTATCGAGATCGACTCGACTCGGCTCGATTAAATTCGAGATAAAAAAATCGAAATATAAATACAAAATATTCAATCTAATTTTATCCCAACAACAAACAAGAAAGGTAAAAATATAAGAATGTAATTTTAGGTTTAAGATTATATAGTTTGATTTATATTAAAGTGATAAAAATATAATATTACAAAGTTGAAGGGTAAAATTGTAAATTTAAGCTCGATTAGGCTCGCAAGCCTATCAAGCATGCTATTTTAATACTCGAGCTTGACTCGATTACTACTCGAGTAGCTCGAGCTTGGCTCGATTAACTACGAGTAGGTTTCAAGTTTTCTACGAGTCGATCCCGAGTAGCTCACAAGTTGTCTCGTCTCGTTTACACCATAGCCCAAACAATACATCCGCCCTTGATTGTAAGAAACTTACTTGCTATAAATAGTAATACATAATTTTCGAAAGTAGGTCCTAAGTTCTAATCGATGTTGAGGCATAAGATTATTTAAATGAGATGTTGAGTTCTACTTTCACAGTCTTTAACTTCGACTTACCATTTAAACAAAATGATTTAAACTTATATAATCTTTTACATAATAAGAAAGACTCAAATACGTGGCTTTTCACCCTTTTGTTATTATTATATCTCAAAAGAATATATCAACGTTGACTGACCATAAATTGACCGTTGACGGATTAATCAATTCTAAACTAGTAAACTCTCCAAAGTCCAAATAAATAAAGATGCTAATAAAGTTATTGGAATCATCTATTTAATGGATTAGGTTTACGGAAATGGAATGAATCATTATGATGGAATGAAAAAAAGTTGTTTCTTTACCCGTGATAATGAAATGAATCATTACGTAAGGACTTTTGATTTTCATTCCTTGAGGGTGATGTGCTTTTTTTATTTTTTTGCCTCAAGGAATTGAATGGAATTTTAATAATTTTAAAGTTTTCTATTCAATTTCATTACACTCTTTTTAATATTCCTACATACCAAATAATGTATAGTAATAACTCATTTCATTTTAATTATATAAGCAAACATGACACGGAACTGTAATGATTCATCTCATTACATTGCTCATCAATTACTTTGTTCATTATATTCTTTTATTAATCCATTACGTCCAACCATACGGACCTTAATTAGTAATTACTCCTACATGAGGTGGATCAGAGGGTGCTGCAAATAATTTAAAAAACATGTTGATGGAGCAAAAAAAATGGTCCGAATAGCTCATCTGAGGCAAAAAAAAAAAAAAAAACAGTTTTACAAGTACAGTATAAACTATTGCAAGAGTGCGATTTAAGTGAGAAGTTTGTCTGGAATGCTTGGGTACCGTTAAAGGTAAATATTGGGGTGTGAAGAATGTTGAGAAACAACTACCTACCCGTGATAAGTTAGAAAAGACCGAGGATTCAAGTTGATGTCTTGATAATGGCAAGTATCACTGCTCATATGTGGCAGTGTTGAGGAATCAGCCCGTCGTCTTTTCTTTTAATAAATCAAGATAAGAGCTATTTGGCTCAAGATTTGGAGTTGTTGGTCTCCTGTAACAATCTGCGAATGATGTGCAGGATAAATTATTGGGTTCCAAGTGTATGTCGATCGGGTTCTAAATGGAAAGACAAAATGATTCATATCATCGGGTGTATTATATAGCTATTTGGGTGTTATGGAGTTGGCGGAAGAGAATTCGCCTTGCATCAGAAGAGCTTAAGATAACGAGGAAGAATGAGGATATTTTCCCGTCAATTAAAAAACTTGGTTAGCTGTTGATTAAGAATAGATGCATTAGACGATGGAATTGGAGAAAATGGGTATCTAACCCGAATAGTTTGGTGAAGGGCAAAGATTAATGGTCGGTTTTGTGTGTGCATGTGTGAAGGGCAAAGATTAATCGTCTTCGTATTGGTATTGGTAACAAATCTTAACTGTTTGATTAGCTCAAGTATAGTATCTTTGCTGTTCAAAAAAAAAAAAAAAATAGTATCTGTTTAATTATACAATACACTTATTATAAGTTTACATATGTTATAACATATAGATGAATCTTAATGATTATAAAATATATGATAGAAGCTTCAAGTTCCATAAGTGTTTTGACAATGAAATGTTTGGTATTTTATTCTTATTGGATTCTATTTTATACAGAAAATGATTACATGTAATAATAAATATATAAATAATAACAATAATGCTTGCAAGCTTTCAGTCTTTCACCAACTTGGACCATACAATGATACAAATATGCCAAATTGCCAATCATTGTTTAGAAATCATATCATACAAAGTAATTAAGAATTGAAATGTACATATATTTTTAAAAAGAAAAGTTAGATCTTCAAGATGCAGTGGAAGAAAATTAAAGAATACCAAAACAAAATCAAGATTGCAAAAGCACAAAACCTTTCATTTTTATTATTTCTAAAGACGATCTTAAATGATTTTCATCGATCAATCTTGTATCTTTTACTGAATAAGTACATATTTCTCTCTTTCTAACATAAAAACTCTAGGAAATTTGTCATCAAAGTAAATTGTCTATCTTTTCAAAATTTCATTGAGCCTCCATCCCCACTTTCTATAATTTTCATTATACAAATTAAAATATGTTAAAAAAACAAGGGTTAATATTGAAAAAACCCCACGAACTTCATGTAATTATCGATTAAGTCACTGAACTTTTTTCCCGAGTGTTTAAGTCCCTAAACAAATTTTGTCTTATTCAAAACTATATATTTTTTACCTGCTGCATGCTTAACAGGTAAAACAGTTAGTTTCTCGAATAATTTATTATTAAAAAAACCAACTTTCTTTTCCAATTTTCACGATTAAGTCACTGGACTTTCTTTTTTCTTGTTTAGGTCACTATACCGTTTACCGGTTAGTGACCTGCTAAACAGGTCAAATATATAGTTTTGAATAAGACAAAAATTGTCTAGGGGCTTAAACACTCGTAAAAAAAGTACAGTGACTTAATCGATAAATTCATGAAAGTTCGTAGGGTTTTTTCAATATTAACCCAAAAAACAAAACAGATAAATATCATTATATATAACAAAAATCAGAACTAAACTAAAAAAACACAAGCATATGGAGTAGGAAAAGAAGAGACAAAACAACTTTAAAATATAGAAAATTGTAAAGGACTTCTGAAGTACATAGGTTAAACCAATTGGATTAATTCATTTTTTTTAAACAAAAGTATAAAAAAAATGTGTATTAGTAATATAGTTTTAGGGCTATGATCATATTTCCTTTATCCCTTAAATTTTGGGATGAGATATTTAATATCTTTTGGTTAATGACTTGTGTTACTCTTTGATTGATATGGATTTATTTGCAATAAGTTTCTAGAAGAGCTTCCTCTAGAACCCATATTATGACTTCTGCCTCTTGTTTACTTGTAGTTGAGGTCTACTTATCGGGTGTTTGTTTACTTCTTAATTAAATCATTAGGAAGTCATTTAAAGATAAAATGACATTTTAATGATTCCATTAAGAGGTAAACAAACATGACTTTACATGAGTCTGTTTGTTTGGTTCTGGTTGGATTTGAATGGTTTATATCATCCAAATTATTTGTGTGTTCTTTGAACTAAAATTGTGCTTTCATCAACCCTATTTGATGTGATTGTCTTCATGCCTACTTTACTTCTTAAAAACTCTCTGTAATGAAGTTTGTTTTAGCTTTGGATTACTTGTTTACCGTCTTGCAGAGTATGCACTGAGTATTGTTTGAGATAACTCTTTCTATGTTCTGTTATAGCTGGTTGTGCTTCCATGACTTGTATGATTTTTTTATAACCCTTTTATATATTTTCACAACGAAACCGTTATATTATCAATTTGATTAGTACAAATGATTATAATTAAGAATATACATACACATGTATACAAATACACATAAATTTTGGTATATCACAAAATGCATTTTATACAACATAATACGGTACCAATGGGCATTTGGCTAATGGTACCAATGTATTAGAGGAGACCCCAAAGTTGTGGGTTCGAGTCTCATTGAGGACAAAATGTGTAGATTTAGGAGTAGGATTAGATTAGTGTATGAGTTCTGCTATCAAATAAAAAAACAACATAATACGGTCAGAATTTTTAATTTCAAAAAAAAAAAACATTGGTTTGGTGAAAAGTAAAAATGAACATTTGATTGGTGTAAAGATTATTGTCTTTACCCTAAATGTTTTTGTTACCAAGTACAACATTCATATCACTAAAAACATACGCATTGCAAAAATCTATATAAAGAACATCTTATTGCCACGTGTCATTTTCTTAGAAGATTACTTTTTAATTTTCCCGCTCTTTTTCCTAATTTACAACTATTCAATAATAAATTTAATTGATTAAAAAAATATATAAATAACCTTTTATCAATCTTTCCTAATATATTTCCTTACATTAATTACTTTAATTTATTATATGCAATAAGTTACTAATAACTAAAACATATATATTGTTTTTAAATTTGATACATGCATATTATGGTTGTATTTGTTTTGTTTAATTAATATCTTAAAAGAGATATTTATTTATTAATATAACATAAAATTTTTAGTTAAATCATATTAAGTATAAAATGTTGACAAATTAAATACAATTTTCCTTCTTATATTTCTTATGTTTTCGTTCATAAATATTGACTTTTAAAATATAAACTATTTATAAAATTTAGAATCTATTTTTATTTTTAAAATTTTCTATTATTATTACTTCTTACAAAAGTAGTTTATGTTACTTTTTTATAAACTGGATTTAGATTACATGTTTGAGTTTTTCTTATTTAGAAAAAATAATTGATCTTATTTTATAATAATTAGATAAACTATTTTCTTTTAAGTTTTATGTTTGGACGAGTTTAATGTTAATACGTTTAAATTTAAATCGAGCACACATTTTTTTATTATTTTTATATTGAATTAATCTCACATGCCTATAATTAAAAAAAATAAAATTAAGTTTGTGTTAAAAGTTTATGGATAACGTTTTTATGACATCCTACATTACTTTTATACAAAATGGTATAGTTGATAAACATTATAAATGTTTTGGTTGAATTGATTTTTTGATAAAATAAATATATGTTTCTATCACATGCATATAACAATTGTGTATTTGTTTATAAGTTTAAATTCTCAAAAACTAATTAGGTTTTTTAAATGCTCATGTAACACATGAGTTAATAAACTTCCACATATCATCATAAAAGATTAATACAACTTATTATTATAAAAAATAAAAGATACATACAATTTATCACTTTTAAAAAGATAAATACATTATGTTATTTTTAATCTATAAATAATAAAAAAATAAATACAATTGTTCTTCTTAAAAATATAAATAACTCTATTATTTTTAGTATATAAATATTAATTTGTAGTAAAATATAGAGGTATTATATTATATATAAACCAAAATTTCAATTTATATTAATTAAATACTCACAGTGGGTTGTACAGTGTGATTTGTCTCTGAATCAATGTGTGTTTGATAACACCACAATGATTATATTAAACTAAGAGTTAATTACAAAAATGGTCCTTGTGGTTAGTATCAAATTTTGGATTTGGTCCCTGAACTTTCAATTTTGCAAAATCGGTCATTATAATCAAGGTTTACTTTCAAATTAGTCCATTATCCATCCACTTTTATTTAAATGCCCATTTTGCCCTTGTTTATATTTACACTTTTGACTCTTTAATTACAAATCATTACCAACTCTTTATTTTAATAAAACAAATAGATATAAAAAGTAATAAAAATAAAAATATTCTTAATTAATTGGAAACAAAAACAACAATATTTTTTTCCAGATTTTTTTTATTATTATTAGTTTTAGTTTTTGTATGTTTTATATATATATCTAATCTTTTAATCTGTATGCGTCATTTTATTTATATTATATATAGTTTTAATAAATTTTCAAATTTTAATCAATTTTATAACTTTAAAAAACTTTTGCAATTTTATTGTTTGTTTTTTGTTTCGAAAAACAAGTTTTTATTTAGTCTGTGTAATTATATATATATATATATATATATATATATATATTCGGTTAAATTGAAAATCAAAATGATTTGTTGTTCTATTCATTTAAAAAAGTTAAAAAGTGAAATAATTCGTCACTTTTTGAATTGGAAAATTTTACATATTGATCGTTTTCTTCGTTTGGTTAAATTAAAAATCGGAGTTCGTATTTTTTTCGGAGCGAAAACATTTAAAATTAAACCAGTTGGTGTTATTTTCAACGGTTAAATTTAAGATCGAAATGGTTCGTTGTTTTTTCCGAATGAAAATATTTAAAACTAAAATGGTTGACCGTTTTTGCGTTTGGTTAAATTAAAAATCAAAATTTTTATTTGTTTTAATTTAAAAAAAACATTAAAACTAGATTAAGTGGTTGTTTTTTCCATTTAGTTAAATTGACAACCGAAATGGTTTGTCATTTTTTCCAAACAAAAACATTTAAAATCAATATGATGAACCATTTCAATTTTCGAGCAAAATGGTTAACTAAATGGAAAAAAAGACCAACCAATCTAATTTTAAGTGTTTTCGATGGAAAAAAACGAACAACCATTTTAAAATTTAATTTAACCAAACGTAATAAACAAATAATCTAATTTTCAATGTTTTTAGCAGAAAAATTACTAACAATTCCGATTTCCAATTTAGAGAAACGAAAAATGATGAACCAATTTAATTCGAAATATTTTCGTTCTAAAAATGGTATATTATATATACCATAAAAAATACAAAATATAAAGTATAAAATTGCGAAACGAAATTAGAATTATTCGAAATGTTTTATTGTATTTGTTTTTTTTTGTCTCTAATTGATTAATAACATTAATACTTTTATTATATTTTTATATCTATTTGTTTTATTAAAAGAGTTGTTAATAATTTGTAAATAAAAGGCTCAAATGTATAAATATAAACAAGGGCAAAATGGGTATTTTAATTAAAATTAATGGATAAGGGACCAATCTTGAAAGTAAACCTTGATGATAATGACCAATTTTGCAAAATTATAAGTTTAGGGACCAAATCCAAAATTTGATACAAACCACAGGGACCAATTTTGTAATTAACTCTTAAACTAAAAATAAACTTTTAAAAACAATCATTGATGAATAATAATAGTACTCTTACATTATTTTAAATAATATTTATTAAAAATATCCACGTATTACGTGGGTCATAAACTAGTAAATAAATAAAATGTATTGCTTCTCTTAGCTGCTTGCTAACTTAGCTCGTTGCATCTCTTTCTCGTTCGTGTGTGTATTAGTTGTGTAGTTTTGTTTCTCTTTAGTTTTTTCTCCGTATTTTAAATCTTGTAAAGAGGAACATGTTGAGGAAAAAAAAAGTATTGTCAATATGAAAATTTGTTATAATGACATTAAATCATTTTCACAGAAGTAAGATATTATTATGATTATATGCATATATAATATGGTTCGATAGAGTACCATAATTTTATTGAGTGCCGATGTACCAATATTAGCCACAGGACCAAAGTTAATAACATAGATCAAGGTTCCTAATTAATTGATAGCAAATATGTAATAACATAGAGTACCGATGTACCAACTTGATTCCCGTTGGAGGCAAGTTGAAATTTAGGTGGAGAAAGTAAGTCTTGGAGTAGTTTAGGAGTAGAAGTATGATAATTTGTCATTCAAAGGGTTATTATACCTTTGTATTGGCCAAACGGTGGTTTCAACATGGGCAAAAGTTTCGAAGGCTATGGTCCAGTCTGGGGTGGGATTTTAAAAATTGGCAGGCTGATACATAGGGGTGGACATTTTAATGAGGTGGGAAACACTGATTTGGAAAAAGAGACCCTACATTTTGGGATGATGTATGGTGTCATAAAAATATTAATTAGTCTTAAAGTTACTTTAAAAAGGATGTAACATTGGGATCATTGGTAAAGAACGGTAATTGGAAAGCAAAATGGAGTTGACGTGTACAACCGGCGAGTAGATTATAGGAAGAAGAAGAACGATTGTTGCTAAAAATTTGAAGAAAATACAACCAAACTCAAGAAATTATCAAACACAATTTTATTAATCACAACCCTAAAAAACAAACCGGCTCAACGCCACCCTATTACTTACAACACAAACCTCACTACATTATCACTCTGAGACTTCATCAACAGATGAAGCTCACCCTCAATGAAAATGGAGAACAAACTTAACCTCCTCTGATTTATATCTACTAGAACTTTAAAGAACCAAGAAGAAGAAGACAGATGAATAATACGAACTTACTTCTTGCGAGCTACGTAAGGGACTCTCTATATATAGAGAGAATTAAACAGACTAACAAGAAGTTAAACCAACTAACAACTTACACCAACTTCAACTGATGAGGAAACCAAATCCAGCAATGAAAGAACCGAAGAGATGAACTATGAATCTGAGAATGAACAAACCTTTATGCAATGCTAAAACTAGGGCAGAACAAGTATTTGTGCTCATTTGTGCTGGGCTGGAAGAAAGGGTCCACACTAGTCCACACTTAACTTGCAAAGTAGAGCCCAATAACTATATCCATATCAGCAACCCAATATCCTTTTAACACTCCCCTTCAAGTTAAGTGTGGAAGGATTTACCAAGTTTAACTTCCCGCATAAACTTGAATGAGAAGGAACAGATAAACTCTTGGTGACAACAACAGCTACACTGACAGAAGACTAAGCATTGACCTGCACAAACCCTTTCTTTCACAAAATACACGTCAATTCAAAAAACTTGATACAATCATGGAAACTAACAAAACTCCAGCCCTCCTA
The DNA here is from genome assembly GCA_020465985.1 of Centrapalus pauciflorus. NCBI lineage: Eukaryota > Viridiplantae > Streptophyta > Magnoliopsida > Asterales > Asteraceae > Centrapalus > Centrapalus pauciflorus. The sequence goes on along the minus strand of JAANYP010009468.1, from coordinate 1,795,992 downwards.
TCTAAGTGAAAATTAACAGGAGATGCCTGAGACAACGCAACAAATGTAATATTGACTAGAAACATGCAAGAATGTTCTTCACAATCTTAAGAGCACATGAACACGGAAGGAAAAATGGGAACTTTAACTGGCTTGCTTCCAAACAGACTAACCACAGATAAACAAGTCAATTCTTTCGATGAGATAAAACACAAAACCAAAACCAACAAGAACAACTCCAATACCGACAAAGAACGTTAGCTTATACAAACCTTTGATTTGAAATTTTGCACTTAAAACCTCTATTGTTTGTAACACTTCTTGACATAATGATGTCAAGTACAAAAAATCAGAAGAGAAACAACTAGAGTCTTTCCAACCTTTTAACAAATTAATTTACTTCTGCTTTGCACAAAGACAGCCAGAACCCAAAACCTATTAACTGTAACAACCTAATTTGTGCCAAGCTTGTAAATATCTGATTTTGAGATAATAATGTAATTTTATTTACATTATTTTTGATGTAATGTATTAAGTTTGAAATTATATGACTATTTAAAATTAATTGAATATTTATATTATAAATCATTAAAGATGACCAAAATAAAAGAGATGTAAAATATAAAAGTTTAGTGGGTTAAACAACAAATATAATTAAATAATATATATATACCGAAATAATGATCATTTAAGATCATTAACTAAAATTTACTTCTCTCTCTACTCTCTCTCTACACATATCCGACAACCTCACAAAAACCATCAAGAAATTCAAGAAACTTGTGTTTAATTGAGGATTGAAGACAACAAGAAGTTACAAACAACATCAAGCAACATTAATCTGCAAGAAATTAAGGTAATTCTTGACTTAAATCTCAAGTATTCAAGAGTTGGTTCGGTTTTATTAAAAAAACCGAAACCAAGGGATTTAAATGTAAAGATTTCAAGTTGCATGAATAAGATTATGAAAGATTATGATGAATTGAAACTAATAAAAGTGATAGAAACAAGAATTTGTGATTAGATTGTCCAGAAATGATGAAATCGGAAATTTTTATAAAAACTTGTGTTCTTGGCAAAAATAATCATTTTTGGATGATCTTGATCAAATAATGATGTTATTGATAGGGAAAAATGTATAAAAACACTCAAATAATGATAATACATCAAAATATATAGTTGCATGTTACTAAGTAGTGTTTTTGAGAATTTAAATGTAAAATCCGTATGAACAATATGAAGAACATGATGAACACCAAGAACAATTCTGGGAAAATTATAAGTATAAAGATCCGAATTCGGTTGAACCCGAATTCGGATGGTGCTCCTATTTCGGATACCACTTTGGTCCTAATTCGGATGATGGGTCCCGAATTCGGATAATATGTAAATTCGGACCCTATAATTCGGATTTTTATATTTCGGACCCAATTAGATTCGGATGTCATGCTAAATTCGGATATCTCAATTTCGGTTGAGTCATGGTCCGAATTCGGTAGTCAATTCGGATCTCTAATCCGGATGATCCATTTCGGATGAATCCGAATCCGGATCACCCGAATCCGGGTGGATCCGAAATTGAGGGATCCGAAAACTTATTTTGATATTTTTAACATGAATGATTATATTTATATATTTTCATGTTGATAAATATATAAATAAAGGACTTTTGAAATATTGAGACAAAGAATGATTTGGGAACAAATAAGTTATCAGAATCAGATGAAATTTAAGATTATAAAGATTAAAAAGGATAAGAGATGATGGCTTTGATAAGACAAATTATCAGATATCAGACTCAGATAAAATACAAGAATTTAAAGACTAAAATGATGACGATACAGACGATGAAATTAACATGATATTATCATGAATGATTTTGAACAGGTTCAGTATATTCTGAACAAAGATTAAAAGACTTAAAGACTTGAAAGCGGGTCTCTGATTTGAAAAGAATTGACAGAACAGATTGACAAAGACAAAATCCTGAGATAACTCAGGTGGCAGATTTATATATCTGTTTGACCAAGACCCAGACCTGTGAGTTATAGATATTCAAATTGAAGATGCAAAGATCCGTTTGAGATATATTGATGCTGTTACATTATTTGACATTCATTTATCAGCTGGATTGAGACATGTGCACACCATGGATGGGTGTTGCCCAGTGAATCATGATAGCTATTTGCTTATCATTTCATATTGCATTTATTAACGCTTCAGACTTTGCTTTATGATTTGTTGCTATCATGACTCCTAAGACTTATGCTTATTTCATTGATCAGACTTGATAAGATTTATTCAGCTTGACTAGCCCTTATGGTCTATTGTTCTAGACCCGGCTATTTCACCAGTTCTCACGAACTTGGTAATGACCTCCGATGTTCGGCCATGTTGACCTACTGGTAGCTAGCCCAGTATGTGGCTGATCCCCACGATATAAGCGTGAGTGTGGTTTGAACATCATCCGATCTTAAGATACTATATCTCAATCATGATGAGGGCTGTAGCGGCAGCCAAGACTTATCACGCTTAGAATTATGACTCCGCTTGACACGCATGTTAATATTGAAAATCTATAAACTCACTAAGCTTTGCTTACAGATGTTGCTTTAAAATTTTACAGGAAGAGCCAAAGGAAAATCACCTGCAGGACCTAGTGCTTAGGTCATCAAGAAATCCAAGTTTTGAAGCTTTCCTAGACCACTTCTCAACAAACTTTCTGGTACTGAGTGGAAGACAGCTAATGTGGTGGTTCTGGGTAGACTTGATGTGATGATTGATGTTATGATTAGATTAGACGTTACCCTTTTTATAACTTTAATTTGAAATATGTAATCTGTATCCTAATATGTAATGTACATGTAATTTTATTTTTCCGCAATTTAATTACCCTATCTTAGTATGGTTGATATCGTATTGCATATTATGGGACCTAGACTGGTGAGCACTGCCCCGTAAGGGGTGGTCTTCACAGGATGGTATCAGAGCACTAGTTTGAGTGAATCAAGTATTACGTAAGTATACTTGATCTCAAACTGAAGCAATACATATGTATCAATCATTTAGGTGGTTTGAACTGAGATAGGATGTACAGACTGTTAGGATGGGAAAAAGGGTACATAGATCTAAGTCTATAAACTGATAGTTAATTGATTTTAATTTTCAGTAGAAGATGTCAGGATCAGGATCAGGTGATATTCCCAACAATATGACCCAACAACAAATGTTTGAAATGATGCAACAATTTCTAGCCCAACACTCAGAACAACAAAACAAAATGATGCAAGAACAGTTTCGTGCCAGAGATGAGGCCGAAGCTAAAAGACGTGAAGAAAAGAAAAATAAGAGAAAAGAAAAGCAAGTCCAGACCAATGAATCTGATTCTGATAATTCAAATCCAGAAACCCAAATAGCTCAGCCAAAAGGCTGCAAATTCAAAGATTTTAAAGCGAGCGGTGCCCTGAACTTTGAGGGTACAGTAAATCCGATTCAAGCGATGGATTGGATTAGTCATACTGAAGAAATCTTCAGGATTTCTGATTGTCTAGATTCGAAGAAAGTAAGCTATGCGTCTGCACTATTTGTGGGAGCTGCTCGTGCCTGGTGGAAAACCCAGCGAAGTATCTATGGTGAGGAGGTGATTCAGACTTTAGAATGGGAGCAGTTTCTAGACATGTTCAATGCGAAATACTGCCCAGTTGACCAGCAAGATAAGATGGAAGTCCAATTAATGCAACTGACTCAGGGAACGAAGACTGTAGATGAATATGAACACGAATTTTCGAGATTATGTGGCTACTCTTCTTACCAAGTGGCAACAGAGGAAAGGAAAATGAATAGGTTCCGAGTAGGACTCAATCCTAGATACAGACATCCCATGAGCGCGATTAAATACAAGAGTTATCTAGAAATGGTAGAAGCAGCTAGACAAATCGAGCGAGGTTACTTAGAGTATGGTGATCAGCTCTACGCTCCGTCTACTAATCCGATGAATCCGTCTCCTCCAAAGAAACAACGATTTGGCAGATTCTTTAAGCCAAATAAGTCTCAGTCACAATCTCAGCAATCCCATCATTATAGTTCACAACCGAAAGCGCAAGCCTACTCACTGACAAACGAGCCACGATTCTGTAAGCGATGTAGAAAATCACATATGGGGTTATGTAATCCAGAAGACGTTACTTGCTTCGCGTGCAACATGATCGGTCACAGCAGTGATGAATGTCCGCAGCAGGGACGAGGATGTGCGAAGTGTGGAAAAAGAGGACACTTTATGTACCAGTGTCGTAGCGGACCGCGTTATCAGTCTCAATCATCAGCAGGAGGTTCTACAGGGAAAAGTTCTGCTGCAACGCCGACTGCACGGACGCGAGCTTTCCAAATTACAGCTGAAGAGGCGAAAGAAACACCAGACGTAGTCACCGGTACGTTTCTGTTAAATACAATTCCTGCTCGCGTATTATTTGATTCCGGTGCTAGTCATTCCTTCATATCAACTACCTTCGCTCAAAGATTATATAAATCTCCCTCGAAGCTTCCTGTAATACTTGATATCGAGACAGCCAGCAACAACTATGTTATGGCTGATTCTGTTTATCGTAACTGCACTCTACTTGTCAATAACATTGTATTCAATCTCGACCTCATCCCGATTCCGTTAAAAGAATTTGACGTCATCATCGGCATGGATTGGCTAATGAACAACGAGGCCACAATTATCTGCAACCGACGAGTAATCAGAATCAAATCTTCAGACGGTCGAGTACTTGAGATCAAGGGCGAAAAGCGGAAAGGTGCGCATTGCTTTATATCTGTAGAAAAGGCTCACAAATATTTGTCTAAAGGTCACGACTCTTACCTTTGTTATGCTCTATCTGAGTCCAGCTCTGAAAAGAAATCGTTGTCCGACATTCCTATCGTCTGTGAGTTCCCAGACGTATTCCCTGACGATATTTCCGGAGTGCCACCGGAACGACAAGTCGAGTTCAGTATTGACTTGGTTCCTGGTGCGGCTCCTATCGCAAAAGCTCCATACAGACTTGCACCTGCAGAAATGCAGGAAATGTCAAAGCAACTGCAAGAGCTGTTGGAGAAGGGGTTTATCCGACCGAGTTCTTCTCCATGGGGTGCACCAGTTCTGTTTGTTAAAAAGAAAGACGGAACTTTCCGTATGTGCATCGACTACCGCGAGTTGAATAAGGTTACAATAAAGAATAAGTATCCTCTGCCCAGAATCGATGATCTGTTTGATCAGCTGCAAGGAGCCAGCTATTTCTCGAAAATAGATCTCCGATCTGGGTATCATCAGTTAAAAGTCAGAGAAGAAGATGTTCCAAAGACAGCTTTCCGTACAAGATACGGCCATTACGAATTTCTCGTGATGCCGTTCGGCTTGACAAATGCACCAGCGGCATTCATGGATCTCATGAATCGTGTGTGCAGACCAATGTTGGATAAATCAGTTATCGTATTCATAGACGATATTCTGATTTACTCCAAAACGGAGGCTGATCATTCTATTCATCTGCGACAATTGCTAGAGTTATTAAGAAAAGAAAGACTCTATGCAAAGTTTTCTAAGTGCGAATTCTGGCTCAGACAGGTATAATTTCTATTATATAAGTCTTGAGCTGTTTCCTTAACTATTCTATGATTCACCTCAGAATTTGAAATTCTATCTTAATTCTTATAGATCCAGTTCCTTGGCCATGTTGTTTCTGGCGAAGGAATTTCCGTTGATCCTTCAAAAGTCGAGGCTGTTCAGAAGTGGCAAACACCTCGCAATGTCTCAGAGATAAGAAGTTTCCTTGGATTGGCCGGTTATTATCGGCGATTCATAAAGGACTTCTCAAAGATTGCTGTGCCGCTTACAATGCTAACACGGAAGAATACTCCTTTCGTTTGGACCGATAAACAGCAAGAGGCATTCGATATTCTGAAACAAAAGTTGATTCAAGCGCCGATCCTAGCCTTACCAGAAGGTAACGACGATTTCGTTGTTTATAGCGATGCCTCTGGTACTGGTTTAGGATGTGTTCTTATGCAAAGGGGAAAAGTCATTGCCTATGCTTCAAGGCAATTGAAAGATTACGAGAAAAGTGCACCAACTCATGATCTTGAGTTGGCTGCCGTCGCCTTTGCTCTGAAAATTTGGCGTCACTATCTATATGGGACTCGGTGTCAGCTCTACACCGATCATAAGAGTCTCAAGTACCTTTTCACTCAAAAAGATCTGAACATGAAACAGCGTCGATCCTTGGAGCTTATCAAGGATTATGACTGCGAGATCTTATATCATCCCGGCAAAGCAAATGTTGTCGCGGATGCGTTGAGTAGAAAAGTATATCCAGAAAAGTGCTGTTATGATCTAACTCCAGTTATATTCTCTTCAGATCTTGTTGAAGATATTCGAGTTGCTCAAGCCGAAGCTATGAAAGAAGAGAATATTGATTCTGAAAATCTTAAAGGGCAACTGCAATCATTAACTCTGAACCATTTGGGACTTTACTGTCTCCAGGGAAACCGAATCTGGGTTCCTGAATATGGTTCTATTCGTAGCACTCTTCTATCCGAAGCTCATCAGTCCAAGTTATCCATTCATCCTGGCAGCTCAAAGATGTATTTTGATCTGAAAGCTGACTACTGGTGGCCAGGAATGAAGAAGGACATTGGAAGATGTGTTGAAAGCTGCAGAGTATGTCAGATGGTTAAGGCAGAACATCAGAAACCCTTCGGGGATATGCAACCACTGCCAGTTCCTGAATGGAAGTGGGAGCATATAACAATGGACTTCATTACGAAGTTGCCTAAGACCAAAAGACAGCACGACTCCATCTGGGTAGTCGTGGATCGATTAACGAAATCAGCACATTTTATTCCGATGAAAGAAACTTATTCTCTCGATAGATTGGCGCAGCTGTACATCACTGAAATTATTTCACGACACGGGGTGCCAAAGTCTATCGTTTCTGATCGTGATAGTCGCTTCACATCCAGATTCTGGCAGGCATTACAAGAAGGGATGGGTACTCGGATTTCTATGAGTACTGCTTATCATCCGAATGCAGATGGCCAGAGTGAGCGTACTATTCTAACTCTTGAAGATATGCTTCGTGCCTGTATTCTTGATTTAGGTAGTAACTGGGATGACCATTTGCCATTGGTCGAATTTTCATATAATAACAGTTATCATTCTACAATCAAGATGGCTCCTTTTGAAGCTCTATACGGAAGAAAGTGCAGAACTCCTACCTGTTGGCGTGAAACAGGCGAATCGCCAATAGCAGGACCTGCTCTTCTACAGTTGACACACGAAAAGATTCAACTTGTTAGAAGAAATATTCTTGAAGCTCAGAGCAGGCAAAAGTCATATTATGATAACCGGCATAGATCAATAAGCTTTGCGGTTAACGATTGGGTGATGTTAAAAGTATCCCCAATGAAGAATGTGGTACGATTTATAAAAAGAAACAAGCTAGCTCCGAGATTTATCGGACCGTTCAAGATCATCGAAAAGATTGGAAATCAGTCCTATCGTCTTGATCTACCAGCGGACTTAGCTGGAATACATCCTGTATTCCATGTTAGTCATTTGAGAAAGAGCTTAGCTGACGAAAGAGAAGTACAGATACCACACGTTAACCTGCAAATTGATGAAAAGCTTCGCGTGGTTGAAGAGCCAGAACGTATTCTGGATTCAAAGACTAAGAAGCTTAGAAATAAAGAGATACAGATGGTGCTCGTCCAGTGGAAACACCACAAAGGTTCGCATCAGTCTTGGGAATCGAGAGATGTTATGAAAGCTACATATCCCGGTCTGTTCGAATCTAGCTAACTTCGGGGACGAAGTTTGTGCGTGGTGGAGCCCATTCTGTAACAACCTAATTTGTGCCAAGCTTGTAAATATCTGATTTTGAGATAATAATGTAATTTTATTTACATTATTTATGATGTAATGTATTAAGTTTGAAATTATATGACTATTTAAAATTAATTGAATATTTATATTATAAATCATTAAAGATGACCAAAATAAAAGAGATGTAAAATATAAAAGTTTAGTGGGTTAAACAACAAATATAATTAAATAATATATATATACCGAAATAATGATCATTTAAGATCATTAACTAAAATTTACTTCTCTCTCTACTCTCTCTCTACACATATCCGGCAACCTCACAAAAACCATCAAGAAATTCAAGAAACTTGTGTTTAATTGAGGATTGAAGACAACAAGAAGTTACAAACAACATCAAGCAACATTAATCTGCAAGAAATTAAGGTAATTCTTGACTTAAATCTCAAGTATTCAAGAGTTGGTTCGGTTTTATTAAAAAAACCGAAACCAAGGGATTTAAATGTAAAGATTTCAAGTTGCATGAATAAGATTATGAAAGATTATGATGAATTGAAACTAATAAAAGTGATAGAAACAAGAATTTGTGATTAGATTGTCCAGAAATGATGAAATCGGAAATTTTTATAAAAACTTGTGTTCTTGGCAAAAATAATCATTTTTGGATGATCTTGATCAAATAATGATGTTATTGATAGGGAAAAATGTATAAAAACACTCAAATAATGATAATACATCAAAATATATAGTTGCATGTTACTAAGTAGTGTTTTTGAGAATTTAAATGTAAAATCCGTATGAACAATATGAAGAACATGATGAACACCAAGAACAATTCTGGGAAAATTATAAGTATAAAGATCCGAATTCGGTTGAACCCGAATTCGGATGGTGCTCCTATTTCGGATACCACTTTGGTCCTAATTCGGATGATGGGTCCCGAATTCGGATAATATGTAAATTCGGACCCTATAATTCGGATTTTTATATTTCGGACCCAATTAGATTCGGATGTCATGCTAAATTCGGATATCTTAATTTCGGTTGAGTCATGGTCCGAATTCGGTAGTCAATTCGGATCTCTAATCCGGATGATCCATTTCGGATGAATCCGAATCCGGATCACCCGAATCCGGGTGGATCCGAAATTGAGGGATCCGAAAACTTATTTTGATATTTTTAACATGAATGATTATATTTATATATTTTCATGTTGATAAATATATAAATAAAGGACTTTTGAAATATTGAGACAAAGAATGATTTGGGAACAAATAAGTTATCAGAATCAGATGAAATTTAAGATTATAAAGATTAAAAAGGATAAGAGATGATGGCTTTGATAAGACAAATTATCAGATATCAGACTCAGATAAAATACAAGAATTTAAAGACTAAAATGATGACGATACAGACGATGAAATTAACATGATATTATCATGAATGATTTTGAACAGGTTCAGTATATTCTGAACAAAGATTAAAAGACTTAAAGACTTGAAAGCGGGTCTCTGATTTGAAAAGAATTGACAGAACAGATTGACAAAGACAAAATCCTGAGATAACTCAGGTGGCAGATTTATATATCTGTTTGACCAAGACCCAGACCTGTGAGTTATAGATATTCAAATTGAACATGCAAAGATCCGTTTGAGATATATTGATGCTGTTACATTATTTGACATTCATTTATCAGCTGGATTGAGACCTGTGCACACCATGGATGGGTGTTGCCCAGTGAATCATGATAGCTATTTGCTTATCATTTCATATTGCATTTATTAACGCTTCAGACTTTGCTTTATGATTTGTTGCTATCATGACTCCTAAGACTTATGCTTATTTCATTGATCAGACTTGATAAGATTTATTCAGCTTGACTAGCCCTTATGGTCTATTGTTCTAGACCCGGCTATTTCACCAGTTCTCACGAACTTGGTAATGACCTCCGATGTTCGGCCATGTTGACCTACTGGTAGCTAGCCCAGTATGTGGCTGATCCCCACGATATAAGCGTGAGTGTGGTTTGAACATCATCCGATCTTAAGATACTATATCTCAATCATGATGAGGGCTGTAGCGGCAGCCAAGACTTATCACGCTTAGAATTATGACTCCGCTTGACACGCATGTTAATATTGAAAATCTATAAACTCACTAAGCTTTGCTTACAGATGTTGCTTTAAAATTTTACAGGAAGAGCCAAAGGAAAATCACCTGCAGGACCTAGTGCTTAGGTCATCAAGAAATCCAAGTTTTGAAGCTTTCCTAGACCACTTCTCAACAAACTTTCTGGTACTGAGTGGAAGACAGCTAATGTGGTGGTTCTGGGTAGACTTGATGTGATGATTGATGTTATGATTAGATTAGACGTTACCCTTTTTATAACTTTAATTTGAAATATGTAATCTGTATCCTAATATGTAATGTACATGTAATTTTATTTTTCCGCAATTTAATTACCCTATCTTAGTATGGTTGATATCGTATTGCATATTATGGGACCTAGACTGGTGAGCACTGCCCCGTAAGGGGTGGTCTTCACATTAACCTTGATCGACGTGGAACCTAAACCGGAGGGTTTTATAGAAAATTGAACCATGTGATAACCGTTCAACTTATCCCCTTCATTATCTTTCTTATTTTCATTAGCAAAAAATATCACATACTCTAGACTACAGACCTAGAATAATGATCTAGATCTTTCACCGAGACACATATCAAAACAGGGAGAGAATACTTATATAAAATTTATTAATACATGATATTGCTTTTCCCTTCTTCATTTATTATATCAACTTTGTGTACCGTGAAACAAAACATAATTCCAGAAAATGTTCATCTATAGATGTGTGGCAGCAATAATCCATGAGAAGTACACTGACAAGATGCATCGTCATATAATTTTGCTATGTTCGACTAATCATCGATACAAATATAAATGGTTTAGGGTTCAAAGAGGCAAACAAATCTCATATACATGATGTGCTTATTTTAAACAAAAAACACAAGCATATTTTTTTAAAGTTAATAGCACATGTTAAACAAGTTCAATTTCAATCTCAGAAACACACATTGACCCATAATTAAAATTAGGAAAAGAAGAGGACATGTCTAGCAACAGCAACTAATGAACTCAACTCAAAATATCACCTTTTATTTCAACTATAGAAACAACAAATAACTTTTGACCACTAAAACATAACTAACCAACCATTAACTGAATTTTAGCATCCAATTATTGTTTAAAAATTTTAATTTCACTAACATGGTTTTTTGGTAATTGCAATATCACCCATGTACATTTCTATATAAACCAACAATATAGTGTAACCCACAATATTCCTTTTCCCACATTTAACTTTCACAATAACTACATAAACACCAACTTTTGAAAAACAGATTTTCTTGTTTCTTTAACAAAACTATCATAAATCCATTTGATTGCTACTTATTAGTTGAAACATTGTGACGGTTTAAAAAAGCATGGTTGAAACTTTACTTTGCAATTTTAAAAACATATTAGATTTAACAACCAATTTACTTGAACCACAGTTTACCAATTATTGAACATAACAACAGTTAACCACACTTAATCTTGAACCACACTTAACAAGTTAACCACTCTTAACCAATCCTTTTTCTTTTTTTTTTTTTTCTTTTTATTTATTATTATTACTTTTATATATAGGCCCAACCAACATAACCAGAAACCAACTTTAACTTTTAACAAGACAACACAATTAACTTGGAGAATTCCTTTTACCACCCCTCGCAAGTTGATTGTGGAACCAACAGCAAGGAACTCAGAAGCTTCAATTTTAACGGGCTGAATAAGTCTGCTACGATTTTACCAATACAAATCAATCTCAAATTGTTTAATGTGACCAGGGAACACAAGGTAGACTGCAATTAAAATTTCTGCACTACTATTCAAGTATATAGAACAGATACGCCATAGAAAAGTCTAAATATTTCAAGACTTTAAGCACCTATATAAGTTCTAAGGTAACACAGCACCCTTGGCCCAATCTGCATCTACCAAAATGGATAGCACATGATGAAGCCAAAAATATCAGCCCTAAACAAAAAATAAGGAATAACAAACACAACCAACATGAGCCTGATATAGACACAACAATTAACTTGTACACTTACAACTTTTAACAATTTAAAAACAAACCAGGGCCAAAACTACAACCAAACAACAAACACTTTCTTAACATTTTCTTAACAGTACAAGTGCCTAAATTTAATAGGCACTATTAACCACATTAAAACCAGAGTTTTCAAAATGATATAAGAGCCATTAACATTTTAAAGACTTCTTCTAGATGACAAGTTTCACAAAAAAACCTCTAACTATTTATGTTGAGATTCAATGTATTTTTTTCAAAACCAATAACATGATCGGCACGGTGACGAGGCTTATAATGACGAAAATCACAAGATTAAAAACTTAATTGCACACGAGCCATTTAACAATTTACATCTTAGCATTTACCTTCACAAAAGGCCACATTAATTTGTGAACAATTATTAAGTTGAAATGTTAGAATAATAAAATTGGATTAGACTGTGTACTTGAAACTCATCGAAACAAAAAAGCAAAGACCAAAAAGATGGATAAAAGGTTTTAACTAAGCATTGTTGCATGCTTTGGAAGGCTATTAAAATATGACTTGTAGAGTATGCTATACAAACTTACATAGCTGGTTCAAGAGTACGGATTCAAAAAGTAACCAAATCTATGAAGTTCAACGTCACATAACATGAACTACACGCTTAAGATAAATACAACTCATGGTGCGGTGACTTCAAGAGTATAACGGTTTGAGCCATCAACACCAACAAACAATCCACTATCCTTAACAAGAAGATACACAAAAAATGCAAATTCACTCAATATTCAGGAACAATTCATACACCAATCAAGGTGAATCTAAAAAGGATCTAAACTTCACAATTGTTTTCTGCAATTACAAATGGTTTTTTAGTTTCTTTAGTGATTGATGAAATAAAGAATCAGTGGGGTAAGGGACATCCTGACCATTCCCAATAATTGAACACTTCAATAACAGACCAATGCACTCACAGAGATTAAGTTGCAAATTGAAGTATTTTCTTTACCATCCATGTTGAATAGAGGAAAGGATTATAGTCACCAAGCACCAAACATAAAAACAGAACAGCACCAGTTAGGCAGCAAACAAAAAAAGGAACCACAAAAAAAAAAAATTCAACACACACCACACACCAGGAGAGGGCCAATGAGAAAAAAGAAACTAAAATATTTTGAAATAACCAAGACTTTGTAGTTTTCTGTTCTTGTTAGCTTTAAACTCACAAAGCAAGGGCAACTAGAATCACTGTCATGCAAAAATAAGGGGTCACCGAAAAAACTTACTAATAGGAGCATCAACTTGTTCGTCCATATAAGTCACCGTAATAACCACGTATTCAACCAGAGAACCAAATCACAGTAATAAAAAACAATACACCAAGGATTCAATCAATAATGGACAGGATTCCAAGGCATTCAAATGCCTGGTCAAGTCCAGAATTAACTCCAAACCAGCAAGACAGAGAAAGAAAAAAAAAACAAAAAATATATATATAAAGGATTCTTGTCCATAGGCCAAGTATGAGCACGTAGGGGCAGTTGATTCCCGTAAGTACGGAAACTCCCACGGCCAGGAACTTGCTACAACACAAGAGGGTTAGAACCAACTTACAGACAGTAATCCACCGATCATTCCAGTGTAGAGACGCTGGTTTTGCTTTAGATACACAATTTTTTTTTTTTTTTTGGAAAATACAGAACTAGACCGATTCTCTGTACAGTGGAGAAGATGAACATAAACTCTGGTCTTCGTTCATCCAATAATCAGCGTGACGGCAGTGCGTATGATGATTTTGACAAACATCTCTAATCTTCTATCTTCCCTGCCAGTACTCCGTCTCATCACTTCTCCGTATCTCCAAACACAACCACAAACAACACTGGATTTTGTACCGATTCAAGACCTTATCGACCGGCATAACTGGTGCCTTTCTAACATTCGTCTCGCTGCCAAAGAAGTCGAGGCGTTCCGCCAAGACGAGGCGTGAAGGGCACCGAGCGAAAGCGAAACAAGAAACACACAGCGGAAGACAACAACAAAAAACTTTTAGGGTTCTGAGAATAAACCGACACCATCGAGACCAGGGAGAAAAGAACAACTCCTTTCACCAACCCTGAAACCCTAAATCGAAAAAAAAAAACCTAATCGCTCAAAACCTGAGCTGTGATACCATGAAGAAAATACAACCAAACTCAAGAAATTATCAAACACAATTTTATTAATCACAACCCTAAAAAACAAACCGGCTCAACGCCACCCTATTACTTACAACACAAACCTCACTACATTATCACTCTGAGACTTCATCAACAGATGAAGCTCACCCTCAATGAAAATGGAGAACAAACTTAACCTCCTCTGATTTATATCTACTAGAACTTTAAAGAACCAAGAAGAAGAAGACAGATGAATAATACGAACTTACTTCTTGCGAGCTACGTAAGGGACTCTCTATATATAGAGAGAATTAAACAGACTAACAAGAAGTTAAACCAACTAACAACTTACACCAACTTCAACTGATGAGGAAACCAAATCCAGCAATGAAAGAACCGAAGAGATGAACTATGAATCTGAGAATGAACCAACCTTTATGCAATGCTAAAACTAGGGCAGAACAAGTATTTGTGCTCATTTGTGCTGGGCTGGAAGAAAGGGTCCACACTAGTCCACACTTGCAAAGTAGAGCCCAATAACTATATCCATATCAGCAACCCAATATCCTTTTAACAAAATTTTATATCTTGTGGTCCTCAATTTTAGATATTCAGATTGTAAGACATGACGACTCGATAAAAGTGGTAGATACTCAGCTAAACGTATGATATGGATAATTAGAAGAAAATATTCAATTTTTTTTTTGTTGGTAATGAAGCAAATGCTATAAAACTCGTGGATGTCTGGGTAAAGTAAATATTTGTGTATGTTGTGTTGTGCTAGGCAAAACAAACTCCTAACATTAAAGGACTGCAAAATTTCGAACAACTTGTGTGTTTTGTGTAGTAGTGTGATTGAATCGACAAAGCATGTAACATTTTATTGTCCAAAAATAATAGAAGCTTGGAGGAGAATTTGGGCATGATGGGGTTCAGTGTTGCCTTTGGTGTTTGGTTGGGACAACCTTTTGGTTGAGGAATGGATGGATTGATAATAACAAATGAATTTCTTAGGTTTTCGAGATGGAAGTTATGTGACAATTTGAATGAGTAGTATGGAAAATGGAAAACCAAGTGATTTTATGCTCGGAAGAGGTCAAGAGGAACATGTTTCTCTTGCTGGTTTGGACTACTTCTCGGGTATTTAATACTTTTATGGATTGAAAATAGATGTAAGAAAAGATGTTGGAGTTGGGATATATGGATCTCAAAAGTCAACCATGGCTTCTTCTAGATAATTATTCTTTTCGAAGTCTAGTGTGGGTTGGTGTTAGGCTAATTCTACTTGGTTTTTCCTTCTTAGAGAAATACTTTGATGTTATCTTTGTTATTGGTGTTTTACGGGCATTTTAACAACATCTCAGCTTTTTTATATGTATGTACCTATGTATGAATACATACTATAGTAATTATTTATAAAAATTTTAAAATTACAAAGAAAGAAAAAAAAAAAAAACGTCAATGTTGACTCATAAATAATTCCCCATTAGATTAATCATATTTTTGAATTCATCCATTATTAAATAATCTATGTTGTTCGTTCATTTTGTTGCATCTAAATCTTAAATGCAAAGTTTGAATTAATTATTTTGTTTTTTTAGTAATATTTTAGGCTATTTGTTTCTGCCTTTCTGGAAGGAAAATGTGTCACCTTCCCCCATTTGTAAGTGCGCAGTGTGAGTGAAATGTGAACCATTGGAGGTGGAGGCTGGCTACAATCACTTTTATATAATTTCTTTTTTATTAAATAATATTGATTCGAAACTAAAGTGTTTGGATTTGTGTTATCAGAATAATTATTAGTTTTTCTTATTTTAGAATTTAGGAACATGAAAAGGTTAATTAAAAGAAATGTTGACAATAAAGTCACATAATTTGTCGCAAGTTTACTTCTTTTTTTTTATATATATTTTCAAAAGGATAATTGTGTAAAAAAAAACTCTAACTTGTCAGTTTTTTGTGATTGAAACCCCAAACCATTTTTCATTGATTAGAAAATCCCGAACTAACCAAAAATCAGTAAATCAATGTTTTATCAATGGGTAACCAGTTGAAACCGGTTATTAATCCTACGTGGACTGGTAAATAACTTACGTGGAATATATTTTAATTGTTGAAACCAGTTGTCAAGTATTACACATCATTTAAACTCTCATTGATAAGTTTTAAACGAGATTACATCATCAACGGAAGTTTAAATGATGTATAATACTTGACAACCGGTTTCAACAATTAAAATTTATTCCACGTAAGTTATTTACCGATCTATGTAGGATTAATAACCGGTTACCTATTGATAAAACTTTAATTTACTGTTTTTAGTTAGTTCGGGGTATTCTAAGCAACGTAAATGGTTAGTGGTTTTAATCACAAAAAACTGACAAGTTGTGGGGTTTTTTGTGCAATTATTTCATTCAAAAAACATTTTTTTTTACAAAAACTAGAATTTATAGCTTTTTTTTTCTTTCAGTACTTCTATAAATGCATTTATCAAAAGACAAATTCAAATATCCCCTAACTCAATAATAATTTTTGAAGAAGTTTTAAATTTTTCTTTAGGAAAATGGGTAATTTAAAAACAATCCAAACATGTCATGAGCCAAGTTTTAGATGTGGGTCCAAGTCCAACCAATTTGGTATTGGTATTGGTATACGATCAAAAAGACACTTTAACCCAATCTATTTTGATTTTTGACTATTTATTATACAACCTAACCCAACCCAACGCCCATGTTTTCTACTTTCGCTGTTACATAATTTAATTTACAAAGACAAAGGTCATATTTGACATTGAGTTTTTAGCTTTTTTTAACGGCAAACTAACCTACTTATACTCCTACTTTACCCATTTGCCTCAATAGAAGACTTCAAAACTTACTTTTAGTACCTAAATCCAAACTTGCATTCGACCGGAGTCGAACCCGGAATCTCACACTTGCATATCACCACTATTACCAAATGAGCTAAACCTCGTTGGTATTGAGTTTTTAGTTAGTGTTATACTTCTATCAAATATGTTGCGTTTGTAAAGAGAATTGAAAAGAAAAAAAAATAAGAAAAATTATTTTATTTTTTAGACCATAAAACTTGAAAATACAATTATTTTATGATTGTTGTATATTTCTTTCATTATTTTTAGCTTCTACTTAATTCTCCACCATTGCTAGAGAAACGAGAGAATTTGAATTTAAGATACATATTAATACAACATGAGAAATTCATATCTCCTAACTAATAATTTGTATTCATTTTTTTTTTTTGTCGTTTCTCTACCAAACATAATCTTATAGAATTTTCACTCTAAACATATATAAAGTTTCATAATAACTTAAAAAAGGTAACCAAATAATATTTATTAAAAAAAACGTAACCATGTTTTATTCTTTTTTCATAAAAAGGTAGCCAAGTTTTTTAATGCAATAAAAGGTATTCACCTTTTAATAACAATAAGTAATAATCAAGTAACAAAAAGAAATATAATTTTGGTGTTTTAAAGTTCAAATTTAATACATTTTTAGAAAACATTTTTAAAACAAAATCTTTAAAAACGACACATTAAATAAGTTTTTTTAAAATATTTAAATATATAGCTTTTGTTTTTTAATGTCGACTCGTTTACTTGAACAAGTTAAAAGCACCGCCTCTGCACGTGACAATAATAATTTTACACTTTTCATGATGCTATGATAATAGACAAATTAAAACATGTTTCGAAAGTACGTTTAATAGGTACAAAAGATTAGAATAAAGTAAATGAAATAAATAAAATATATGTTTTTAATTAATAATATAAATCATTGTTATTATAAGGGTTTATTATGAAATAACCAACATTTTTTCATAATTTTGCGTTTTCATCCCTCCATATTATTTTTTACCATAAAAATCCTGAAGTTATTATTTTCTTTTTGGTTTAGTGATATTGGACATGGAACCCGGTTTTTCAGTTTTTTTAAATCCGGTTAACAAATTATAACTGGGATCTAATGTTCAAATTTCACTAAACCAAAAAAAAGAATAACTTAAGGTTTTTTATGGAAAAAAATATCATGGAGGAACGAAAACACAAAAAACGTGAAAACATGTTAGTTTTTTTTTCATAATAAACCCTTATTATAACTTTGTATTTTATCAAATCCATTTTTATCAATGTGGTGTTATTAAACCTGGATACTTTTTAGACTCTATTGCAATAAACAAACTTGGTTTTTTTGAAAAAAAATAGAATTTGATTATCTCTCTTCTAATAAATAAAACTTGGTTGTTTTTTAGAATAAATTACAGGTAAGGTAAATGAAGTTTTTTTTTTGTAACTTTATACCTTTTTATAGTGAAAATTTTCCTTGATACCTTAAATGACATATTTGATGAACTATAATACCTTCTTTTTTCTTTTTTAACAATATGTCTTTTTTATTTTAGTTTTTTATTGAAATTCCAAGCTTGGATGAAATAAATTCAAATTTAGATTCGAAAATATAATCTCTTTTATTGAATGCTACCATAAATAGCTTTCAAAAGCTTCAAAGATTTTCATTACTTATCTACCTTTCTAATAATTATATTTTATGACTCTTAACTAATATTGATTTCTTTAATGTCATTTAACTTTATAAGCTATAACTTGAGTAATTTTTACCAAATACGTTTACAAATATTGATTTCTTTAATGTCATTTATGTTTATGACTTATAAGCTATAACCAGAGTAATTTTTACCAAATACGTTACAAATATTGATTTCTTTAATGTCATTTAAGTTTATAAGCTACAACTAGAGTAATTTTTACCAAATACGTTTACAAATATTGCTTTCTTTAATGTCATTTAATTAAGTTTAGGGATAATTGTGCAAAAAACCTCCAACTTGTCAGGCTTTTTGTGATTAAAACCCCAAACCAATTTTTCGTTATATTAAAAACCTCAAACTAAGTAAAAATCAGTAAATCAAGGTTTTATCAATGGGTAACCGGCTGAAACCTGTTATTAATTCTACGTGGACCGGTAAATAACCTACGTTGAATAAATTTTAATTGTTGAAACCGGTTGTCAAGTATTACACATCATTTAAATCACCATTGATAATTTTTAATTGGTTAATTTTTAAACGGGATTATATCATCAACGGTTTCAACCAGTTACCAATTGATTAAAGCTGAAACCTGTTTAAATGATGCGTAATACTTGGAAACCGGTTTCAACAATTAAAATTTATTCAATGTAGGTTATTTACCGGCCCACATAGGATTAATAACCGGTTTTAACCGGTTACCAATTGACTAAAGCTTGATTTACTGATTTTTAGTTAGTTCGGAGTTTTTTATGCAACGAAAAATGGTTTGGGGTTTTAATCACAAAAAAACTGACAAGTTGTGGGTTTTTTGCGTGATTATCCCTTAAGTTTATAAGCTATAACTAGAGTAATTTATTTACGAGTTATTATATATGTACATCTTCGTATCTATATATCTATATCTATATATATTAATAAAGCAAAATCATTTGTGACACGTGTCACTCTATCAATTCTCCTAATTTTTGTTTTTCCCGCTCATTTTGCCTAATATAACTCTTTCAGTTAATTTATATAATTGATTTTTAAAGAAACTAAAAGAGACTAATATAATTTAATGATTTTAGATGTTTCCTAATTTAACATCTAATTTACCTAAAAAGTTTTATTTAAATTATATAATTGATTTATAAAGTAATCTTTTTTATTTTTAAACTTTAAATTAAATATTACATGTTTTAATCCTAATTATAATTTATAATTTAAAATAATAATAAATAAATAACTTTACTTATTTCTCGTGAAGGCATGTATCATCAACCAGCAATTTACACGTGACAAATCATATTCTAGAAAAACAAGTAATATCTAAATCATATTTTTCTAAAATTACATCTAATATAATAAGATTTAAAAATCAATTCAAATCGAGAATATTCATATTTCAATAATTGATAACTACAATATAATAAAAAGTTTAAAAATGATAAAAAAAAACCTTATTATCAATCATATGTATTTAGAAGTCTAGAAAAATTATAGCTTATGTCAAATAATAATAATATAATTCTTGTATTTTTTTGTAATAAAAGTAATATTTTTATGTTTAATTCTTAGTTTGTAAGAATTTAATATAAACAAATTTATATTAAAACATCCGCGTAATACGCGAGCAATAAACTAGTTGTTAAATCTAAATAAATTTGAATAGAAATCCAAATCTTATTTTAGCTATATTTATCTATATGTCCAACTAAAAAATATATACTTGTTCATCAATCATGTGATCTAACTCTAGCACTATCTTATCTATACTTATAAACTAAGGTTATAAATAGTTCAAAAAAATTTAATATATATATATATATTTATAAAGTTAAAAAAATACGATTTATCACAAATAACGATATTATTCTTACACACGTAATCTAACTTTAAAAAAAGGAATTTTAGAAAAATGATAGAAAATGACATCAAATGATAGAAAAATGATAGAAAAATGACATCAAATAACTCTGAACTTTCGACTTTGTACACATTTATGCAGTGAACTTTTTTTGTGCACATTTGGTAGTCAAAGTTTCAAAATTGTTCCAATTTGGTAGTTGGCGTACCTATTAACCGGTTGATTCCGGTTTCGATGCCTACGTGGACAATTTTTTAATGACGTGGCTACTCGTTTTTATTTATACTCGATTTATCTATGTGGAAACCCGTTTTTAAAATCACCCGGTTTTATTACCCGCTTATAAACCCGGTTTTTACAAATTGGATCGATCGTATGAAAAATGAACCGGGTTTATAACCGAGTGATTTTAAAAAACGGGTTGCCACATAGATAAAACCGGGTATAATATAAAAACGGGTAGCCACGTCATTAAAAAATTGTCCAGATAGGCATCGAAACCGGAAGCAACCGGTTAACAGGTACACCAACTACCAAATTGGAACAATTTTGAAACTTTGACTACCAAATGTGCACAAAAAAAGTTCACTACATAAATGTGTACAAAGTCGAAAGTTCAGAGCTATTTGATGACATTTTACCAATAATAATATAAACATCTTATTCCAAACATGTTTTCTCAATTTTTATGATATTTCATCGGGTCTGTAGTGTTGTTTATGATTTTTTATTTATGAGATCAATATATTCACGAATTTGTAGGGATTGTATACGATTTTGATTTAGACTTGTCCATGATTTATCTTGTTCATCAGTTTTCTGAATTTACTAGAGTTTCAAATATAGAAACATTATTGATTAATGTTTGCATTATTTTGTTTGTTTCTTCAAATTTCAATTGTTGAAATCCATTTGATTTGCTTTTAATTTGTTTTAATTTGTTTTTGTTTGGGTTTTGAATGTTTCTTGAACAATTGGTTGGTGATTTTGTTTGATTTCATTGAAAGATGAATTTTTTGAATTTTAATATTTAGTTCAAGAAAGTAATGGTTGAATTGAAAATTTATGAAAGTTTGATAATTTTTCAATAATAAAAACATCACGTAATTGTTACGTCACCGGTTTGTATGTTATCATAGCTAAATTGATCAAATCAAAACAATTGAAAAAGTTAATACTTTGTTCAATTGAAAATAATTTAGTTGTTAAATCCCAAAAATCATGAAAGTTCGAATGGTACAATAAACCTTTAGTGTTAATATCCGACACCAGATATGGGTTCACGCATATAAACAGAATACAAGAGACAATAACGAGTAATGGAGTATTATCAAGTACTCAATGGGGATCGAGGAACCGATAACAACCCGATGGAAATCTTTTATAAATAACCCTACAGGGACGGGGGTATAAATCCTCGTCCAGAACCCATTCCTCAGCCAAACATACCATCATGTCTGTTGCCTTCCCCGTCAACCCCTTAACCCGTTAATAAATAAGTTAATGGGATTGATTCCCCAATCGGAAAATGAGGGATCCTTTTTTATCATTTCATTGTAATAACCTTTAACTGTAAGTTATAGTTTAAATTAATAAATAAAACGGTGTAAATATAAGAGTTTATTATTAAAAAAACAATGTGTTAATGTTTTTTTTGCATTTTCGTCTTTTCATGTTATTTTTTTCAATAAAAGTCCTCAAAATTAATATTTTCTTTTTGGTTTAGTGAAATTTGGACATTAGAATATGGTTTTTGAGTTTTTAAAAACTCGGTTTACTGATTACAACTAGGTTCTAATGTCCAAATTTTACTAAACCAGAAAGAAAAAAAATTAATTTGAGAACTTTTATGGAAAAAAAATAACATAGAGGAACGAAAATGCAAAAAACGTGAAAACATGTTGGTTTTTTTCATAATAAACCTAAATATAACTAATATTTTTTAGAAAAAAAACAAGTAAAAGTTTATAACAAGTCATCAAACAATAAAAAAACATGAACAGGAAATTCATTCTTTTAGATATTCATGTTGTTACTTTGGTTGATTAAACTTAAACAAGTGGATATGATGTTCATATTTATTTGGTTTGTAATGACTTAATAATACCTAAAATACAAAAACATAAAATAATATTTTTAATCAAAATGTCAATAACCTAATCTTAAATCTCTATAAATAACTCCCCATCTTCCATCCCATTCTCCTTCTTCCCACGGCCTTTCTTGATCATACATTTATAAACAAAGAAAATCATGATGAAGGAACAAATCCCAAAATACATAATTTCTGCTTCAGAAGCTGAATCCATGGCCAATTCCAGAGGTCTCACTGTCTCTCAACTCCTCCCTTCGCTCGTTAAATCTGCTCAACTTCTTGCTCGCCCACCAATCTCCAACTTCCACGTCGGTGCCGTCGCCTTAGCCTCCGATGGCCGGATCTTCTTCGGTGGAAACATCGAGTTTCCCGGTCTACCTCTCCACCATTCCATTCATGCTGAACAGTTTTTAATCACCAACATCGCTACACATGCCGGAGGCCCAAAACTCCTTCACGTCGCCGTTTCCGCCGCTCCTTGCGGCCATTGCCGTCAGTTTCTCCAAGAAATTCGGGGAATCTCCGATACCCAAATCGTCATCACCGATCAGCCTCAAGAAATTCCTCCTGATTACACACCCATTTCATCCATCTTACCAAACCCATTTGGTCCTTTTGATCTGTTAGATAAAGAAACGCCTCTAATTCTTGAAAAACATGACAATCAATTGTCGTTCAAAGATCATACCTTTGTTTCCCAGAACAGAAATTTATCAAATGGGTATACCGAATTGGTGAAAAGGAACGAGGATATTTTAAAGAATGAGGCTTTGACGGCGGCGCGTGGCTCACACGCGCCGTACAGTGGGTGTCCTTCTGGGGTGGCATTGATGGACTGTGAAGGGAATGTGTATAAGGGTTCTTATATGGAATCTGCAGCGTATAACCCTAGTATGATGCCGGTCCAAGCGGCTCTGGTCACGTACATGGTGGCCGGAGGTGGTGGTTATGAGCGGATTGTGGCGGCAGTATTGGTGGAGAAAGAGGGGGTGATGGTGAGGCAAGAGGACACTGCTAGGTTATTATTGAAACATATTTCACCAAAATGTGAGTTGAGAGTTGTCTATTGTAACTAAGATGATCAAATCAAATATTATGACCTGAGATTATGTTAATTAATCTACATGTTAATAATCCTATTGAACGATTAATTTGTAAGAAGCTGTTTATCATCTAAATTTGTAACATATGAGTGTCCTATTTTCAATAAAATGAAGGAATCAGTCGTATAAAACAATGTTGATGATGTAAAATTCTAATGTCTTGTTGAATCGTTTACTGTTAGAATGACATTTTGTTGTCCAATAGTGATCATTGATGACATTTGATCATTTGATAGTGGCCATTGAGAAAAAAGATGTTGTAAAAGCAATGGTTAAACTTATTGTAGTTTTGAATATTGACAATAGAGAGCTTTGTTTGCCATAAAAAGACATTTGTGATTATAATTTCTTACATAAATGTTTATTCAAATGAAACACAACTAATAATGAAAGTTTTCTTTTCTTTATACAACATGACCCAAATTTTATCAATGTGTCATGAACTATAAGTTATGTTATTTATTTCTACATGAGCCTGATTAATAGGAGACCTAGAAAGACGGATTATCATGTATGTTTTTGTCAGTTCTTCGTTTTGAGTTCATTCCTCTCTATAATTAAGCTTGGATTTATCGTTCAAATGCCTTTATTTTCACAATTAACTTTATCAAAATTGACATGATTGATCCATAAGAGTTGATTTGTGCATGTCATAATACAACAATAATAACACATACATACATACATATACTGAATATGCTTCTTAAAAGTAACATAATTTTAGGTATCTCTGAAAGTAAATTCTATTTACACCCATTTTTCTTATGATTTGACATGTACTTTTCTTAATGTGACATTTAGTTAATATTTTAAGATTTTTTTAAATTGTGATTGATTAATACGATTGATACAACATTTTAGCAGGTAGTGTGATTAGTAAAAAAAGGTATGAATAGCAATCCATCTCTAAAAATCTTTTTTTACACATCAATGTATAAATCAACACTATTTTTCAAATCAACAGTCATTTGCTCGCTTATATTAACATGAAAATTTATAGTCTTAATAAAGAATAATAATGTGTTTATATAGTGATGTGTAATAAGACATTGTTTTTCTTTTTCATTTCAGAGTGATAACGCACCATTAACCATGTATTTCTATTTTGAGGGCATATTAGCTATGTTTAAGCATTGCCAATCCTTAAAGCATAAAAAAACCAATCTCCATCCTCCTTCCTCACCCACCACCCATTGTCTCTTTAATAAGAAAAGAGACAATGACATTTGCAAAACAAACCCTTACCCTCATCTTCTTTTCTGCTCATATCATTTTAGCGACGAGTGCCGATGCATATTCTGCACCTTCCCCTACAATGGTCGAAGGCCTTGACCAAACGGAGGTCGAAGAGGAACCCAACCACCCTTCAAAATTCCCATTGCCCGAAGTCACGGTAACCACTCCTGAGGTGACTGTTGGGTCACAGGCAGATGTGGTTAACGTGGTAGCCAAACAAATGCAGGCCATTGAGAAGAAGATCAACGAGTTCAATGCATCGCTCAAGAAGCGGATGGACAACCCTTTGGCATCACATGGAACCAAAGAGTGTGTTGCAGAGTGCGACGAGGTCTTTACTGCTGCTGTTGATGATATCAAGAACACTCTTGATAGCCTTGAGAGCCGAAACTTCTTCAAGGCCACTTTTGACATTAGTGCTGTCTCCACCAATGTCGATACTTGTAATGACTGTTTCAACGAGATGGTTGGCGGAGATCTGGAGGTAAAGAAACTAAGTGAATGGGTACGGAGCATCAATGGAGAAGCCCTTGAGGCTCTCGAAACAGCAACCGGCTGAATTGATTAAACGAACATCTACAAAAAGGAAGATTCTACCAACATAGGGTCCTCATGAAGTCATGATCTTTCTTGATCATGCAAGAAGTTATTGATCGGTACACAATATTTCGCAAATTTGGCCTACACATGGAGCTTTATGACACAAAGAAGTTGATATGGTCATAACCAACTACAAAGAGTTTCGAATCCTAAGATGATTAAGTTGTTAAGAGCCAACTTAAAATTCCACGTAAATCTTATTTATTTGAAGAACGTAAATGATTTCTAACAATTTGTAGTAGTCATGTAAGATAGTCATAGCAAGATCATTAATCATTTATATATGCAAGAAATTTGTAGCACCTCTGAAGCTTTTCTTCAAACCACTTGAGTTCAATTAATTGTCAAATTTCACTTGTTGGGTGGAAGAACGCCTCCTTTGTAAATCTTCCAAGGCCCACCATAGAATTTGGGTCTCATAATTGGCACCGCCTCGCCAGGATGATCTTCCCAGTATTTTTCCTGTCCATTGGAAAATAATCAAAGCTATAGAAGTCAATGGTGTCCTTTCTTGACCAAGTCATTTGTATTAAACTGCCCACTATGATCATGTTTTAGAGGCAATTTGCAAAATAGAAGTATTAGTTAGGAAGGCTTCCTTAAGATATGCTAATCTTTAAGCATTTAAGATTTCTGCTGTTTTTTCTTGCTTCGTGCATTCAGTAACTAGAAACCCTAAAAAGTACTTGCAAACCTAATATAATTACATTAATCCAACTGAAAGATGCTTTCTCTATATAAGTAATTTTACTCTACCCTTTGATATTTAGTTTTGTTGCAGCTAGTATCAAATTTATTATTTCACCCCTAAATAATGAAATAATGATTGAGGGAAGTATCACTAGGAACTATTAATGCAAAATAATAATCACTTACAAACCGGACATGCAAACACTGAAACACCCCTTAATAGTACCTTGTAGAGTTGCTCGGTGATTGCGGCTCCAATGACACCCGTATAGAAGGCACATATATAAATTGTAACAAGAGGAGTAAACGATTTTGGGCGCTTGAATGGATCAACCATGGTCCATAGGACCTCCTTCTCCCATTTAGTGTGCAAGTAATCAGCATATTTTCTCCACAGATATGTTGCCATTTCCAAACTTTTTAGTAACCTGATTCGTAACAACCACAGAATAAATCCATAAATTACAACATGGGAGCAATCAAGTTTACCTATTGAGACCACGGAAGAAAAGTAAGCAAGATAGAGATGTAGGTAGATATGCAAGGGCATTTATGAGATCCAATTCGATACAAGGTTAAGGCTATATGCCAATACAACCTCTTATCAACAACTCCAGAAGCCCACCGTGTTCCATTTATAAGCAAAGAACAGAAAAGTTTGAGCCATGAATATAGAGACTGATTCCGCATGGAAATGCATTTATGATTGGACTAAGGTTAGGAAGGAAAAAAGACGGCAAAGAGCTGCTAGCCTGCTAGTCTAACATTGTAGAAGAAAAAACTACAGACCAGACACAAACAATGGTAGAATGGGTGAATTTAACTCCAGTATGAATGAAACCATCATCGTTTTTGGTTATGTTGGTTTCACTTCCTATTTTTTTAACAGAGACAACTTGTCTGTTTATTGAAGCATCGGAAAAGAAAGTGCTTGGAACTCCAAGAATATGTAACGGGAACACCTCAATATCTTAATTCATAAATGCTTGATCAAATAATCTGTGAACAGAAACGAGCTTAAGATCTTTATGAATCTGGTCTAAGTGATAAAACCATAGATGATTGAAGGACTAACAACATAGGAAACTATTAACCAAACGAATCCATCTCAGAAGCTCTTTCAGGTCGGTTGAGATATAGCCAAGATTCATAAATCAAATACTGCACTTGATGACAGGCCTGTCTATAGCCCAGGGTTTCAAACTCAAGTGCTGCAGTTTTTTTCTTTTTCTTTTTTCCTTCCTTTTAAGTCTCCTCACCTCATTTCTAAGAAAATCAACCATTTTGGTGTTGGTGTTAAAGCTGAGGCTTGAAAATTTCGAGATTTTCCAGATCTTCATAAATCAAAATTTGGGAAATTTCATTAATGAATTCACATATTAGTACAAATTTGTCACGAGGAAAAGGCAATTGAGCTGGCAGCGCATAAATCAAAAACTACAAAACTAAAAATCCGAACAAGCTTTACAGTGTGTCCTATTCAAAACGTAAATGAGATAACTAATTCCATATTTTCTAGTTGTACCACGGAATCAGACACTCAAGCATTTGGTGGGTGTGTAAAATGTATATTTGGGTCGCTTTGCCATTTCTACAAACAGGTGGTGAGCATAGTAGATATATCATACGTTACATATATCCTTGACTAGTGAAAGTGGAATGAAGAAGAAGAAACGAAATCGGCAAATATATCTCAACAAATCAGGAAATTAACTAATTTCACCATCTGGGTTTCTTCAAAACCCACTAATGATCATTTTCAGCAATTAAGTAAATGAGAAACAATGAATTTTAGAAACCAAGAGATATGTAGATTAAAGTACGCTTGGAAGGTAAAACAAAAAGGACGAACCGCCGGAGAGATTGCCGAAACCAGCGAGTCCAACAGGTCGCTCAGGAACCACTCTCGGAATGCCCCTTTCAATCAGTCTTCAGGTCGCCGCGGATAGGTTTGGAAGAAAACAAAACACTATTTCTATGCGGCCTTTACTTTGATCCCTGTTTATCAGGAAATATACGAGTTAACCAAGAACGGGAATAGGAGCAGCCGAGCAGAGATAACAAAAAACCCTGATCCTGACGGAGAAACTTGAAACCCAAACATCTAGGGGCGGGTTTAAGAATCCTATCAGAGGTTCATCGAATCCAGGTTCAGGGATGGGATATTGGGATCCTAATCGATAGTGTGTATATATTAATTTTTCATATATATATATATATATATATATATATATATATATATATATATATATATATAGATTTAGGTTCAAGTGAGTACTACCTCTAATGCAGCGCACCAGAAGGTACCACCCTTAAAAGTAATTTTTTTGAAAAAAATTTTCATGAACATGTTCTAATTAACAGTACACAAATCATATGTAAATTTCAATCAAATCCGAACACTCTAAGTGAATGAAAACACACATCACATAAATGCATGTTCACATGTCTTCAAAATTATGTAAGTGTGTGTTCACATCATTTTTTAGGAGTTAGGAGATGTGAATGTATGTGAAATTTACGTATGATCTTCATAATGTTAATTAAAACATGTTTATGAAAACAAAATTTAAAAAAAGTTTTTTTAAAGGTGGTACCTTCTGGTGCGCTGCATAATGGTGGTACTCTCTCGAACCATATTCTATATATATATATATATGGGATCATTGCAGAACCTAAATTTAGTGTAGAACTGTAGAACCAATATCGTCCATAGATTAGAATAATCTAATGGTCTTGATTAAAAGAGTTAAGTTTGGAATTAGTGAAAAAAGATTGGTAATAGTGATATTTTAATTCTTGGAGGGGTAAAAAAGGAAAAGATTGGAAATAACAAAAAGATTGACATTAGCAAAATAAATATCATTTTTCTTTAAATTAAAATAACATTAATATTATTAATTTTTAAATCAAAAAAATTATACCATAAAAACGAGAATTTTATACTCTTTAAAACGAGACCGGTCATGATATATTTTTTTCGAAAAAATTTTACGTGTTTATTTTTCGTAAAAAAAAAAATTACCCAGACCACGATGCAATATATCATGGTGAGATAATGAGATCATTCGATATCGAATGAACACTTTGATATCGTATATTTAACGTCAATGCAACACTGCATATACGCTCATTATTAACAGAGCTAAAATAATAGTCACAATTAGTAGTCAAAGTTGATGGATTTAACGAGAACGGTTATGATATATATTTTTTATTTTTCGTAAAAAAAATTTTACCCAGACCACGATGCAATATATCATGGTGAGATCATGAGATCATTCGATATCGAATGAGCACTTTGATATCGTATATTTAACGTCAATGCAACATTGCATATACGTTCATTACTAACAGAGCCAAAATAATAGTCACAATTAGTAGTCAAAGTTGGTGGATTTAACGAGAACAGTTATGATATATATTTTTTTTATTTTTCGTAAAAAAAATTTTACCCAGACCACGATGCAATATATCATGG
The DNA here is from genome assembly GCA_020465985.1 of Centrapalus pauciflorus. Taxonomy (NCBI): domain Eukaryota; kingdom Viridiplantae; phylum Streptophyta; class Magnoliopsida; order Asterales; family Asteraceae; genus Centrapalus; species Centrapalus pauciflorus. The sequence goes on along the minus strand of JAANYP010009468.1, from coordinate 1,766,249 downwards.
TGAGATAATGAGATCATTCGATATCGAATGAACACTTTGATACCGTATATTTAACGTCGATGCAACACTGCATATACGTTCATTATTAACAGAGATAAATAATAGTCAAAATTAGTAGTCAAAGTTGGTGGATTTAACGAGAACGATCATAAATATATTTTTTTGAAAAAAAATTTACGTGTTTATTTTTCGTAAATTTTTTTTACCCACACGACCATTCGATGTCGAATGAACACTTTGATATCGTATATTAAACGTTGATGCAACACTGCATGTCCATTATATATTAAAAGAGTAAAAAAAAAAAGTCAAAGTGGACAGTCAAACTTAGTAGGCTGCTATTAATTCAATGTTAATTGTATAATTACCATCTTATCCCTAGTGTTATATTATAATCTAATGGTTTAGATTGGTTCTATGGTTCTGCACTAAATTAAGGTTCTGCAATGATCCCAACCCTACATACATATATATATATATATATATATATATATATATATATATATATATATATATATATATATATATATATATATATACACATATATAGATTTGGGTTCAAATGAGTACCACTAGTTTTGCGGAGTACCGAAGGTACCTCTCTTAAAATCATTTTTTTTGAAATTTTTTTTCATAATCATGTTTAAATTAATAATATAAGACTACTTGCAAAAAATCACACATAAACACATACTAGAACTATGTGAAACGTGTGTGTTCACATGAACTTTACTGTTGTGAACGTGTGTTCACAACTAAGCATGTTCACATGAATTTTTTCACGTTCGCATGTCTTTTAAGATGATAGAAATTGTAAATGTATATAATTTTTTACGAATAGTCTAATATTATTTGTATCTAAATGAATATGGAAAAAATTTTCGGAACAAGTTCACATCTGAAACCCGTGTGTTCACAGGTGCTCACGGTACTCTGCATTTTTTAGGTACTCACACGAACCATATATATATATATATACACACCAATCTTTTTAAGAGTATGATTAATATTCATGTATTTTTGGTTATTGAAGTAATTGCATCGTTAATCAATTTTTATGTTAATGTAATCGTGTTGTTATTTAGTTTTATTTCGTTATATTTCATATAAAATTCCATCTTTTATTGTTAAAAACATATTTGATATCGTTTGAAAAATTGTTAATTTTAATTTTTTGAACGGATTTTAGGTTCAGGTTCATGTAAATAAATGGGGAACGAAAGACACTAACATAGAGTCTTATTGGGTTCCCAATGAGGACTTGAAACCCACAGGGACCCGACGAGGATCCCCGATAAAAAACCTGAACAAGAACGGGACGGGAACGGGAAGACCAATTCCCGTCTTGAACCCGCTCCGTTGTCATTCCTAGATAGCAACAATAAATCTCCAATTTAAAGCAACGGGAATGAGTAGCACCTTTAAACTCTGGGCCCCACACGAATTCTAATTTAGGTTTAAATATTATTTATATAGTATATCTAATTTTACAACATAAATTATTCATTATATATTATATAATCTATTATATCATAATACTTAACTTTTATAGTTATAAATATTATTTTATACTTCTCCTCATAGATTTATAAACCTTTTGCATAGATTTTTTTGTTTGGTTGTAAGTTATTAATTATATATGAACAACTCTAAAGTGTATGAATTGATTTGTTTAATAATTTATTTACATTTTAGTTCTACTAAATTACTACTTATAGTTTAAATCTATTAATTTTATAAGACATTAAAAAACCTGAATTTTTGATTGGGATCCCATTACCTGATTAGGATTGTGATTGAGATACAAACTCATTCCCTGACGGGTGATGGAGAAAAAGAATAAGAAGCGGAAATGGAGATTAAAAACTGAGATCTATGCCTTTGCCCCGCTTCATTACCAGGGCCGTCTTTTAGATTTCGGAAGCCCTGTGCAATAACTATAAAAGAGACCCTATAAACTTAAAATTAATATCAGCATTATCAACACTAGTCTTGTTTTTAAAAAACCTATCAAGAGTCCCGCTTTGAGACTTAACAAGTTCTTCAATTCGTTTTTTCTTTTTATTTTTTCATACTAAGACTCGTGTTTTCTCATCCAAGAAGACATAAAAGTTTATAAAACGATTATAAAAATGTTGAAAAACATGAAAAGATACAACTTGATGGTAACTTATTAGGCTTTGGATATGTGTTGTGACTTATTGGACTTTGGCTTCATATTACACATAAACATACCCTTAAAGAAAATTTGTGACCCTGGACAGAGGTCCATTTTGCCCTCCCTCGTCACCGGGCCTGTTCATTACCATGCCTATTTGTTAGGCCTATTACGAAGGGTGAATTGTTAAAAACAAGTATTAAAATTTGTTATGAATACAATTCTGTATCTTTTATATTTTCTTATCGATTATAATACAATACTATAAAAATTATGATCATAATAACATACTTTTATAATTATCAATACTAACAAGTCTATTTATTATCTTTAATAACATGTTTTTATATTTTTAACTAGTTAATAACAACATTGGAATCTTAACAACAAAATTTTAAAAACTGAAAGTATGTTAACAAACCAAAAAAAGCTGCCTGCCATCTTCACTCAAATTGTGTAGAAACAGAAAGATATACAAGAAAAATATATATATGAATACCAAATTTCAAATTGGGGCTGGGCTACCACTTCTCAATGAACATTACAGAATCAAGGGATGCCAAAACCTATAAACATCATATAACAGGCGTAGAATCAATGAGTTCCTTCCTAAGTTGACGTCGACGGTGGCGATTCTGCCGCTTGGCTCTTCGGAGCCGATGCTTTCTCGAGGTTTATGTCTCCAACACCTTTGATCGGGCCAATGCTGCAACGATCCGTATTATGTGTCTGAATTGCATCCTTGATTTTCTGAAACTGGAAATGAAGTATGAATAAAATGTTAGTTAATTACTCAAAACATTTCGCACTCTGAATTCAGTGGCAGCTTGTAACTTGTTAAGGTATAAACATGTTGGTGTGATTTGTAAACGAATAACATTGCATCCGAGTGATCAAACGCTAGCAAAAAAGATTATCGAGGTAATAGTTGCTTACTTTAGCAAGTGAACAAGAAAAAGATTCAAGTTGTCCATCAGCTCCACGATAAAAATGGAAATACGGAAGAACCTTCACGTTCAAGTTCTTGCACATCGGTTTGTTCTCATCAAAGTTGACTTTCAAGAACAGGATTTCAGGGTGTTCTTGTGCCGTCTTGCAGAGCTGAAAGAAAATTGATCGAATGATAACATCAACAACAATGAAAAAAGATAGATTGCTTGATCTGACATAAAATCTTTTAGGGGGCCGAACTCAAAAGTCAAACAGTAAGACCTTGTTTGTTTTTCATTAAGAGCCTCTTAAAAGGCTCTGAAGTCTAAAATTCAAATCTTTGATGAATTAAGATTGTTTGTTTAGTTTCAGATTTAAAAGGTTGCAACCTCTGAATTTACCTCTTAAAATTAAGAGGAAGAGAGATGTCTAAAATTAAGGCTTCCTCTTAATTTCAGACGTGGTTTTCAGACTTCAGACATTTAACCTCTTAAGAAACAAATAACGTCTGAAACACATTTGTGGGGGGGGGGGGGGGGGTGGTGGTGGTGGGATTCATTGTAGCATACAAAGAATAAAGCATAGTATCTGCTTACAAGTATGAACTACAAGGATAATACGTTCGTTTTATAACAAGATAAAACGACATAACGAACGTTTAATAAATAAAGAAATTACCTTGGGGTATAAAGCACGACAAGAAGCACACCATGTCCCATAAAATTCAACGATAACTAATTTATCTCCAGCCTCACCCAAGGCATTCACAAACTCTTGTGTCGAATGGATATCAATCATATTTGGTCCTCCGCTTTTCTCCCACCATTTTGGCTGTTCTGTTTCGGTAATTGTAGCATGTATCTGAAAAGAGGCATCAAACAAACATACAAGTAAAGAAACAGAATCCACATGAACCCTAATTCACATCCCTCTTTATATATATATATATATATATATATATATATATATATATATATATATATATATATATATATATATATTCACAATCTTTTTGAAAACCAAGTCAAGAAAAATAAATGTCCCGACATTGCTTCTAAACAAAACCAGAAAACAACAAGGATGAAAGAAAAGGAACATGATGATACCATAATGTTTTTTCAGCCTACTAGAAAGAAAAAAGAAAGCCAACAGATATTGACACTGACCTCTAACCTCTGGATGCTATTTCATAATTCATATTACAATAACGATCGATTAAAGAAACTTTATTGATGTGTGATTTCATATGATTTACCTGATTATCAGTTTAGTTTTCAAGAAACTAGTGTCTCCTTTAGTTTGAATGTTTGATACCAGCTACAAGAAAACTGATTATCAAAAGGGTAAAGTAAAAGTACTTATCAGCATTGTTTAACTTCCTAAAATTAACAAAATTTAGAACACTCAACACCACTAAAGTGATTGTTTTTCAACTTCAAGCTGAAAAAACACATCCAAAGAGACATCCTAATATATTGCAAATGATTATATAAGTTCTGATTATGCAGTATCATAAAATCACTCTCAATGTGCACATCCATACACCCGGGAAAAAACTACTTTCTTTGTATCCCTAACCTAACTAGTGAGGCAAGCTAGAAACATATAAACATAAGAAGATTAAATGAGAGATCAACAAATGGAGGCTCTCGAAAACAAACACAATGATTACAAGTATGGCGTTCAAGGTCATGTGATGTTATAACTTATAACACAATGAAATTTAACATTAAAAATTCACTGCTTACCATTACTCGAAGAAGAAATTGAGTTAATAATTCTAATAATGTTAGAAAAATGAAGTTGTAGTTTTTTTATCCCACAAAATAAACTTATCCAATATCCATTGATAATACATACATTGCTTCCACTTATTACACATTAACAAGAAGTAACCATAACGATGATTCCAATTAAGTACATTGCTTTTGCTAAAGATTTGTAACCTATATAACAATTTGGTAAACAAAGATTTGTACAACAAAATTTCAAAGACTAGTGCATGATTATATTCTAAGTAAAAACCAAAACCAATCGTAACCTAATTTCTCAATCAAACCATACATAAAGGACAAACAATTAATCAAATTTGACACATACTCAAAATTGACTTAAAACCTAAATTCCCAAAATTTACCAGGTGAATAATTTGCATAATTGTGCATAAGTTCACTCAAATTAAATCCAAATACAACATAGTTTCTCATTCATAGCATAAATTTATGAATCCCCTTTTGAATTCAAGATAAAATTCACAACTAATTGAACTAACCCCATCCAAAATCATTCAAATGCGTGTCGAATTTCTCCAAAAACCCACAACTATTCTACAAACTTTTACCTTAAATTGAAGCGATTGCTTTATGGGGTTGATTGCAAATCGAGAATTGAGGATAAAATCAGAAGAAAAACAAGAATCAGCAGCAACCGATAGTTCCCTCTTGCTGTTCTTGTACAGTAACTGATTTTGGTGATGAGAATTCAATGACGTAGATAACGAGGACGAATTGAACGATAACAATCGAACAAAAGCTGCCATTGAACAAACACAATAGAGATTGATTGGATTATAGAAAGAACAAAAAAAGTCGATTGACTATACAGAACTAATAAGAAGTGTTTTGTTTGTTATATAGTGGTGGGAAGATCAGACGCCATGAAAGTGAAAGAAAGAAATTTGTGTTTTATGGTTTAGGGGATTTGGGAAGAGACCCGACTTCGATGAGCAGAAGAAACTTTTCATGAACAACAAGCGAAGGGGATTTGTGTGAACCAGAATGTACCAGAAGTCGTAAATAATAAAGTAGCAAAATAAAATTGATTTGGGTTTTATCCCATTTTAGATGATTCGGAGTTTCGAATCATAATCACCAAGATTAGTAGTTATACATCCATTCTCATATCCATAAAAAAAAATTCGATCTTTGAACATTAATAAATCCCGACCCTTATATTGTATTACAAGTTTTTGTTTATTATAGGATGATTCTCGTATGTATGATTATCAATTTTAATTTTCAAGAATCAGCAATCTATATGGTATTTTTTCAGAAAACAATAGATATTTTAAATTATAAAGTTATAGGTATTTTTTGGTTATATATGTTGTGTTATAAGAAAATTTATTCATGTAAATATCGTAGTTTTAACTCATGAACCGGATATAAATGATTATTAACATACTTATATATATAAATTATGATAAATTATAATTATATACATGTGTATAATACAATTTGTAGTTTTTTTTTTTTTTTTGCAAAAATTTTCTTTTTAAATTTGATGACCAAATATTCCCGTTAAAATTTGACACCATCAACAATAATATAGTTTTTTTTAATTGTATTATAAAGTTGATGCATCGTTAAATCATATCACCGATTAAGATATGTTATCCAATTGAATCCAAGCATTATTTTATCACATATAATTACAAATTTATAAGGGAACATGTGATTAAATTGGGTGAGGATGAAGACAGCTTTAGGAATCAATCTTGGAATCCTTTGAAAGATAAAAAAAGACAAGGATAAAGTAATTAAAGAATGAAAAAAGACATGAAAGTTGAGATGGCCGAGTTGGTCTAAGGCGCCAGATTAAGGTTCTGGTCCGAAAGGGCGTGGGTTCAAATCCCACTCTCAACACATTAAGTTATTTTGGCTAATTATTATTCAACCACTCTTTTTGTTTTTGGTTTTTGAGTCTTTGACACAACATATACTAAAAGCATTTATTTTGAAAATTTTCCAAAAAACAAAATTTTAATACTATTGTTTTCTAGAATTTCATTTTATAAACAAAAAAAAGTTTTAGTTTAGTTATTTACTACTGCTCATCTTTATCGTTCCGCTCGTGCAACTCGTTGGGTAAAAATTACCATCCGTAAGCATTATTGATAATCTCAATCTAAAAAAACTCGTGTAAGCAATAAGCGTGTTGTTGTTGAGCATATCATAAGTGTTCACAAATGTATGATCATGAAGGGTGATATGCAAGTGAAAGATCACGGGTTCAACGCCCGCCGGAGGCAAGTTAGAAAGTCTTCATTTGGGGCAAATGGGTAGTTTAGGAGCAAGTTAGTTTGTCGTTCAAAAAAAAAAAAGAAGCATGGTTATTTATTTTACGGATACATGATCATTATTATTATCTTTTTAATAATTTTGAAGAAAGTAACTTTACATAATTACATTGAAGTAGGCAGCCTTCATTTTATAATAATCCATCATAAAATGCTTTTTCAAGTAAAAAAATGTTAAATTTAAATAGATAATTGAATTAAATTTCCTAAAAGCGCCATAATAGAACCAAGAAAGCAATCTTTGTAGTTGATGAATCTAGAACATTAGTTTCAAAGCCATTTAGGGAAAAAAAAAAAAAATTAACCCATGAACACATCATGGAAGGTAACATGTTGTAGGTGAAGAATACATGTATGTAAATACAAGTTCTTTTATAGAGAAAAAGTGTCATAAAAATGAAATCTTTACAGCACCAGAATAACACAAATCCATCAACAACTATGATATATAATATATAATAACCCAAAACAGACAATTGTGTGTAGACTGGAGAAAGTTTCTCAACATGACAGCAATAATAACTTCAAGCAGTAGCAATTGCAGGAAGATTGGTTTCAATATTTGAAGGCATCAAGATGTTGAAACCATCAGCAGCTGTTGATACCAGCATTCCGGGGATCTGCGTATGCCAGTGGAGTTCTTTCAAGTCCTTCTGACCCTGTTCACATAATCAACACCATGTCAACAGTTCTGCTTGCTTGTATCACCAGACACAGTCAAAACGGGTTTCGGTTGGATAATGAGTCAAGATGGGTCAACATCTTTTTGGTACTTTCCGAATTTTATAAATTAATATATTAAATATGATCACAAAAGATATATAAAGAACTGCGAAAGAGATAAATGTTCCGTATAGGTTCGTATGTATATACTGTGGCGCTATATGATCTTTAGCTATAGGTCTTGTTTGCTTGCTATAGAAAGTACATATACCAGTCACGAGTGAGAGGAAGTCGTAACGGTCAATGGATGTTTATATTTGAGTATTTGCTCAGGGAATGCCTCACATCAAGGTGACAGGATTCGAACTATTAGAAATAATAATAATAAACTTGCAAAGCATTTGAAGATCCTCTGGGTGACTTTTGACATGATTGACTACTTAATTGCACTAAAATGAAAACATGTATTTTGTCAACTAATGCTCAAATTTATAATCAAAAAAGAGAAATGATTTAGAAATAAAATTTGACTGTTGATAAATGGTCCCGTTATATAATTACATAACTTATAAGTTATAGCACAGGCTATTAAGTGTCGATTTTAAAAGTACAATGCTCAAAATCTAATTGGATGAACATATGGTACATTGTCATGCAATCAACACCATCATTTTTAGATTATTATTTCATGTTAGCCATTAGGCCCCATTCAAGATATAAAGTATAATCCAAATTGATCCATGTTTAGGTAAATGAGTCGATATGCCCACCTCTAGACTTGTTACTATCTAACTCAAACTCAAACTGAAAGAGAAATGGCAGTGGCATAACCTGATGAACAAAAAGAAGTTGAGGTGGCAAATCTGTAGGCGCATGCACTTCCTCTCGTGTTATAGCTTTAAATTCGGCTTCCTCTTCCTCGTCTCTTTCTAAAGACAAGTCCCATATCCTGAAAGTTTCGGAAAACATAAGGTTTATACACATTTAGGTTGCTTTCTACTGTTGATGTGTGAGATTGATTTCAATTGTTGATGTATAAGAATCTAACGTTAGTTGATTGTCGGATGATGATACTGCCAAGGTAGACGCTTCGTGTGGACTCCATTCGATCGACGTTATAGGATGTTTGTGGTACTTGAAATGTGCCACTACAGAATCACCTTCCTGTCAAATTAAGAATCACAGTTGGGAACATATACAATTGTGAGGAGAAAGTAAAATGATTTGGAAAAAAGCTTCAATTTTCATGTTCTTGAGTTCTTCTACAAGAGAAATAAAAATGACTCCGAAAAGCTAGAGGAGATTTTGGCTGATTTCTATTCGAAGCTTTCCTCCCAAATGTGGAAAAATTCAGACAAAAAAGGACAGAAGGCCTGTTGAACTTTTTCTTATGACAAAACTACTACCCTTTCTCTACACTCTTAACTATTTGGCGACAAAACTACACATGAAGGCATAATTATTAAAATGTAAGCTTTTTTTTCCTTCCTTTCAACTCCAAAACATGAAACATAATTACAACTAGCACCTTTGTTTTCTTGCTTTCCAACTCAAGAACAAGGTAAAGAAAATTATTACACTTTCTTACCTTTGTTTTCTTGCTTTCCAACTCAGACTTTTATGTTTTGGTATTAAAAGGGTAAGAACACACTCAATTAGAAATTCCGTCTTGTATGTTTTGGTCATTTAACATTTAATATTTTTGGTCATATTTAAATAGACATACCTTAAGCAATCTAAGATCCCGAATGGAAAATGTCCCATCATCGCTACCAGAAGCCAGCATACAGCTAGCTAGCCTAATGAGAATCAGCAATTAGTCGGTGTGTTATTAAATGCACAAAAGAATTGATTCAGACAGTGAGTGAAGTGACAACCTGTTCCATGATATAACATTGACGTCAGCATCATGTGCCTTGATAGAAGCGGCTGGGGATTTTCCTAAACGGGTATCCCAGATGGCTATAGTTTTATCCACAGAACTGGAGGCAAACACGTGTGGTTCGGTTGGGCTCCACTGAAAACAAGAAGTAGTCACCATATTAAAAAAAAAACTAAAAATGACAAATTCTCATGTGTAAGGACTAATTCCGACAACAAGACCCTCAATTTTGATGAAAGATGTACACTGATACTTGTTTCTTTTTAAAATAAAAGTTACCAAACTCAAAGGTCTAGGGAATTTTTTTTCTCGAATTGCTGCCCATAGAATGTTGAAAAACTCATTTAAACGAGTCTGAATATTAAAGGCAACATTTAAATACCAAACAATCCAAGTGATTTAAAAAGTGAGCTATATGAATCATATAGATGTACATATTTGTCCTTTTGAGGTTTTTTTTTTCAAAAGACAGTCCCCAAGGACTAGAACTCAAAACCTTCTTTGAGAATCTTAATCCTCAACCACTAAGCCACCCCTAGGACTTAATAATACTGTAAGCATGGGTAGGCTTGGAATTTCATATATATGATCTATACAATTCTGTCCATAAAATGATATCCAGACTTTTTTTAAAGACTTCTTTGAAGTTAAAAAAACCATCTCTTTTATAGGGCACTTCAGATCTTATGTCTAATCAAATCAAACAAAGGGGCTTTAAAAGATCATCAAGTGACTTTTGAAAACCCAAACAAACAGCATCTACGTGCATGTTGTATGGAATAAAAAGGGTTCTATTCATTAAGTAACAAATTTAAAAACGATGATAACTACAGATACATGGTGTATGCAAATTTTCAGGATGGTTTACCTGCAAATCTTCAACACTAGCAGTATGTCCCACAAATGGTTTATCGTCAATATTCCATGTGGAATCAGATGATGGCTCCCACAAGTGAATGCAATTATTGCAGTCCCCTATTAAAATAAACAGAAAAAATCAAATTGTATACAAATGAAGTGAAGACAACTAAAAGTTCTTCTAATGGGGCGTTTCTGTGACATGTATGCAACATAATATCGGCTAGTACCAGATACAAGTCTGCCGGGAATAAGACCACTCCAGTCAATAGCATAGCCTTCGTTTTTGTGACCAGTAAACTTCACCAAAGGGTTTTGTTTATAAACCTTAGAATCTTCCTTGCTTACGTTAGTTTCAGATTCAGCTATAGCATTTAGATGAGAGCTGAGATCCCATATCTGCACGAGTATTAATGATATAAAGGGTTAAGCAAAATATAAATGTAAAAAACAAAATAAAAAAATAAAAAATGAAGATCCTTAAAGTTTTCGAGAAGAAGATCATTAAAAAGGTGAGCTTAGGAATGCCGGATTTCACATCATTGTTTGGAAACGCTCGACTTTTGATCAGGTAAAGGCTGGCCAAGCCAATGATGCTTAGTTGGTCTATTCAGTAATCTTCTAGAAAGAAATCCTTAAAGCAATTCTTGCCACTACATCAGCATCAATAGTAGTTTCAGATTCAGCTATAGCATTAAGATGAGAGCTGAGATCCCTCAAACAAAATAATATAAATATAGTCCCTGGTTTTTGATTTATCGAAGTACAAGGGTTAAAACAACTTCTATAGATGTTTGGCTGGTAACTGATCCACCACGAAGAGATTTTTCTTCAGCATTTACATTTATGCAGCCACATTCATATTACGTTTTCATACAACCACATGAGCAACATAAATAATATGCAGCAGGAATCTTTGCAATATTGGTCTTTGACTCTGTTCACTTGAACTAAAATAATACACTGAGATATCAATTTTCACATTTAATAAAATTTGAAGCATTCACATGAATAGCTTGGATAACATATTACAAAAGTGTGAAATACCTGCACATGACCAGTATCTGACCAAGAAGCACATATATTGGGCTTTTGAGTCATCGCACGAATTCTATTCACACAACCTTCATGGAACACTTTCCGAACCTGTAGAAGGAAATAAATTAACAGAAGGATTAATTCCTTGCAGCATTTTGTCAAAATAATATGACAGCACACATGCTTTTTTTTTTCTTTTATGGATAACCCGAAGAAACCAAACCTATGGTCGGTAAACCCAGGAAAACACATATACCGTACAATAGTCAATTTACCTGAAATGTTGGAGCCTTTGGTCCATTCTCCAAATCCTCATCTTCATCACTATCACTACTATCACTCTCCATGTCAGTGTCGGCATTAGCTGCTTTGGTTGGCACTAGTTCACGTCGTTTCCCAGAGATGTTTGATATCTTAAATATTCCAATGGAATTGGAAGCTTCATACGCCTTTAAAAACAAAGATTTCATATCATTATAGCACTAAAAGAAAAACATAAGGGGTGTGTTGATACAACAACTTTTCATATCATTATCAACTTGAAGAATCAAAATCTAAGTTGCCTTTCAAAAATTGGTCAAAACAAGAGATAGGAAGGTAACTATACAAGTTTACATTATCTCAACAATCAGTTTTCATACAACAACTTCATATCTGTTTCTACAAAATCAATTAAACTGATTACTGAGGCTCCAAGTACCGATAATAAGTTTAAACACACATTTAACAACCTCCTATAATCCAAAGTGAAAAACAAAGTATTTTATAATGCAATAAAAATAACTTATGACGTGCAAAGATGGTGGGATACCCTTCTTAGGTCATGGGGTAAATGTTAATAATACAAAACTTTCATCACTCAGTAACCAGTTTTCAGGAAGACTAACACAGTTACAACATAACAATATACAAACATACATGAAATTACATTATAAAGCAAACACTTTACAAAAACAGCCATTGGGTCTTACCTGAGTTCCAGTGACACAATAAATAGTGTGTGGGAATTCAGTTCGAACCAACCCCAATGAATCACGCACCACATCAAAGCTACAGCCATAAAAGAAATTCAGTTGTATGGTAAAAAGGCTTGAAAATGTTAATGAATATGAAAGAGAGCTGCTTATTGCAATTTTTCAACATCTTAACATATGAGCATATATAAAAGTTTCCTATTTATAAAATAAAAAAAAAAGAATGAACCTTAAACATGGCCAACCAATGTGAAAGGCGTGAAGAGAATTATAAGCTGAAGGATCACACTGAAGCTCTTCTCCTTCGTCCAAATTGTCCACCCCTGGTTGCCACACTTTAGCTGGAATTGAAGGTACTGATTGTGAAGAAGATGAAGACTTTCCATCTCCTTTACTTGAACCCTAATAGAATAATTCATTCATCAGGAGAGAAAACAAAACGCATTCGAATTAATGATCAAATACGCATCTATATCAACAGTTCAATTAACAATCATACATGAAAGTCGAAGTCAAAGAGAAAATTAACGAAACCTTATTCTTTCTTTTGACCTTCTTCGAGCTTTTCGTTCGAGCCATATTCAGAAAGACAAAAATAGAGAGAATGGAGGAAGAGGGTGAATAGAATCGCTACGGTATGGAGATTTTTTCTGGGGTTTAGGGTTCTTCAAGAATCAAGATCATGAATCCAAGTATCCAACCCGAATCTAAAGATGGCCCAGCCCACGTTCTTTTGGGTCCATAACTCAAAGGCCTAGTTGGACTTAGACCCAAGTTTTCGTTAAGTTTTTATTTTTAGGTGATCAATTATTATTTTTATAATCTAATATTATTATTTCTATCCAATAATATATTTTTATTTCTTTTACATGATATTCTTTTTCTTTTAACAAAAAAAGAAATTGTTTTTTTTTTACATTTTCATTTTTGCAATACTCAATCACCCACAAAACTTAAAACTAAACAAACCAATTTTTTCTTAACAAAAAATGTAAATAATACTTTCTTATATATCAACCAATTCAGCCACACTTTCCACTAGACCAAAAATTCTGGCCTTAATAATCAAAACATTTCTCATTCTTGATGATAAAATTCCACAAGTCAAACTACTTGTGTATGATACTATAATGAATTCCATAAGTTATTAAATGATAAAAACTATAAAAAATTAATGGGAAAACACAGACAAAAATAGTAAATGATTACCAATAGTCGAATAGGTTAAATAAAAAATATGACCCAGTCGATGTTCAAATCATGAACTCTAAGTCTAAACTTTTAGCCTGGTCTATACTAAATGACATTGTTTCATAGTCTCCGGTCCTTGTAGAAATAATACTTTTTTATTCTAATTTCATTTTTCTATATAACTTTTTTAAAATATAATGTTATAATTGGAACCTTTTAATTTGGTTATTATTTGAACTTTCTAGTTATTATAATATATAAAAACAAATAGATCTCTCTTATTTTCAATTTCTCTTCTCTCCTTTCTATTTTTTATTAACGTTTTTACTTACTTTTTTTCCAACTCCTTATGCCACCACCATCAGTCCATCACCACCGTTGTTGATGCCACCACCACCTCTTCTTTCACCGCTAGCACATCCGTCATTGTGGTGTTTCTTCTCGTCTTTTCTAGATCTAGGATTTGTGTTTGATTTTGTTACAAACGAAATTGTGTCTATATCTAGAGTTTTTCAATAAGTTTGTGTTCGGTTATTTGGCTTTAGAATCATTCTATTTTTAACTTTGATTTTTTTCTCTTAAGTTTTCTTCAAGATATTGGTATCTTTAGATTCATACTTGTTTTCCTAATTCGATTTTCAAATGAAAGCAAGATCTTCATGAATATTCTCAGACTTTCTCTTTGTTCTTCAACCATGAAGCCTTATTTCCATATAATATAAGATTATAAGTTGATGACAATTTTGTGCTAACGATTTCATGGCTTAATGTATAGTATCCAAATAACCATATGCATAATCATGAAACATGTTTTATAAAATACATAACTTTCAAAACATCAATAGTAACACCAAACTAACTTTCATGACTACATCATTATAACAAGCTTAATACATAACCCAACATGGTACACTAAGAGTATGTTTGGCACGACTAGTTGTAGCTTCGAGTTGGAGCTGTGAGTTGAAACTTTTAGTAGCTGGAGATTTTGGGAGCTGTAACTTTTTAAAAGAGTTGTTACTTTTAAAAAGAGCTTGAGCTTTTTGTTTATTATAAATATGTTTGGTAAAAGTAGACATAGTTGTAACTTTTAGTTTAAACCACATAAAAAGACATTGATATCAATTAAAAGTTGTAGTTTATAATTATTTGGAGGGTAAGAAAGTAAATTTGTTTGACTAAAAGTTCAAGCTCGTTTTGAATGTTCGTGGAAGAGCTTTTGATAACTTTCAAATTTGAATTAAAAAAACTTAAGCTCCTATCGACAAAATAGAGTTTTTGAGTTTGAGCATCTAAAAATCAAAAGTTAAAGCTTCCAAAAGTTCCCTGCCAAACGCACCCTAAAGGTTCTCACGATAATTATCGCCCGGTTTTAATGATTACTAGTTTATTATTAAGAAAATATGAAATCTAATTCAAATACTTTCATATTCAATCCATACAACTAAAAAAATATTTTAAATATTCTAATACTAATCTAAATTTATTTTTAAGATAAAAAAACTAAAATTTTGATGTTCAATTTTTTTTATTAAAACATATAGTTTTTTTTTCATACAAATATGATATTTTTCGGTATAAAAAAATCAAATATAATCCATGATTTGTAATTTGAGGATTCATGTTTATTCATTTATATATCCAACGACCATTGAGAAATAAATATTTACAAGTGTACGTGATATATTTAATTAAAGGTTAGTGTTTATGTTATTTTTTATAAAACAGAGTTAGCTTACATACTTTGGGTTTTTTTTTATTTAGAAAAAATTGATCATATTGTACTAATAATTAAATAAAATTAGATTCTTTTGAATTTTATGTTCATACGTTTAAATTTAAATCGAGCACACAATTTTTTATACTTTTTTATATTGAACTATTCTCACATGCGTATAAAAAATAAATTAAGTTTGGGTTAAAATTTTATAGATAATTTTTTTTCTTGACATCCTACATTGTTGGTGTACAAAATGTTGTAGTTGAAACATTTAAATGTTTAAGTTAAATTGAATTTTTGATAAACTAGATATAAGTGTTATATCACATTAATATAATAATTGTGTATTTGTTTATAAGTTTATGTTCTAAAAAATAGTTAGTTTATTATATATATATATATATATATATATATATATATATATATATATATATATATATATATATATATATATATATATATATATATATATATTAATGAAAGACAATGTCTAGTGTCACGTGTCGCTTACTCGCTTAATAAAATTTCATTTTTCCACCCAATTTTCCATATATAATTCTTCTTAATAAGTTATCTAATTTATTAGTAAATAATTAAGTACTAGCTAATTTAACTCCTATAAATAAAAAGCAATATTGTTAAACGATTTAAATAATTTTTAGATTTAATTCCTAATGTTAGCTAACTATGCATTATTTATACATTTAATTAATATGTGAAAATAATGCAATATCGGTAATGACATATTTTATAATTTTTTTAAATATAAAACCTTTTGAATTGTATTCTATATGTAAAAAATAAAATTTTAAATTTTTATTTATACATAAAAATCTAAAATAAAATGTTTTAAAAAGATGAGACATGATAAATACTATTTATACATATTTAAAAATAGAAAATTTTTAATAATCCGCAATAACAAAAATAATATTAGTTTTGTATTTTTATTGTAATTGACGTTTTGTATAGATTTTTAGTATTTATTTATAAAATATCCATGTAATACGTAGATTAATTAATAATAATGTACAATTACAAGATAACCGGCCACGTGAATTTAAATATGTAAACCTATTTTATTTTATGATCTGAAAATAATAAAGATTAATTTGAATCATTTAAATTTTAACTAAACGATAAGTTTTAATCATTCTTTACACATTTTTAGATGTGAAGTCATGTCATATTATTTGTGAATGTATACATTTCCAATATATTTTTTAATATTTCTACACGTTTTTAAGTAATTGTATACATTTCCAAAATATATTTTTAATGTCCTTTTTTTTAATGCAGATTGGTTTGGTTCAGGATCTAAAAGATAAATTTAAGTGCAGCGATAGTTGATTCTTGGGTAAATGCCAGCAGCATCCACCCGACATGTAGGTTCTTGCAAATTGAAGGGTAATGATCCATTGTTGCATGGCTTCTCGTGAACCCATTTGCTGACAAATTTCTGCAACAAAAAGTTCTTTCTCTCTCTCTCTCTCTACACTGTAAACACACAAATTAATACTGAAAGATTGATTTCTGTCTCTTTTCTAGTTTTCTAGCTGCAACATATATGTCCATGTTTTAGACAGAGATCCAGTGAAGAAAGTAAAACCTAGAAAAGATGTCATTTCTGGCCTACTTTTTGAATTTTGGAATCTATCATCATCAACCTTCAATTCTTATCTTTTTCAGAATTAAAACAGCCTCTCTCTCTCTCTCTCTCTCTCTCTCTCTCTCTCTATATATATATATATATATATATATATCTGTGTGTGTGTGCAGTGTACTGTCAATCTACTCGATCGTAAATATGACTTTATTTGCCACAAAATTTGTATGGTATCATATACTTCCTGAAAAGATTGTGTTGGATTGCATCCATTGAAACCAAAGGTCATAAAACTAGCAAATTAATTGGACTGGCTAATTAATCGAGTTTAGATCAATATTTTTAATTTTTGGGTAGGATCGACCTACAAATATTATCTTAACTAGATTATTACCCATGTAATACATGGGTTAATTTTATAAATTGATATTTATATGTATGTATAATATAATAATTATATGAATATTAAAATTTACTTAATTTTAGTTAGTTAGTTATTAAATTAATCCATATTAGATTTACATAGATTTGATTTGCTTTAAAATTTAAATATAAAATCAGTAAATGACGTGGCAAAATGAGAGAGCGACATGTGGCAAATTCAATGAGAGCATGCCATGTGGCAAATTCAATGAGAGCATGCCATGTGGCATTTAGTTACTCTTTTAATAGTATAGATAGAGATAGATTATTTGATTTTTATCAATCCTGGCCATGATGCGTATAAAAAGGTTAGTAAATTAATTAAATTGCAAAACTATGTATATTAACTAACTTATATTAATACCATATTAACTAATCCATACTTTTAACAGGTTGAAATCAAGATCAATGTAATGTAACTAACAATTCAGTGGAAATATATTATCATATATGTTGAGTGTAATGCTCAAATTGAATTTAATCAAGAAGCATATATATATGATCACACAAACCAAAGCAATTATAAACTGAATACATTGATTATAATTGTGGGTTTTTTTTATGTATTTGTTCTTCTAGCATGCGCTTAATTATCCCTAGTTTTTATAACAATTAATTTGTTGTTGTAGAAACATTAATTATATATTTAAATCAAAAGTAACTAAATCTTGATATTGCATGATAAATAAGTATGGACGAAGAAAATGAGAATCATATATTTAAACAGTCTTAGGTTATCAACATGTTCATCATATATATTCTTATAAATTAAAAACGTATAACTCACCACACATTTTAATTATCTCTAATCACTGTCTCACAAATCACTAATTGTTAGCTAATAAATTCAAAAAAAAAAAAAAAGAAAAGAAAAAGAAAACAGAAGGTATTACCTTTCCAAACAAGCATTAAATCACTATAATTCACTTGCAAAACATTGTTTAAAATTAAAGAAAGCCCAAAATCCTCAAGTTTCATGAGCATAGCCACAAGAGAGTGCCATTAGTAGGATTGCAGCTTCTTTCTCATCTTGTGGGAAGACATGATAAAATGTTAAGTTCTTGCTCAAACTTACTAGAAATTCCTCCACGCAATTCTTTCTCACCGGAGAAGATGAAGATGGCGACAACAATGGTGATCGTGATGGTGAAGGCGATGGAGGTGGAGTCGTGGCAATTTGCTTGGAGTAATGCCTTTTCTTATACTTTGTAACATGCCCATTACTTGGTTTCTTGTGATCTTTGTGTTGAGTTTTTGTAACCTTCAATGGCGCAACGATCAATTGATCAATCAGAACATTATTATTGCCACTTTCTGCTGCAGCCGCAGCCAATGCCCTTCTAGCCTTTCTTTGTCGGATTCCGCAAGCATTACAGAGTGACTACACAAAGAAAACAACGAAAAGTTATATGCTAGAAAACAGTGGAGCTAAGGATGAGTGTGGTCACCCCTTCCCTTCAATTTAATTTTGCATACATATATGTAATATAAATAAAATTTGCATATTTTCGTAGATTTTGTTAGCTTTATTACTATAGCATGTGTAATTAACAGGATCACGAATTCGAGTCTTTAATTGTTTAATTAGCAAAATAAATTATGTCAATTCAATATATACCTTAGGACCTCGAGGTCCACTTCGCCATAGAGGAGTCTTGGTGGTGTTGCAATCTGAACAAACCCTAATCGGTAAGTTGTTTGAAGAGGTACTATTGCTTGAATTATCGGTTTCTTCTATAGGTGAAGCTGGTTGTTTCTGTTCTTCAAGCTTTGTTGCTTCTGTCGTCACGCTGCAAGTGTGCAGATTAACTGGAGGATCAGATTTCTTCATTTTAAGCATCACTCTCATCTTGGAAGACATCCACTTCACTTGATTTTGACCACTGATCATCATATTATTGGTTTCACTTTGGTTCCATGTAGAAAAGTTCATGTCTTTCTCATCATTCTTCACAATTCTATGATCGTTATACGGTTGTGATCCAAAGTTATCACCCTGCAAATGATCAAGTTCAAGATAATAGCAAGTGATCAAAAAGCTAATTCATTTATCGTTAAATTATATTATAAAACTGGACATGGACACATGGTAATCATTGCATTACAATAAAAATCTATAATATTATAAATGGTAACTCCTTAATTAAACTGCTAATTAAGTAATTAGAACATTATATTAAAACATACAGAACTTAATTAAAGAAACTAAAAAGTGTTCAACATGAGTAAGTGATCGAAAATTAAATTTATTTATCATTTAAAATGATCGAAACTAAAGAATCCTTGATACAAACCCCATCAAATTAACTTCTCATTAGAATATATAGACAAAAAACTTATGAAAGTATGAGTCATGTGATCAAAATTTGAATTTATCGATGATACAAGAATCTAATTTTATATGGGAATTGCATTTAAACAAAACCCATCAAACGCGCGAATTGCCTTTTAAAGTAACATAAACACACACACACACATATAACAAGATATATATACAACTATTATATATGAAGATCAATTTAAAAATTACTTATACATGACCGATCATCGATGAAGTTGAGTTAATTACCTCGTGGTGAAGTTGTGGAGGAGGGTGTAATTCTTTATTAAAAATCCCATCTTGATGATCATGAACAGTCGAGTTCAAGAACAGATGAGTTGTAAGGGAATTCGAAGACGATGAATTAGGGCTCAAGAATTGGTGGTGGCTAATAAGGTGATCTTGATCATTCTGGAGATCATTTGGGTATGTTGAATAATTGTTACATGATGATGAATTATTCCAGAAGCTAGGAGTCATCTGTACGGCGATGATGAGAAAACACAGAATACTAGCTTGCAAAGAGTATGGCTTGCTAGCTAACAAATAGAACCTAAGAGGGTGAATCAACTCTTTTTAAAAGGGAGCTCAGATAATTTGCTTTGCTAGTTGCTGCATACGCCATTCACGTGGCTTCTACATACTTATACATTAGGGGATATTTGGACTTTTTTTTTTTTGTTTTCAAAATTTTTTTTTATTTAAATTAAAAACATATTTGGTCAAAACAATATCAGGTTTTCAAATACTTGATTCAGGTTAAAGTAAGTGTGTGTATATACCAACATATATGCTAACAAATGTATCATAAATTGATTTTTCTTCTCTTGTTTATAGTGACTAATTTTTTGAAAAATCAATTAGATGTGGCATAACGTGTTCATATGTTAACTTCGTAACAACCCGTTATTGACTTGTTTATAATCATGTTGTGTTCGGTTTGTGTCATCTTTTTGGTGCCGGTTAGGTTTCGTATTTAACCCATTATTGACCTATTTATATAGAGATTTAGGTAATGTTTGTTTTTTAAGAGATTAAATGTCTGAAATTAATCGCACGAATGGATATCGCTGCCACAGAAGCTTGCATGACCGCGTACGAGTTTTTACAAAATGAAGAAGGTGAAAGTTTCCGTCCTTCAAAATCAAGAAAATGTCTTGAAAGGGAACGTTGATCTGCATACGATCGTTTAATTAGTGATTAATTCTTCGAGTATGCCATTTTTCAATGGTATTATTTCCGTCGACATTTTAGAATGCAGAAGCCTTATTTCTACGTATTGTTGACGATTTGACGAGATAATGTCGGTATTTCCAACAAAAGTCGGATGCTAGAGGTACGGTTGGGTTTTCTCTCTGATTCAAAAATGCACAATTGTTATTCGTCAACTAGCATATGAGACACTAGTTGATGGTTTGGACGAGAGTTTCATAATGTCTTATTGTGTCGCTCGCAAAAGTATTGATAAATTTTTTAAGTACATTATGAGAATTTATTGCCTAAAATATTTGCTCAAACCTACAAACAGTGATACACAATAATTGTACGTTCAGCATGCTAGCGTACATGACTTTCCTGGTATGCTTGGAAGTTTGGGTTGCCTTTATTGAGCATGGAAAAAATTTCCTAATGCTTATAAAGGACAATAAACTCGTGGTGATCATGGTTACCCGACAATCATACTTGAAGCGGTGACATCTGATATCGTCCAAGTTGTACATGTTTTATCGGACGATATCTCGTGTTTTACATAGCCTTTTGGTTGTTTTTCGTCTCAAACTCGATCTTATAGGTTCATGTTGTCATTTCAGGTGTTTGTTGAGTAAATAGAAGTGGAAGGAGCTGAAACAACAAGAACTCGGCGAGTTCGGATACCTACTCGGCGAGTTCGCATCAAAACAGAAAGTCTGACCTGCTCCTGAACTCGGGGAGTTCCTCCTGAACTCGGGGAGTTCCCCCTGAACTCGGGGAGTTCTTCCTGAACTCGGGGAGTTCCTCCTGAACTCGATCGAATGAGGAGTCGACAACTCATGAACTCGGCGAGTTCCCTTCCTGAACTCGGCGAGTTCCCCCCTCCTGGAGATCAAATCAGAAGCTGACAACTCATGAACTCGGGGAGTTCAAGCCTTGAACTCGGCGAGTTCTCCCCAGCCTATAAAAGGAGAATTCTGCTCATTTATTTAGGGACGAAATTTTATCATAAAACACCCACACTTTCAGATTTTGAGAGGAAGAAGGAAGGCAAGGAAGGAGACTATCTTGGAGTTTTGACATGGTGGATTGCATCTTCATCATCACATACATCAATAGGGAAGTTTTTCTTATACTTAAGTTTATCTTAGTGTGTAGAATTCTTTCTGATTTTGAGATGGTGTTCTACTCCATGAGAATGGAGTAGTTTTGCTATGTAACCATTTGGGTAACAAACCCTAAACATTGGATGATTTATATTTTGTATATGATTGGATGATATGTTATAATTTACTTTCTTTGAATGAAAATCTTGTTGTTATGTTTAGACTTGTTAAACTTGCTATGAATGCTTTATTATGTCCATAACGAGAGTTCGAGATAATTAGTATTCATTTTCGAGGATCCAAATATCTTGGTGTCTTTGAACCTTTCTACTAGAGATGGTGAAAGAGTATGTTTAAAAAGTGTTTTTATAACAATGAGAGGGGGTTTATGTTTTTTATGAGAGTATAACATGAATTTTATGATTTGGTGTCAACCGAATCATCTTTCAAAGTTTGTAAATAAATTGTGAGCATTCGGTTTTGCATGACTCAAGTTCTGAACATATAAAAGAGATTTGCATGTTCAATTCGTGAGTTATGGGATTATTGTGCTATAACGAGAGATCCGCATAGCTAAATTGTCATTGCTCGCATTATGAGTCGATATTGTTTTCATGTATAAGAGATTTGAGTGATCACGATATTGGCTATCATGATTAAATAATTCAGCCAGAGCTTAGAGATTTGTGTGGTTGTTTCGTTAAAAATCATGTCGGTGTATTATCCAATCTGCGCTTTCAATTAATTATCCGTTGTTTAGGGGGAGTGATCCCATTTGGTTACATATTTCTCCTTGTTAGAACTCCAATTTATTAATCTCCTTTCCTGCGCGTGTATGTCATTGTGATAGATTTTCTGTCCATATTTATCTTACATGCATTTTAAATCAATTTTTATCATAGCTAACCATTAACTGACGGTTCCTATCATTATTACACCAATTGTCCCTGAGTTCGACAACCCGGACTTACCTAAGCTATGCTAGTAAACGATAGGTAATACTTGCCTATTTGTCCGCTAGTTTTAGTTTATTTAATTCCATTTCTTAATTAAAATAAAGGTGTGCTAGCGGCACATCAAGTTTTTGGCGCCGTTGCCGGGGACAAGCGGTGTGGTTTTGAAAATAGCCTTAGGTTTCTCGTTAGTAAAAAAAAAAAAAAAAAAAAAATTCTATTTAAAAATCCAAGTGTGGGAATTATGTTTCATGTACATAGAATTCCTACACACACTGTTTTTATTTTGTTCATATTGTAGTTTATTTGTAAAGTTAATTTCTTTTTATTTTGTCGTATTTTGTTTGGTGTGTTTTGTGTAGGATGGATCATAAATTTGAGTTGTATGAAGGTAGCTACGAAGCAGGGGGTTATCAAGAGGAGGTCAACATTAAATACCAGACCAATCCCACCTCTCCCCAGTATCAAAATGAGAACATATATCAATCTTCATACCTATCCTCCACCCAACACTACCAAAGTCAAGACACCCAGTATCCCTGCCAACCTCCATCACAACATCAACCCAAGATAGAGTCAAGCTTGGAGGATCTTTTTCATCAATGCCAGGCGAGCCTCCGTTACCAACAAAGCGTTTCAGAAATCCTTGGCAACCTCATGAGACAAAGGAGTCAAAAGGATGAATTACGTACGGAGGAGCCATCTGAAAGTAGTTCAAGCATTGTAGAGGAGAGCAAAGAATTAGAAGAACACGCCCACATTCATGACGCCGATTGTAGTGATTCGAATGATGATGTTGAGTGTGTCTATGATGAAACTTCTCTACATGCTCTTCCGGTCATCAAAACTTCGGAGACATTAATGGACAAGGTGCAACTCCCAAGCCCACAAAGTATAGCACACGTCCCACCTCCGATTATCGATGATAAGACTGAAGATGACTTCAATCCTGAAAGGGATTTAGAAGAGCTTGCTCGGCTACTTGGTGTTGATATGCCTCCACCGGCATACAATGAGGGAGTTGACTCTACCCTTTTTGATGAGCTTTCATTTATTGATATTGATGTTGCGATGCCATCGCCTGTATTTGAATGTATTAATTCTTCGATGGATATGTTAAAGTCTCAGGTTGGTGATGCTAGGAGTTTTGACCCACGACGGCTAAAGGAACTTCATAACCCTCCAGCGCCGAAGCGTAAGCATTTACACAATGATGGAGGTAATAAGGGTAAGGAGTGCAGAGCTTTACCGTTTAAACTTATAGTTTGCACTCAGCTGAAAGGTATGCCTTTTACCCTTTTCATCCCTTTAAAATTTAAGGCTAGTGGGATAGGGTCAAGCTAGGGACCCTATAAACAAGCGCTTCTTGGGAGGCAACCCAAGCAATTTACTTTTTATTGTCATTATAGTTTAGTTTATCTTGCATTTTTAGGTTGTTGGTTTGTTAGTTTTGGAACTCCCTTCCTCTAAGGATATATTGCAGGGTGCAGAGTCGGCTGCACAATTCGCTCCAACTCTACATGCTCGCAAAGTTTTGGTTGAATATCCTTTGAGCTCTCCTCTTCCATGTACTTAGGGAGTCCTTACCCTCCTTTCACTTACATGCTTGTGCGATTATATTGTCCATTTTTGTTTCATTGAGGACAATGAAATTCTTAAGTGTGGGAATATGGGTTAGAACTCTAACCAATGAGTGATTTTGTTTGCCCTTTAGGAATTCTTGCTTGGCATGCTTATTAATTGATCATTTTGGCCGAAAATTTTAAAAATTCAATTCTCGAATAGGTTTTAGATCTATTTGCATAATCGATTTTTGTGAGTTAAATGGAAAGCTTTAAGTAGGATCTTTAGTTTGAATTCTCTTATGAACTGGATATTGCTACATAACCTTGTTGTTCGGACCAAAGTTGGATTTTGCACATTATAGCCCTACATGTCATTTCGTTTCGTGAGTTTTGAGTCGTTTCGAGCATTCATGAATACGTTCTTGCTCTTGTTTCGATTGATTATGTGTGCATGCCATTTGTTACTTTTATTCCAGAACTTGCCATAAAGATTCTTTTTTAAAATACGATTTTGAGATGTCGCAGTCGTGTGATAGAGGCATTTTAGGATTACCCAAACATCAGCCTTTTCTTTTTCCTTTTCACCCATATATCCATTAGATAGCCACTTTCGAGCCTTAGCCTTTTTATTTTTTTTTATGTTAACCATCTTTTTGTTTAGCCATATTTATCCGTTTTTCTTTAGTAACCCTAGCCAACGTTCGTGCCCCATTTCAAGTTGAAATGTGAATTAATGAGAGGAATAGTTAGCAAAAAAAAAAAAAAAAAAAAAAAAAAAAAAAAAAAAAAAAAAAAAACAATAATTGAGCTACTTAAAATCCACTCCTAAAAGACAAATTCGTGGAAAGCTTCTAGCAAAGTAGTCTCATAATTCTATAAAAAGCAAAGATTGCTCATTCCTTTCTATTTTGTATTATAGAGACGTCTCTTGATGGTGCGAACTTAAGGTTTTTTCACACCACCTTTCCAAAAATTTCTCACCTTACCCTTAGCCCAATTTTGCCCTTTTTGAAGCCCTCTTGATGATTGCATCGTTTTAATTCAAGTGTTGGAATTTTGATCTTTTGGCAAGCTTATGGTAAGTAATTGTGACAAATTGTGCATTTGAGTGTTTTGTTTAAGCCTAAACACCGAGGGTAGAGAGCTTCATAGAGTGAGGTGTTTACGTTTTGCTTTGGTCTGGATTGATCAGGTTGTTTTATGTAGCTATTTCGGTGCCAATTGAGAATTCAAGGTTTTGCTCCTATTATTTAATGCTTTGCACTTTCCGCCACTAAGTCTTTAATGCGTTTAGATCTCTAAAATGTTTGTGAATTGATGATCACATTAAAAAGCCAATGAGTTCTTTTCGTAAGCATGGTAATTAGGCCGGATTTGCTTGAGGGCAAGCAAATGTTAAGTGTGGGAATGTTTGATATCGTCCATGTTCAGAACTTGAGTCATGGGATTATTGTGCTATAACGAGAGATCCGCATAGCTAAATTGTCATTGCTCGCATTATGAGTCGATATTGTTTTCATGTATAAGAGATTTGAGTGATCACGATATTGGCTATCATGATTAAATAATTCAGCCAGAGCTTAGAGATTTGTGTGGTTGTTTCGTTAAAAATCATGTCGGTGTATTATCCAATCTGCGCTTTCAATTAATTATCCGTTGTTTAGGGGGAGTGATCCCATTTGGTTACATATTTCTCCTTGTTAGAACTCCAATTTATTAATCTCCTTTCCTGCGCGTGTATGTCATTGTGATAGATTTTCTGTCCATATTTATCTTACATGCATTTTAAATCAATTTTTATCATAGCTAACCATTAACTGACGGTTCCTATCATTATTACACCAATTGTCCCTGAGTTCGACAACCCGGACTTACCTAAGCTATGCTAGTAAACGATAGGTAATACTTGCCTATTTGTCCGCTAGTTTTAGTTTATTTAATTCCATTTCTTAATTAAAATAAAGGTGTGCTAGCGGTACATTAACATCACAAGATCTTTGATTTTTGCATCCCTTTTTCAATCCCGTGGGTTCAAATAATGACATAAACATTTGAATATGTCACAACTCTTCAACAAAATTTATGAAGGCACGACACTCGAGTGTCCATTTGAACATTGTGGCTCTACATACAAGTATGGTAACTATCTTGTTGATGAGATATACCTTGACTAGGTCACATTAGTGAAATCATTTACGACTTCAAATGATGATAAACGAAAAAAATCTAAGAAAAATCAAGAAGAACTAGAATAGATGAAAAACGAGCATTTAATTGAAATTCTTAAAAAGCGTTGGCAAATATTGAAGCATCTGTCACTTTTTTATGATGTAACGAAAATGGCATGAGTAATGTATATGTGTATCATATCGCATCACATGTGTGGCCTTAAATAAATATTAACTAATAAAATAAATAATTGAATATATATATATATATATATATATATATATATATATATATATATATATATATATATATATATATATATATATATATAGAGGTTCTATGGGGCACCATATGCATCGGGAACCAAATGGGAACCAAAAATGCATTGCTTGTTTACAAATGATGCAATAAGGGTAATATCGGAATACTTTATTTGAAAAAATTAATTATTCTTTTAATTAATAGATTAAGATTAAAATAGGAAACTAAATCAATCTCATTAACCATTCTCCATATATTATTCCCTCTCTCTCTCTCACACACACACACACACACAATCGACCGACGAGTTTGAGAAGACGATGATGAGATGAAGATGAAAATGATGCATCACGTTGAACTCATGAACCTATGAACGTATACGATGTGAAGAAGACGAATACGAAGATGCACAGTATGAACACGATGATGCATAACCTGGTGCTCCATATGAACACGATGATGCATAACCCGGGAAAGATAAATACGAAGATGCACAGTCAATGAAGATGATGAAGCATCATGTTGGATTTTTGTTCAATTGGAATTTTTTAATTTTAGAAGTGTATTTTATAAATTTATTAGCATTTAATACTTGATTATTGAATTAAATATTCAATCAATATAAATTTAATTTTGAGTTGACTTGATATATTATTTTTTTCGAAAATACCCTTATGTACATCTAATACGTAAATCGTGCATCATAATGCGTTCACAAATTTCATCTTTATTACCCTTCTGCCATTGTAATCTTAGCCATTCATTTTCTAGATCTAACGGTGTATATGAGTTCCTAAGTTGCACGATGCACACAGGTGCCCCATAGAACCTAACCCTATATATATATATATATATATATATATATATATATATATATATATATATATATATATATATATATATATATAATTTTTTAACAAATAAAACCTTCTGACCCCATGAGTCATGAGACAATTTTTGGGGTTCCATCTTTTTGCAGATAGATTTGTCAATGTCGTGTGGCATATACTTTACTATCAAAGCATCTTCATTGGTGGATATATGAAACACAGATAGTTCTTTTAACTCTCACACATATATTATATATACTTTGATCATTAATTAATATGTAAAAACAAATAAAAGAATAGAAAAAACTAATGAATTTTTAATGCAACTGATAAATATTCTTAATAAAATCATTGGATTCAAAAAGTGATGGAATCGAGATTAATCATTGGCGATGTATACCCCTCACCTTGTTGAGAAAGAAAGAAAAATATTTAAATCAAAGGTTAACCACATGTTCATGCAACGACGTGTTCATTCTTTTTATCAATTTATGCAACAAAATCAATTTTAATACAATTTATGTAATGACATTTGAATTTGTTATCAAAAAATGCAAAGATTATATTATTTACCAACCTATGTAATGAAATTATTTTTAACACAATTTATGCAATAATATTTGAACTTGTTATCAAAATATGCAATATTTAATCTCCTTATTTTTCTGGTAATTTATTAATTTGTTGTACATCACTTAAAATTATAAATGACACACACAACTACATGTAAAAAATTCATGTTACCATCTTTGTTAATATAGTATGGCTTGGGTGAAAAACGAATCTGATTTTCAAACGATATTTTATTTTTATTGTTTTTTTTATAAATTTTTTCATACCATGGTAAAAAAGTTTTTACTCGTTTCCGACTAAAAAATTATTAATACTTAACAAGAATTAGTGTTAGATAATTGATGATAAATGGAGGATTCATGATTAAACTTCTACTATAAATGATTAATTTTCACTGTACAAATTTGATCATCGTTAACCGAAAACAATAATATTCACCGTATGATTGGATGATTGTTTAACGTAAATGGTAAAGTTTTACAGCATAGCTAGTCAAAATAAAACAAAGATTACAGTAAAACTTATTGCGAAAATAATTGTAATTGAATAATAGAAACAAATGATAATTTTGCAGTGTAACCTTTTTTATTAATTAAGGAATTGTATTTGGTGACGTGAATTTTTGTATGCATAGATGTATACATCTAGTTTTGTTTTAGTAATGTTCAATAAATCAATAGATAAGCAAGTAAATTACGTTGCATGTTTGTGTAATAAGTTCAAACGTTGTTGAATAAATCGTTGTAATTATAATTTTATGGCATAACTTAGTAAAACAAAATGAAAACCGTTGTTACATTTTTTTGATAACATGTTTAAATGTCATTGCATAAATTTTGCTAAAAGTGATTTTGTTACATAAATTGATAAAAGATGGAAACGTCCAGGGGCGGACTTAGCTTAATGGGATGGATGTCACTTGACACCGATAGATTTTCAAAATTCTGAGTTACATATGTATCACAAATCTGAGTGACATCTAAGTTTTTTTTGAGTGATACCTACCTAAAATTTTTCCAATTATATATAATATACATATCTAATGGGATGGATGTCACTTGACACCGATAGATTTTCAAAATTCTGAGTTA
Source organism: Centrapalus pauciflorus (assembly GCA_020465985.1). Classification (NCBI taxonomy): domain Eukaryota; kingdom Viridiplantae; phylum Streptophyta; class Magnoliopsida; order Asterales; family Asteraceae; genus Centrapalus; species Centrapalus pauciflorus. Next base: position 1,736,669 of record JAANYP010009468.1, on the reverse strand, counting down.
CATATGTATCACAAATCTGAGTGACATCTAAGTTTTTTTTGAGTGATACCTACCTAAAATTTTTCCAATTATATATAGGGATAATTGCGTAAAAAACCTTAAAGTTGGACCATTTTTGTGATTAAAACCTCTAACCAATTTTTGTTGCACAAAAAACCTCTAACCGGTAAAATCTTTTGAAATTAGGACTTGACCGGTTATAATAGGTTGCTATGCTTACATGGCACACACGTGGCGTCCACATGGCAAACCCAACTTACGTGGCGCCTACATGTCACTACATGTATAATTCTTAAACTGAATTTTTGCATAAAAAACCCCGAAATTGATGACTTTTTCGATTAAAACCCTTTACTATATTTTTCTCACCTCTAACCAAAAAAAATATTTACCTTTTCTCTACCTCCGGCAACTCCGATTACTCTATCTCCTCTTTATGTTCAGTGCTGTTTATTTTATGTATGTATGTTCGATTAACTTTTGCCGTTTAATTTTGAATTTTAACTTCAATTCTGCCGATGGAATCGATTTCATTTTGTGTTCACGAGTTGCATTTTTAGGTTCAACTTTATGTTCAATTTCATTTATTTATATTCAATTTTAGCATCTGAATATGATCAGCCAGAGCAGTGAGGTTCGCTAGCCTAGAGGGTGGAGGTTACATTGGGAAACAAATTCTTTGTTTGATAAATATCCATGTCATCAAAATGCAATCAGTGAAGACTCAATTTTAATTATCTTTGTTGGCTGGAGGTTTTTTATCAAATTAAAAATGATTTGGGGTTTTAATTGAAAAAACTAAATAAGTTGGAGGTTTTTTCCGCAAAAATCTATTTAAAAGTTTTACACGTCAGCAAGTTGCAACCGGCTACACCGGTTGCAAGTCAGATTTTTTGAAAAAAGTCCAAATTTGCAAAGTTTAAACCAGTTGGAGGTTTTTTGTGCAATGAAAAATGGTTGGGGGTTTTAATCGCAAAAATGGTACAACTTAGAGGTTTTTTGCGCAATTTCCCCTTATATATAATATACATATCTAATTTATATTTGTTGTTTATATTACTTAAATTTATTGAAATAACACTGAGTTTTGATTAAACTATTGTTTCGAAAAACCCAACAACACATAAAAACAATATTAGAGAATTAGTCAAGTTAATTACGTTAGCTCAAAAAATTTTAAAACGCCCAAAAAAAACTACCCAAACCTGTTGAGTGATGCCTTTGAACCCCTAAATCATTTTCTAGCTTTCATTCTTTCAGCCACAACATCCTCACCTTCAACTTTTGTCTTCTGCTCGAACGCCTGACCGGCTGATCGCTGCCCGCCTTCACCTTCACTTTCAACTTTTGTCTTCTGCTCACCTTCACCTTCAACTTTTGTCTTTTATTCAAAAACTGCCCAGTCAACTCCGTCCCCGGTGACGAGGCGGCGACTCCTGCCGCTACCCGCTTGACCTTCGCCTGCCGCTGCCACTGGCCGTCCCGGCTCAGCTGCCCTTTTATTTGACAGTATCTCTCTGACACACACTCTCTCTATCGCCTTTCTGACTTTCTCTCTCTGCCGCTGGTCAAGTCCGAATTGCGTAATTCAAATGATGATGATTTTTATGAACGCTTGTTGCATTTGTTGTATTGAGAATGAATTGCTTGTTAATATTTCGTAACGAAGATGTCATGACAAGATTTCAAAAGATGAAGATCCGAATGCAACAATTGCAAAACTTTAAGACTTACGGTACTTATTGCTTTTAAGTTTTAATGGTATTGTACTATGTATTTTTTTAGTTGGAAAAATATTGTTATTCGTTAATTTTGTGTTGTGACCCGTTTCGATGACCCGATCCATCTTATAAAATATTTCAAAAATCTATAGGCTCATTTGTTTTTCATTCAGAGGCTCTTAAAAACATCTGAAGTCTAAAATTCAGATCTATAATAAATTAAGATTGTTTGTTTAAATTCAGACTTAAGAGGTTAAAACCTCTTAACTTTCCTCTGAATTTTAAGAGGATGTGAGTTGGCTGAATTAAATTAAGAGCCTCTTAATTTCAGATCTTAAGACCTCCTCTTAATTTCAGACGTGGTTTTCAGACTTCAGACATTTAACCTCTTAAAAAACAAATACCACCTAAGTATTAAATTTAATCTAAAAAGTGACACCGATAACAAAATTCTTGTATCCACCCTTGGAAACGTCGTTTTGTGTGTGTGAGTGGACTCAAGATTCATAGAGTCGCATATTAAAGTAGAGTCTTGAAATCTCATATTAAATGTACATGTTTATTACGATAAAATTATCCATTTAATGCAAAAGTGCAATATACACATGTTCAAAATTACATATGATTGACCAATTCAAATAATTTGAATTTCATTATGATAAAAATGATATATTTCATGGGGAAAAAAATACAATATACACATTTTCAAAGTACATAATCATTTCACATGTGCATATTGTTTAAATATTGCATTTTTACATGAAATAAAATTTATTTTTTCATAATGCACTGCAAATGATGTGAATTTGCCAATCGTAATGAACTTAATTTTTGATATGTTTATATTACACTTTTGTATGAAATAACACATTTCTCGTAATGAATTTTACATTTAATATGAAATTCCAGGACTTCACTCTAACATGGAACTCAACCGTGTATATATATGATGAGAAAATATCTTGCAATTGAAAAGAGAACAAAAAGAATGTCTCCTACATACACAAATTGAGACGAAATGGAGCAGCTGGATGGATGGATAGCAATCATAATAGGAAAGATACATTCCATATAAGGAAAGAAAACAAAAAATATATTATATATTAATCTTGTATATATTCTACTACATTCTACTGATCACATGCTGCATGTATAGTTGTATACATGTATATGTATGTATGGTGAGAGTGGTGACGGTGCGAAAGTTGATTATATATAAAGTCGTCTGTCAATAATAGCAATGAGAAAAAGTCAGAAAACAGGATATTTTACATATGATCAATAGAAAAAGAATGTCTAGAAATGATCTCCAATATTCGTTTCAATAACGTTTGTTTAGTTAACATATTATTATTTTAATTAATATGATAGTGGTTACACATTAAGTATATAAACTTATTCACAAACTAGTATACAAACCGAGTCATAAAATGTTAAAAAATGATATTCTTAATTGATTCTTCAAATTCGTTTAAAATATCCTGGTTTTCTTTGAATGCTCCTATCTATATTTATTTATATCAGGATTAAGAGGTAATCATATTTTTCATGAGAAACCGGGGTACAACATTATGCATATATAAATTCCCTTTAATTGCATATTAATATATATAAATTAAAGCTATCTATGTGAAAATTTACATTTATATTTGTAATTCTACAAAATACTTTATGAATACATAGAAATAGTGGTGGATGTATACATTGACACCATCAGAATGTACAAACTTATCTTGTGATACTCAAATTAGTATAGTTTACCATAATTAAAAATTGAATATCATTGCTAGTTCTATATGACCGATTAATAATGAATGTAATCATAATGGATAATTCGATGACAATAATGATAATCAAAATCAAAAGCATCGATATCTTGCTAAAATTTATTTTTCATAATCATATCTAAATAAACAATAAAAGACTTCTTGTAAAAAAATCACATACAAACACATATTGAAACTATGTAAAAAATTTTGTGGATGATCAATCAACGTTTAATTCCTATGAATGATCATTTACACAACTTTTAGACCATTGTTATTTATTTATTAAAAATTAATATATAAAGTTATTGTCATTTTGATGAGTAGTTTTATAATCTTGACTTACACACACATATAACTCTAAAATAAAAACTTTTTAAGGCACTCTTAATATTTAGAGGTACTCTAGTGTGTGTAGTTGTGTACGTACGTATATGGCATTTTTTTTCTTAAATGAGAAATCGAAGAACCATTTAAAAATTCATTTTTCATAAGAAATTTCTTTATTTTAATCAATTTAAACATTTATTAATATTTTTAAAAACCATTTTTTTGTTGATCTATAAAATGTGAGATTTCATTTGTACAATAGTGATACTATCTCAAAACATATTATATATATATATATATATATATATATATATATATATATATATATATATATATATATATAAAATAAAATACAATATATATGATTGAAAAATTGAGTCATATAAAAGGTGTATTATGAAAAAACTAATATGTTTTCACGTTTTTTTTTGCGTTTTCGTTCCTCCATGTTATTTTTTTCCATAAAAGTCTTCAAGTTAATTTTTTCTTTTTGGTTTAGTGAAATTTGGAAATTAGAACCCGGTTTTTCAGTTTTTAAAAACCCGGTTCAAAAATTATAACCAGGGTCTAATGTCCAATTTTGACTAAACCAAAAAGAAAAAAATAACTTGAGATTTTTTATGGGAAGAAAATAATATGAATGGACGAAAACGTAAAAAAAACTTGAAAACATCTTGTTTTTTTTCATAATAAACGTTAATGTGTGTGTGTCTATATATATATATATATATATATATATATATATATATATATATATATATATATATATATATATATATATATATATAGAATATGGTTCGAGAGAGTACCACCCAAATGCAGCGCACCAGAAGGTACCACCTGTAAAAAAACTTTTTAAAATTTTTTTTTTCATAAACATGTTTTAATTAACATTATGAAGATCGTATGTAAATTTCACATACATTCACATCTCCTAGCGCCTAAAAAATGATGTGAACACACACTTACATAATTTTGAAGACATGTGAACATGCATTTATGTGATATGTGTTTTCATGCACTTAGAGTGTTCGGATTTGCGTCAAATTCACATATGATCTGTGTAATGTTAATTAGAACATGTTCATGAAAAAAAATTTCAAAAAAATTACTTTTAAGGGTGGTACCTTCTGGTGCGCTGCATTAGAGGTGGTACTCACTTGAACCTAAATCTATATATATATATATATATATATATATATATATATATATATATATATATATATATATATATATATATATATATATATATATATAAAGAAAGTGAAAGTGAGATATTAATTTGGGATAGGATTTTGCATGGGAAGAAGGATTATCCGTGATCATATATATATCATACATAGTATTGCCAAAACCCAATCAATAGGTTTGCAGGCATGAGACAATTCTTCATCCCCACTCACATTCAATTCAATTCAAAACATTATCATTATATAATAAGATTGCACAATAAGCCAATCTTTCATTAATTCTCACACATACATAATACATTATTCCTCTTTTCTCTATCACATCCATATCATCAACACTACGTACCTTACTTAAATTAATAACTAGCTTATACTATCCAACTTTACAGCTAAATTTTATTTATTGATTATATATACTTTTCTTCTATAAATTGGTCTCATATTTTATATATGTAAGAATTTAAATCTCGATTTGATGAATTTATTTTAATTTTTTGTCGTTTTTAATAACAACGATATTTTTTAAAAATGAAATTTCATTACAAAAACTTTTGATAATGTAAGTAGTAAGATAATATACAAAAATTTATTAAAAAAATGAAATTTCGTTACAAAAAAATTAGTAACATAAGTGGTAACGTAATATATAAAAAGTCAGAAAATAGGAAAGTTCGTTAACAAGAAAATTGGTAATGTAATTGGTAGCGTAACATACAAGAAAATGAAATTTCGTTATAAAAAAATGGTCACGTAATATACAAAAAAAATTACAAACAATGAAATTTCGTACCAATAAACTTGGTAACGCAAGTGGTAATGTAATACCATAATTTTCATATTTGATATAATATTCAAAAAGTAAATAATTATAATGATGAAAAAAAAATCTTTTAAAATGATATATATATATATATATATATATATATATATATATATATATATATATATATATATATATATATATATATATTTGGGTAATAAAAAAACACAAAAAATCTCATGGAAATGATAAGAAAAGGATTTGGTAACAAAAAGTTAATGTATTTTTTTGTTACTTTTCACATTTTGTAACATAATGAATTAAAAACTAATAAAATATACATATAACGTAAATAGAATGTGTAACGTGAATGTGGTAACAAAAAGAGTAGGTATTTTGGTTAGATGACTTTTATTTTTAGTAAAACTTAACAAAATAATTGCAATTTTAGATATTTTAGTAATTATTTTTAGGTTATCATGAGTAACTAGTTGGGCCTGTCAATAAATCAATTCTGATCCAAATTCAATCCAATTCAAATCCAGTTACATTTAATTCATGATCAAATAGATTAATTCATTCAATTGGAACAACAACTGCATGAGCATATTTATATCATGCACCTATGTATTAAACTTTAAATAATTTTGAGTTTTGTAAGTCTAACAAATGACTATGTAAATGAACGGACATATGTATCTATTTTTTAATTTACAAAAATTCTCTCATTAATGACCTAATTAAATTTTAGTATTAAACAAATTAAATGGTAAAGTCTGGTACTTAAATGATTACCTTTACAATTACTTTTTCATAAATTGATATCTTAATTTCTCGAAATTATTTAGATGTAAACAGTTCCAAGTAAAGGTCACTGGCTCAGTTCTTGCATGTGCTGGCCGATAGCTAGCTCGAACAAAGGTTTCATGCATGAAAGAGATTACGAATTATTTTTCAGTTGTTTATTCAATATATTCTCATTGATCACTGATTTTCTTTTTATTCACTTGATATGTTCAGGGCCGGCCCGAGGGCACCCAAAAGGGGCGACCGCCCAAGGCCCATAATTTCATACGGCCCTAATTTCATAAATACTCAACATAGAATTTTTTTAACTTATGAACGGAAAGTAGACTAAAAGTATGTTTGCAAACACACATGTATTGTATGTGTGTGTGTATGAATATTTATGTATGTGCGTATGTGTAAGGCTCTCTCATACGTTTCAGTCTGGGGGCCAAAAAATCAATGGAACGGCCTTGGATATGTTTCAAACGAGTAAAACACCCCGCGCTTTGCGGCGGGTATAAGAATCATTAACAAATAATTTAAGCTGAAATATATAATGTAATAAATTTAAAATATATTTTTAGTCAAAATTAATAACATCTATAATCACATATAAATTTAACGTTATTATTATTTAAAAGGGTCATTTGCTATTTTTATATTTTCTAAAACAAATTCTAATTATACTACATTCATTTTGCTAAATTTTATAATGATAATAATACAAACAAAATATCAAGAAAATTTAATATTTGAGTGAGTGTGTGTGTGTGTGTGTGTGTGTGTGTGTGTGTGTGTGTGTGTTTAGGTTATCGTGAGAAGCCGAATATATATTGAGAAATTGTGAGAAGCACTATGATTCGTTAATTTTGTACATTAATTCACTTATTTTGAATTTATGATTCATATTTATAAATTAATAAATTATCTCAAAACATTGTGAAGTTGATTCACTTAACTTAGAATTTATGATTCATTACTTATACAATAAAAAAATTGTGAATCAATATGTAAAAATGAATCACAATGATTTTAACATTTCTAGAGATAGATTTAGCATCTCATTTAATTCTAAGTTTATATATATAGATAATTTAACAATAATGATGTTACTATTTTAACAACAATTACAATAATAAAATAATTTAATAAATAATACATATAAAGTTATCTATTTGATTTATGAATAATGTTATCTATCTATCAACAAATTAAGTATAGTAACTAATATTGGATGATATATAAATGTGTAAATTTAAAAGTAAGCTTAGGGATGTGTGTATTTTTCTATTCAAAAAAAGATTGATAATATTCAATATGTTCTATGATAATAACGACTATTTTTTCTTTATATAGAAATAAATTTGATGATTCATATTTAAAAAGAAATAATTTCACTATACTTTACATGTATTAAAACTTATATGTAATCTTATTTATTTTTTAAATAGCTATAAAAATAGAAAGAAATCAAAACGTAAAAAAATAAGAATAAAAATTTCAAAGCAATAATAATTAATAATAAGTAAATTTAAAATTGGATTAAATAAAGTAACAATATTTAAAAAATGACTTTGAATTCAAATTGTATTAAATGTAAAACTACAATATTTAAATATCATATTAAATTAGTATTAAGTAAGATATAGTATAATATTATTTTTTATTTTATTAAAACAAATTAATAAATAAATTATATAAGAAAACTTTAAAAACAAAATCAATAAATCAAAAAGAAATAGAATGAATATGTTATAAATAGTGAATTTTATCTTGGTAAATGTATATATATATAATGTGATATTCTATTTTAAAGTTTACTTCATATCTTCAGATAGCTAAGTACATTTCTTTTCTCATATTAAATTATTTAACCCGAACTCTTTGGTGTCAAAAATTCACTTTTCCTCGATTCTGTTTTTAGGTTCATCAATGTCAACTCGGTACCGGACCGAACCGAACCGGTACCGATCCCGAAAATACCGAAACCGAATTATTAGTTTTGAAAGAACCGAATACCGAACCGAATAATTTTATACGGTGCCGGTTTGGTCCCGAATACCGAATTTTAGCTAATTTAAAAACCGAATACCGAACCGAGAGTACCGAATACCGAATTTTAGCTAATTTAAAAACCGAATACCGAACCGAATATATTAATTCGGTACCGGTCGGTACCGATACCGGTTTGGTACCGATTCGGGTTCGGGAAATGGTACCGTTCGCTCACCCCTAATGTCAACTTTTCCGTCAACTTGATCTCATCTTTGAGATCATCAACACCAACTTTCACGTCTGGTCAAACCATACCTATAATCTATAAATACTATTAAAAAAAACTAATTATTTTGACACGTATCGTCGTATGTTATTGCTATGTGATGTCACCTCCTAGTGACATTTGGAAATTATGTTTTTAAATCTATAATTAATCTATATCAAAATTAATTTAAATGATATCTAATCAAATCTAAATGTAAACTAAATCTTATCTAATATGAAACTCAAATTTGAATATGAATTTATATTTAAATTTATTACGTTGTATAAGTAGATACTATAAATGTGATAAAAAAATTTAATATTTATTCAACAAATTAATAAAATTATTTTTTTAATATAAGAGATGATCTTAAGTCTGAAATCTAAAATATCACGTCTGAAATTTAAGAAGTGACATGCATGAATTTCGAAAATTGAAGACTATTAATTAAATTTTAAGTCTAAATTGTTTATATATTATATTTAATTAATATACATAACTAACGTATTAAAATAATTTAATCTTTTATAATTAAATTGAATAAATGTTTTTAATTAAATAAATTAAATAACTTTTAGTTAATTAAACTGAATTTAATATTTTAAATTAAATACTGATTTAATTTATAAAGAAAAACTTTAGACCTTAATTTTAGATTTTAGACGTGAGTTCACCTCTTAATTTTCAGACATAATTTCATTGGTTTTAATATTTTAAGTCTGAAATATAACAAACTGTATGAAATCACTTAGGATCTGAAATCCACTAAACTCTAAGATGTAACAAACAGTCTTAAATTACTTAATATCTGAATTTTAATGTTCAAAACAAATTAAAATCTGAAATTATCATAACAAACGAGATCTCAGTCTTTCCAAAGTAATTTTATTATCTCAATACTTTATCATTCACGTCCATTAATTTTTTTTTGTTTGCAACTTCATATAAGAATCATTTTTTGGTTAATATCCTCACAAAATCTTATTATATGTGCATACAAACTAGTTTTAACTTTTTATAATATTGTTAATGGTATAATTCATTTTGTGCACTTCGAATCATTTTTTTTTTTTTTGAAAGACAATAGTTTTATTAAACTAAACTAGGTCATGTTTGTTTATCTTTCAATGAAATCATTATAATGTCATTTTACTTTTAAATGACTTCTTAATTATTCCATCAATAAATAAACAAACAACTTCTAGATGTAAAAAGGTTTGCAAGGTACAAAACACATACGGCACGAATACCCTTTAAACTAGAGGAGAATTATCAGACCAAAAACACAAGTAGCTGCCAATATTATAATCAAGTCTCATCTATCTTACAGTCGGGTTTACGTAGTAATTATTCATTTCATCGAAACCTCTTTATATGTTGTAAAAGTGATTTGTTTATTTCAGTTTAAGGCCAATTTTACAACTTTCACATATTAGTCTTGTTTTAAATACGACCAGGTTGTACGATCATCCTTAAGCTTTTGTATTATCAGCTCATTTACCCTTTTGTAGTAATGTACAAGGGCAGATCCACCTTGATAGGGTGGGGGTCAATGATTTTTAAAGTTTGATCTAGATATCCTGATTATCTTTTATTAAATTTACATATAAAAAATTTTTGTTAAAAAAAATCAATAAAAAACATACAAACTTAATGATATGTTACTCATTTAGCACATATGAACTTTGAGCTATAGGTTAGAATCATTTAGCAAATATTTATATCATTGGGCTCGCTTGAGTGTTATTGACTTTGGGCTAGGTTGAACCATCAACCATAAAAAGTTACCAAGAAAGTTATCAAGTATCGTTAAATTGTTATTCTTAATAGATTGTTATTGATAATGCTGATAAAAAGTTACCAAGGATTGTTAAAAGTGTTATTGACTTTGTGCTAGACTTGATAATCGTTATTGTTAATTTGTTAGGGATTTGTTAATAGATTGTTAGTGTTGATTTATTAATATAAGCGTTGTAAAATTGTTTTACCTTATTAGACAATGTGGACCGAGTTTTAAATAGAGAGTTCCCATTATCCGAAAAAGAATTGATTGTCAATGTTTCAGACGATTTAGTAATTCCTTTTCAAAAGATAAAAACTTATAGTAGACAACTGTAGAATTTAACTTATTTTGGTTTGTAATGACTAATAACATTGTAACTTATTTGCTTTTTTTATTTAATCAATATAAACCGACCCGAATTTCAAAGGTTTGAAAAAGATCACAAACAATCGTTTGTTTTTTAAGACATTAGATGTGTGAAAACCTTTTCATCCTTCACTTTTGATTATTACATGTCAAATGTATTTCTTTCGAAGACATGAGTTTTGTAACAAGTAACCAAGGGTAATGTAATAAAAATTTAACCTTTTTGAGATGGGTTTTAGTTAAAAAAGAAGTTTGACCCACAAATTAAAATGAAGGAAAATGTGAGAAAGGAAAGGAAAGAGATAGAAACCGTTAATTGCTAGAATTGATATATATGGAATCTTGAAGCCGTTTGTACTGTACAACCCACTGACCTAGAGTGAGTGAGTGTGTGTGTGTGTGTGATATTATTTATGGTACACGAATTGATCGAAGCTAATTGATAAGGTGGTGTCTTATCGGTGGTTGCTAGAGGCAACTCATCCTCCTCTCCATCTGGCCCTAATTAAGCCTTTCTTGTTTACTTGTGACCTTACGTACTACTTTTACTCTGTAATGTACAACTTATCCAATGCATGGACCACCTTCAATTCACCTCCATTTCAAACTACTCCATCCATCCATCCATCTAGGGTTTTATATATATATATATACATATATATATATATATATATTTGTTTCAGTCTCTCAAGGCATTGAAAGTTACTGCTCCTCAAGACCTGTGCGCGTCTCTTTCTATCGCCTGCCTGCCGTTTGGTTTCTTTCTGAACTACGTCGGCGTCATTTTAGGATCGTAAAAATCTTGATATTTTGTACAATATATATGATTGATCATTACTGTTTTTACAGTCAGATATGTTGTAAGAGAGATCCATCTTCAATATTTTACATACATATATATAGGGGGTTCAATGGAAAACCATCATGCACCTGAAAACTTGTGAAAACCGCACTGCACCACCACAAATGCATCAAATTCTCCGCGTGATGCATCAAAATCCCACGTGTTGCATCAAATTTCCCGCGTGATGCATCAAAATCCCACGTGATGCATCACTTTATTTACGATCATGCCACCGTTTTTTTCATGAAATGCACCAAATCGGACGGTATGCGTAGGTTTCCATAGTTTTCACGTGCATGGTGATTTTCCATTGAACCCACCCCTATATATATATATATATATATATATATATATAGGGTCAGGTTCTATGGGGCACCTGTATGCATTGTGCACTTTGGGAACATGTATGCACCGTTAGATCTTGAATTTTAATGGTTCAGATTGTAGTGGCAAAAGGGTAATTAACTTGAAAATGGGTGCACGGGTGCATAATTTCTCGTGCGCGGAAGGGCAAAATCGGAAGATGCTTGAATTCAGAAAATATTCTATCTGAATCTAAACAAACATGATGCATCTTCATCCAATTTATTAGATTCGTCTTCAAACACGATGCATCTTCATCCAATTCAATTTCAAACACGATGCATTTCGACCATATTCATCCTCGTCTTTGTTCCATCATTATGCATCACCAAAATCGTGATGCATTTCGGCCATTTCATCCTCGACTTTGTTCCATCATTATGCATCACCAAAATCGTGATGCATTTCGACATTTAAACGTGTTAATTTCGTGATGCATCTATGAAATTTAAATGTTTTCATCAACGTCTTCAATGTGTTCATCATTGTCGTGATGCATTGCTGTTATGCATCATGTTTGAAACAACCAATACCATATGCTCCAACTATTTCTTGGAAGCAATAACCACCAACATTAATAAAAAATCTTAGAATTCTTTGACTAGCCATAAGCATGATACAGAATCGTAGAATGAACTGTTTGTGAAAAAACTGATACTCAAAAACCATGATCAACAGACGCAAGCAAATTCTCGTCAACATCGATGCACAGGTATGCTGCAGAGTTGCATACCGCGGTGGACAGCGATGGTGGTGCTGGGTCTGGCGGTAGTAGTAGTGGTTGTCTTGTGAAAACTGGTTGAGAGAAAGAGAGATGGAGAGAGGCTAGCCATGAAAGAGAAAGGGAAAGAGAGAGAAAATGGGATGGATTTATGGAAATGTGGTTGATCATTTTATATAGTTTCCTAAATAAATGATAAATATTAAATTAAATCTTATAATTTAACAATATATTATTAAGCATTCCCAAAATGCCCTTAATGCACCCTTTGTAAACAAGCAATGCATTTTGTTCTCATTTGGTTCCCGATGCATATGGTGCCCCATAGAACCTCAATCTATAATATATATATATATATATATATATATATATATATATATATATATATATATATATATATATATATATATATATATATATAAATCTTGAATCAATGTTTTTAGATCGATCACTGAATCATATTACTCTCTCTGAGTGTGTAGAGTGGGTGTTCAATAGAGAACCAAATGTTTATCGGAGAACCTTGGGGAACCACAATACATGTGATGCACGATCCTCCGTATGAATTTATTGGACATATATAATCAAGGGTGAGTTCAATGGAAACTTTATGAATCGAAGAATCTTGGAGAATCACAATGCATCGCTAGAAAATCATAATGCATCACGTGGAAGTCGATGCATCACACGGTAATTTGAAGTATCACGTGGAAATATGTGGTGGTACATGGAGGTTCTTCGATGCATGAAGGTTCTTCATTGAACTCTCTATATAATCATTTGAGGATTATGCATCGCATGAGAGGATCATTTTGTACAAAATTCTCTCGTGTGATGCACACAACCTCCATTTGATGCATAATCCACTCGTGTGATACACAATCCTTCCATGTAATGCATAATCTCTCGTGTGATACAAAATTCTCTCATGTGATGCAATATGTACTTTTCTTACGATGCATTGTGGTTCTTCAAGGTTCTCCATTTAACGCACCCCTATATATATGTGTGTGTGTTTACTGAATTAAAGTTTTTAGATCGTTAAGTTGGCCGGATCAACCTCTAATTATTTATATAAATGGAAAAATTGTCATGGTTCTATATATAATCCTTTTTAATAATAAAATTAATAAAGTATATAATGTTATAATTAGTTCATGGAATATAGTTTTTTAATTGAATAATTTATATATGTAAATAAAGAATAAAGAATAATTAAAAGAGAAGAATTAAAAGAAAAAAAAAAAAAAAAAAACGTACGATGAAGAAGATGGCTACGTATGCAACTTATGAATCACTCCCTGTGGAATTACATGTTGAAGGTAGAGACAAGGATGGAGACATTGTTTTTGGATATATAACACGGCCCCTCCTCCTCCTCTTTTCTCTCTTTACACACTTCAATTTATTTTTTTATTTCATTAAATAAAAACCTAATATTATTCTTAAAAACCCATCATAAATATAACATATGGTTCCAAAAACACACTCACCACATCATATCCATCAAATCAATTAATTAAGCATTTTTAACTAATTAAATAATTCTTTTAAATTGTTCTAAATTAAATATTTTAAAAATTATAGTAACTCAATCAAGTAATTTGATTCCAAAGAAAATGTGTATTTTTGTATACAATTCCGGCTTGTTAGTGCGACTTTGGAATAACGTGGAATTTATATTCATTACACTTTATGTCAGGTGCGCTTGGTACATAAAATGAAAAAGAATCAAAATTTGTGAAGTATGGATTACAAAACAATAAAGTGATAAACAAAAACATGTTTATATCTCATCAAAAGTTGTTGAAAAATCGATCTGTCAATCCTAACTATTTGTAAATGATTTTAGATTCCTAACATTTTACACAACTCGTACTTTTAGCTAGCATTAAACATCATTCCACAATTTAGTCAATCAACTATATATACTATAAATTAAATTTCAATTCATTCAAGTTACATTTCACGAGACAAACACCCAACTATGTTTTCTATGGTAACTGTACATCCAGATAGTGGGTAATGGATTCAATAAATACAAATTTTGTTCATGAAATTCTAAGGCATTCAAGACTTCCACGCCTCATGAGAAAGCAAACAAAGTGTGGCATGCGGTGGTTTGGACAAAATGCTATTAGATTTGGAGAATCCGAAATAATCAAGCTTATAAACAAAATGGAATCGATCACATGAATGTGGCTGTTGATGTCTAAATCTATAGTTTTGCGTTCTAACAAGGGGAACAAGGTGCTCTATAACTAAATGGTCATATATAACATATAGCAAGCCCAGTAATAAATGTGTCAAAAAAGATTCGATAGTTATTACAGATCGTTAACATATAACAAAAATATTATACATTGGCAATTCCATTGAGACGAGTTGTCTTGATATTCTCAAATAAGTGAGTAGATGATGGTACGAAATGGGCTGGTGAATGGTCGGAACATTGTGTGTTCGTGATTCTTTTTGGCTCATGGGATGGGAAACAGTGATGCTTTAAGTTTGGACTCAAAGAAGACTTGCTCATTACTTCAAAGTCGTACCATCAAATGGAAGGTTACTTCAATGTCTCGTTAGGTTCAATTAAAATAGTAATTGTTTTAAACTTTTAAGTGCAGTGTTGATGTGTTGTATAATAAATACACTTTCCTAAGGTAAGTTACTTCACATCAAGTAAAGGTAAGGATATTTACTTAGGCCTTGATTCTGTATCTTGCATAATACAATTGTAACAGTTCGTCAATGTATTTTTTTTTTTTGTCTTTTAGTCTCAATAACAGGACGCGATGTTTTAAAAAAAAACTATGGATTATCGTTTTTTTACCAATGCATCCTTTTTTCACCCTCAAGACACTTAGATGCCTCTCTATATCCATACACCCATACCAATATTTCTGAAACAAGATAGCAGAATATGCAAAGCTCCATAACAGCATTTGGGAGATGGGCAAAACAGCCAACCATCATAAAAATGTAATCTTTCTCTCCCCCAAAACATATCGCGTGCGTATGGTTGGTTGTTTTTGTGAAACTTACAAATGCAGTCAAAAAACTGTCGGGCGTATATGGGTATATAAAGGAATCTAGTAATTAGGGTGTCAAAAAAACTGATTCATAACTTTTAGAATTAGAGAATACTTATGTGATATGTCGGAATTCAAGATAATTGGAGGAAAAATAAATTTAATTTTAACTGCCGACATGTTCTAATTCACTGACAAAATCCAACTCATTCTGGAATATTTTAACTAACCAAAACAGTATCTTAATAACATTATCTAGGAAACGAATGAAATCTATCTCTATAAGTTTTATAGTGGTAGGCGAGTGTCTAGCAATAAGCTAAGAGATTAAAAATGATTTCTTAGAATTTTCAAGTAAAATGGACCGGTATGTTGTGCATGACTGTCGAGATCGGTCCTATGCATTTTCATGACCAAGACAATATATAAGAACAATGCCATTTTTAAAAAATATAAAATACAACATAGTATGTTTTTAAATGAGTTTGATCATTTCTTATGTTATATGATTAGAAAATTTAGACCAGAAATTTTGTGAAATAGAAGAAATTTCTTTTTGTTTCTTCTAGCACATGGCATGTATATTGACACTAACATTTTTTTTTGCAGTCGTTACATTTTTCGATTTCGATGTTTATATCATCTAAGGTTATATACTTTGTCATTGATTTCCATCGAAGAAAAAACTTAAGTATTTAACTATTTATATTGTTTGAATGATGAATCCATAACTATGGTTTATGAATTAATAATGAAATACGAAATTGAACAGCAAAATAAAGCTTATTTAAATCCAGACTTCATTTTTAACACAAATTTAATTAATCAATTCTAGATTTCGTGTCCTTACAGCCCTTAGTATGATTCCTGATGTGTGAGCTTAATATGTTACTTATTGGGCTGAAAATTAATGTGACGTTCTAGTCTATAGCCCATGTGTTCTCCCGTAAGATCGGCTCCGATGACTGCATATGTGTTATATGTTGAAATCTAAATTTTTATTATAAAAATATAAAAATAAAAGCTTGTTCCTTTTGTATGTTTGATTATTCTATACCAAATGCATTGACTTAAAAAAATCCATGTTTCAATGTTATTTAAAAAGGTTAAGAACTTAAGATTAATAAAAAAAAATAGTCACATTATAGCTTACATAAATGTATTAATGAACTTTTTTTTTTTTTTTTGTGAAAAACATAAGAAGTAGTATTTTAACAAATTATTGAATTTCTTTTGAATATATCTTATATATGTATGTATATATAATGTATATGTATACGTATACATATACGTGTGTTTGTACTATGTGTATGTGTTTTGCTTGATATATTAAAATCTTGAGTTTGATAAGCATGTGAGGATAAATATTCAATAAGTTATCGGGAAAAAACAAACATTTACTTTTCACTCTTAGCAATTTAATTTATGAAATAAAATTTGAACAAATTTAAATTGAAATCATAATATAATATGAATAATTATATATATATATTGCCGACGGAGCAGATAGAAAAAATGCTCACGTGGCGCAATATTAGTGGTAAAAATTCCGAAAATTATGGCTTATTTGGCGCAATATGATTGGCTAAAATTCAGAAAATTATGGCTACTGATTTGACGCAATATAATTGGTTAAAAATTCCAAAAATAATGGGATTTTCCCCACTATTTTAGCTCGATGAGATTCCACATAATTATCAAGATTTTTCTACATATTTTAATGTTTCTGCAATTTAAATATGTAGATTTTCCGGAAAGAAAAAAAAAATGACAATAAAATTTCAAAATTTCACTGTTGGAAATCGTTGTAATTTGGTTTATCAAGTAAAATAAAAATAACAAATCTGATTTAATCCGCTAGAAAATTTCAAATTTGCAGTGCTGGAAATGGATGCAATCTGATTTATCAAGTTAAAAAAAAAATAAGAAATCAAATTTTATCGGCTATTGTATAACTGAAATATTAAGATATGCAGAAAAACACTGGATAATATCATAATGCAGGAAAAAAGACTCAAACTTGAATAATAAATAATTCCAGCTGCATATTTATCAAGTTATCAATTCTTTATATAATTTGAAACCTGATAATTATTATATGTTTATATAACGAGTTAAATGTAACCAACTATGAGATAAAACATGTTTTATTGAAGTTACGTACTAATATATATTTATACACACACACACATACATACATGCATACATACACACACACACACACACACACACACACACACAGAGAGTCAGTAGGCATAATCAATATTGATAAAAAAAACTGCATCAGCAGTGTCTGCGTGAAGAAAACTATACCGTTTCAAGATGAACTTCATGTATGCTAATCAACCAGATGAACAGTCGAAGACGTTTTCAACTCCCGCGGAAAAAAATTGATAGTATCTTCTTTAATATTCTTTCAATATTTTGAAAATGATGTACATATATACTATAATACGCATAGCATATATATGTTTGATACTTATGATGCTGTTGTTTCTTCCTTTATTTCTGTATCAATTCAATGAACACACACAGAGGTTACGAGACACACACAACACTCCGAGACTATTTAGTCTCGGAGCCTGACATTAACATGCAAACACACATATTCAAACACATAATCGCACACTGCACACACTCACAACTCATATCTTTCTGTTTTTAACTTTTTCAGCAGCAACATAAGGTAGAATAAATGACAATTGATACATAAAATTGATCAATAAACATCCTTGCTAATTAAGTTGCCAAAGGTCGAAGGCCATTTGACCTTCTTGCCCATTTTTACGGACAGAACTTAAGCTAAACACACCTGGACAACACACTAATACTGCACTTATTTTCTGCTTTGATCTTATTTTCCAGCAATAGAAATGTAAAGATTAATGACAATTAATACTTGCATTTGAATCAACAAACCACTTAGAAATCAATTAAAGGTTAGGCCGAAGGCCAATTGGGCTTATTGGCCAGCCATTTCTCGACAAAAACGAAAGCTAATATACACATATGTAATTCACGCACAACACAAAGACTTAAACATTCTGTCTTTTATCTGATTCAAGCAGCAAAATCAAATAAATAAAGGGCGATTTAGACACACAAATGGTCAACAAACACTCCAAGATAATTATGAATTCCAGATTGGCCACAAGCAATGATTATAATGATGGAAAATACTTGAGAAAAACATTTAACAAAATAGCAAGGTCAACTGGCAAACCTTTAAAGAAAATTAAATTGAAACTAAAAACATGGTATACGAGTAGTTGAGTAATACAAGTTATATAATTTTGTTCATGTAGTAAGTGTCTTTCTTGTATTTGAATTGCATTGTTTTTTTTATGTTTTAAATTAGTTTGATGTATATTTTTAATTTTTAAACATAGAAAGGATATTTCATAACGATATGTTGACCTTTATCGAACAAAATATAACAGTTTCAATAAAATATAATGTAAGGATTAAAATGATTAAAAATAATAAAATTAAGAGACCAAAATTATATAACATGAAAATATAATGATTTTTTCAATATTAACAATGATATTTACGATAGATGAAACTAAGTTTAGATATAGCAAGTATAATATGAAATATATTTGATGTTGTATTAAAACTATTACTGGAATGTAAATAAAATAAACTGACAATAATGGAGATTATAAAATTTTAAACAAACAAACCTCAAATATAATTGCGTGTAGTAATTTTCATGATAAAGTTAAATATTTTTTTTCTTAACAAACAATGTATAAGAGAATATATGTATAGTCTTTCAAAATTAAATATTTTTTTGTGTAATTGTTTAATTAAAAAAGGATTAATTTTGAAATAAATCACCCGGGCACCGCACGGGTATTCAACTAGTTATACGTGTGTTTGTGTATGTGTTTGCTTGATATATTTAACTACGAATAGTTAGGAATGAATAATTCTCTCAACCATGAATTCTGTCAAAATCCAAACAAATTCTAATTCATCTTATTATGACCCAAACTTTTAAATATATGTTATACTTAAATTCTAATTTTTCAAATTCTATTACATGAGCCAAATGGAGGCATAGGCATAGGCAGGGTTGTCTGACGGAGTCACGAAATTTATTAATTTTAAATAAATTAGGATCTATTTATAATGTATCTGAAAATTTAGATTACAAGAATAATGAAGATAAAGTTGTTCAAATTTCATCAAAATCTATGATGGAATAAAATTATCATTTCGTGCTATTTTTAATACAATTTGGATTTCTTATATCTTACAAAACTCATACTTGTAGTTAGCACTAAAAATCATTCCATGCCTCAACATTACTTATAAACATATTATTTATTGTAAAACAAATTTCAATTGATTCAAATTTCATTCAGCGATATAAACAGGTCTTAGCTTCTTGTGTATGGTTTTTGGTGTTGTACTATTTTTTGAATAGTTTATATAAAATCTTGTAGCCTTTCAAACAAAAAAAGAAAAAAGAAAAAGTTAAATATGTTTAGTCAGTTTATTATTTACAGAGTAAATCATAAACACCCGCCATGATGCATCTACAAAATATAAAATAAAAGTGAAAGAAAAGAAAATAATAATAATAATAAAAATAAAAAAGGATTGATGTGTGTGTATATGGCAAATTGGCAAATGATAGTTATCGTTGTAGCGCTGGAAAATCTTTAAGGGCCAGTGTGCTTAGTAGAAAAAGCCATATTTTGTTCATTATCACAAGGCCCTCCATCCATATATATTATTTTTCTTTTCTTTTTTATTTACCGTCTTTTTCTATTATTAAGTTCTATGTTTTCGCTATTATATATTTGTAAATTATTATTATTAAATTCTTTGAAAACTTGATCTAGAGTACGTAGAATTTAATGTCTCATTAGAAAATTTTAAACCTTATCTGTTAAGTTATTCTTATAATTATAATTAATGTTTGTTGGTTTGATAAAAATGTAATAAACAAATTAATAATTTTAAGACTTTGACACTCGTTTAAGTAAGTAATAGTTAAATTATGGAACTACGATAATGAGGTCAACTGTCCATAATAATTGTGGACATTTTAAAATATGTAATAAATGAACAACCACGAATAAATGTGTTATGAGAAATTACTTTTATTTGTTCATATTTGAAAATGTGTATGAAGTGATCAAAACTTCTCGTTAAAAGAATGAACTAATTATCATATTTTTATGTATGAAAAACTTTCACGTACAAATAAATAATGGTCGAAAATCTCCACGATTTTAATAAAATGTCCATGATTATAATTGTTGACTATCTTTAAATCTTTAAATTATTAATTCTACACATTTAAATCATATTTTCTTATATTTGTACATTTATAATTACAAAGCTTTTACATTTATTAATATTTGTAAACTTATATTTATTTTACATGCTTTTAAGTGAAATAAAAATCAATTATTTTTTTCTTGTTTGTATTACCCGTAAAGATTTAAACTTTTATAAAGTGTGTCTAAATTAGGAATGAACAAAGTTGATAACTAAGAATGGTGGGAGTACCCACCATTCTAAAAATCATCATTCTTGTCGTATCAACGTCACATCAGTTATTCTCTTTCCAACCATTCTATCTTTCTATGTGAAAAATATTTATTTTTATATCTCAATACTCATTATTTATCAAAATTTAAAGAGAGATAGAGAGGGAGGAGTTGGGACAGGGTGAGGGAGAGCAAGGCCCAAGGGGTATGGGGTGTGCGATCCTACTAGAACCGACTTAGGTGGGAACCCAAATTCACGTTTGGGGTGTGTATAACGACCACCCTAAGACAAGCAACACTCATTAAGGAAGATGTGGATGCTATCGTTACAGAATAAATAAATGATGGAGGATATATACACACACACGATGAAATTTGAGGGTGATTTTCTAGTTTTATTTTAAAAGCGAGTGACTCTAAACGGTTGAAGTCTACGAGAATAGAATTTATGGCCTCATTTAAAGAATTTTAATAATCATTCATTAAGTTATCCATTACAGAGTTATTAAGAAAACCATTATACTATTATAAAGATATTGTTTTAATAGTTGATGCACGTTTTATATATTTTATCCACTTAATATATTATCAACAAAAGTATTAAAAGAATATGCTTACCCGCATGTTTTAATAAGGATAAGATAATTAAAAATTGTGAGGTTGAAACACATGTATATATCCTTCATGATTAATTGTATGGTAGGTGCATTTGCCCCCACATCTACATATAGTTTGTTTGACTATCAGACTCAACCTATCAACCCAAAATACATCAATCATTTTTCTAATTGTCTTGTTCATATAATGGATTTAACTTACAAATTGATAACTAATTAAACACCGTTTAAATTGCCTATGTGTTGTATTGGGATGAAAGTTAAGTTATCAGATTCTATTACAATTCACTAGTTTTTAACTTAATGCTAGAATTTATACCATAAAGTAATTATAACGACTCATGGTGAATAGCATGAGCTGTCAGCATGTGACTTCACTTTATCAGATTGTCGACCTAGCCTACTAGGTTATTAGTCATAAAAATCGAGTGGGTGATCAGTGATCAAATAGCAAAGTAAAATAGAAAGATATTGTTGATTGCATATATTGGAGTTGAGCAATGGTGGTGCATGTTTGTGTGAGAGAGTATTACTGATGTTTGATGATGTACGTAAATATATAAATATGGCATGGCATAGTTGCTAGGGAGACCAAGTCGGTGTACCAACAAGATAGAGGTATAATGGATCTTGCAGGAAAGATCACGTATGTTTGCACATGAGAAGAAGGTTTGTTACAACAACAGCCAAGTATCCCCATTCTATCTTAGGGTTCACTGATTTAGGCATCGGAGTGGTGTCACAAGGATGCAACCTGCTTCACCATTTACGAAGCTTTACGCTGTTTTGCAGGCGTGATTGGATTCAAGTGTACTCTAGTGGTCTTCCATTGGATCAAGGTTTGAACAGGGCCGTCTCGTTGATTTTGGAGGCCCTGTGCAAAAATCATAAAAGTGGCCCTTTAAAAAAAATTTAAATAGATATATATAAGTTCACCAATACGATAGAAAAGATTATAAGTATCCAATAGATTACATTAACAATTGAAAAAAGCAATACGTGTTATTTATGATTAACATTACTAGCATCATTATCATTAACTGTAGGATTATTTGTATTGACATCCTCAACATTTGTATTATCATTGTATTGATTATGAGCAAAAACTTGTGGTCCTTTTCCAAAAAACTTATCTAAAGCTCCACTTTGAGACCTAATAAGTTTTTCAATTCGTCTTTTCTTTTTATGCTTTTCACATCCATTATCATATTTTCGTTTAAGAGCCATAATTTATCAAAAAAGATAACACAATAATAGTATTAAAGGAGAAAGGGAGCAAGGGAAAGTATGTTACATGACCTGATTTTGTTTCTGTTTCTGATTTCTGCATCTGTTCGTGGAGAGCAAAAGCAACACTGCAAGAGCAAAGAGCCAAGAGCCAGCAACCCAAGAGGATTTCTGACTTTCTGTTTCTGAATCTGAATTCTTATTCTTGACTTTCCGCTTTTGTTTCTGATTTCGTGAAGACTGCCAAGAGCCAAGAGGATTAAATGAATTTGTAATTTCGTGAAGAGCAAGAGCAGAGGTCGTTTTGATAGAAGATGATTAGATGAAATCTTTATTCGTGAAGTGAATAAACTAATTGTGGGATGCTATTAAAATACCTTTGAATCTTTTATTGAACGTTGAATTGTTGATGATGATTTCAACATTGTTGTAAGATTTGAACGTTGATGAAAACTCTTAGAATTCCACCGTCCCTCTTCAATCTTCGAAGGAATCAAAGCTTTCGATACTTGATTAGTTGATTCGCCGCAGCCATTGAATGAGGCGGCGAGGCGCTTTACCCTAGCCGGCTAGCAGCACTTTCATTTCCCAAAGACAGAGACGTCCTCTTTTTTTTTACCCTAGTCTGCACTCCTTCATTCTTCACAGCCGCACAAGACGTCAAGCTAGACAGAAGGTCGGAGGTCCGCGGGTCGCTCCATCTTTTGACAGAAATTGGGCTTTTCAATTTTAAACCATACCATAAATAACATTGGGCTTAAAATATATGGAGGCCCCAATATTTTGGGGGCCCTGTGCAGTGGCCCAGGCTGCACAGGGTTTTAGCCGGGCCTGGGTTTGAACAAAGTCAAAATTTCAATGTTAAGGGATCTGATCATGGAATGTTTTTTGAAAGGGTAGAATCTGATCACATCCGATCCTATGATCTTACATGCATCACGAACATAGAACGACATGGTTGATGTTTGGTTGTGAAACTGTAAGATCGTATAATTCTACAATTATGATCGTTCTCTTGATGACATTGTTAATATATTATTTTATTTTATATTTAATTCAATTAATGGGATTGTGAAAGTTAATAGTTGAATAAAATATAAGAAATAAAAAGGCAATTATTATTATTATTGGATATGCAATTTTATGTCAAACTTTAAAACCAGTGACTTACAATGATGGTTAATTTACAAACACATATATGTGTGTGTATGTGTGATCAAATGAGAAATCTAGTATTTGTAACAGTGTGAAAAATGTTGAATCAAAGAAAAAATATGTTGAATCACTTTGTTACTTCATGATTCAACAAAAAGTGTTGTATAAAAAAAAAGACTTACCAGAAAATATTATAAAAAAGGATGGGCCCAAAAAATTGTGGTTTATATGTGTGTGTGTGTGTGTGTGTATTTGAATGTACACATGCACAAATTTGCATGTATGTGGACGTACATTTATGTGATGCGTGATTTAATACACTTAGATGTGAAATTTACATATCATCTTTATAATGTTAATTAAAACAAATTTTATGAAATTTTTTTAAAAAAAAGTTCTTTAAAGGTGGTACTACTCTATCGAACCCCCACACACACAGATATATATATATATATATATATATATATGTGTGTGTGTGTGTGTGTGTGTGTGTGTGTGTGTGTGTGTGTGTGTGTGTGTGTATAAATGGGTTCATGGTAGAACGTTATCTATTGGTAGAACCAAAATTATTATTTTTTTAAGAATTTTTTTCTATTTTTTTTTTCATTTTCATGTTTAGATAAATATTATAAGACTATTTAAAGAAGTATTCATATTGTTTCGAGATTTTTAAGGCATCTAAAATCACATGTGAATATATAAATGTATTGTGAATGTAAATAATCGGCCTGAATATGATTACTACAAATGATTACATTTTTAAATTCTGATTTGTTTATATGTAAATCTATAATACCATGTCTTATAGAAGTAGTTATTATATAAAACCAAGTATCTCTTGCAACCATATAACATATGCATCAAACATTCAAACTCAGATTTAACTGAAAAATCATGTTCATTTTCTTTCTTATGAAAATAAATTTCGGTTTTTCAAAAAGCAAAGCATTCTGCACCCTCAAAATTACTAGCAAAGAACAAAACAAGAACTCTCACTCAAGGGAAGAACTTCATGTCAACTAGACATTATAAAACAAAACATAACCCTAGAAGCTACTTGTCATGATTAAGCAACAAAAAACTACAAAAATAGAAATAAAGATACAAACTCAGAAGATATGCACATAGTCATGACGAAGTATAAAAACAATCGATTAAAATCGTCTTTGAACACATCGAATCTAATAGAAATCTATGTTGTGGGGTCTCTCATACAAGAGAAACTTGGTAAGCTTTTTTTTTCCTTCAAGTATACTAAAAAATTATGAGTTTTTTGAACATTTGGTTGTTGATATACTTTTGTTTAATCAATAGTTAGGCCCTTCAAGAAAATTAGAAGCACACCGGCCACGTTGATTAATTTAATATTGGTTTATTATATAGAATTTCTATGGCGGTGGGAGTATCAATCCTTCCTATATCTCATTTTTCTGGCTACACTAGCGTGACATCAAATTTTCTCCATCTATCTTGTTAGAAATTAAGGGTTAAGAAACAGAAACGAAATTGAGAATTTTCTTGGATATTCTTGTGATTGTACCACTTTCTGATAACAACAGTTTGTTTAAATCAGGTATCCAAATTTTGTTATGTGATAATATACAACAAAAAATGTGTTAGCCTTGACTAATCAATTCGTTTGCATGTGTGTGTGTGTATATGGGTGGGTTCAGATAAGAACCACCCAACTCTGTGGAAACCACTAAAAATGCAAAAAATTTGTACATCAAATGTTAAAATTTAAAAATTATATTAATAATTTAAAATCATTATTTGTCTTCAATATTAAATTCATTGAATACACAAATTTGAACATTAAAATTACCTTTAAATTTTAAATTTATTAAATTATACATTAAATGCACAAATTTAAACATTAAATACTCAAATTTTGTCAAATGCAGAATTTCGTACATAAAGTTAACAAATTTATCATGATATACGTAAATATTTATATGAAATACATAAATTTATCAAATGTATAAATTTTAGCATCAAATGCATAGTTTTATGCATTAAATTAAAATATGGGTTAAAGTCATACAAATGTATGTTACTTTACTGAAATGACCCAAATGACTAATTTAGTTATTTTTTTTTATCTCATTGGTACTTGTACTTAAAATTTATATAAAAATATATTTATATATACTCTCGTTTAAGCTCGTCTAGGCTCGCGAGCTCGATATTTGAATTTTGGGCTCAAGCTCGTTTATTATATGAGCTCGAATTGAGGTCGAGTTCGTTTAACTCGAGCTTTTAACAAGTCGAGCTTGAGAGGTTCGACTCATTTACACCCCTAACCGGTTCTACTGGTAAAGATCTTGTATTTGTGTTTTTAAAAATATTAAAAGGATCTATATGCTTATGTGAACTTTCTAAATTATTTATATAGATCAAAATCCACGTAAATCTACGTAAGCATCATGTTATTAAAAACGTGTCACGTTTTTGAATCAGCAAAAACTGTCATATTAGCATAGTTACTGGTTACACGTACCATATCGACAAGTTATTTAGAGCAATAATATCATCCGGTCAAATAAAAAGGTTAATTAGTCATTTAGGTAAATTGAGAAAAGTATGTTACATTTGTATGGCTTTAACCCTTGAAATATTGATGAAACTAAGTTTTAAGTCATTAGAAGCTTTAATTAATTCAGTTAATACTCAAGTAGTCTAATGATTTAACGGAAACTTAAATGAAAGTTTATATTTTTTTTTGAACAGCAAAAGGATGCAAGGCAGAGCTTTGGCATGGCCATCACCCAAACCGCACATCCAGAAAATATTATTAAGTATAGATTCTAGCAAGTCGCTAGAACCCAAGTACAAGTACAGATTATATTTATCCAACTGAATCTCAAAGAAACAACTTTAGAGGATTACAACACCATTCAATCCAATTAAGAGAATACATCTTGTCTCTATACTTCATCCACATAAAAAGAATTGATTGTATCTCATCTTCAACTAATGAAGGACTGAATTTAACCCCGTTGAATACCACCTTGTTCCTTGCTTTCCAAATACACCATAGAACACATCCCACCGCAACTTTTAGAAATTTCCTTCCCTTTTTAGAAATCCCCAAAGTGATAGCAGAGT
The DNA here is from genome assembly GCA_020465985.1 of Centrapalus pauciflorus. Classification (NCBI taxonomy): domain Eukaryota; kingdom Viridiplantae; phylum Streptophyta; class Magnoliopsida; order Asterales; family Asteraceae; genus Centrapalus; species Centrapalus pauciflorus. The sequence continues at coordinate 1,709,127 of JAANYP010009468.1, read as the reverse complement.
TGATAAATAAATCAACCGATGAATGCTTAGCCACAATAATTCCACACCATCTCATAAATCATTCCCAAACCTTTGAGGATAACGACACAAATAAAAAAGATAATCAATGCTTTCTGTATCAACTTCACATAACGGACAAGACAAAATAGGAATGTGTACTCCTCTGGTTGCCAAACAAGGCTTAGTTGGAAGCCTATGTAATAATAGTCTCCATACAAAGCAATTAACCTTTGATGGTAACCAGTTATTCCAAAAAGTTTTTCCAAGCATAGAATTTGCAAAAATACTCTCCAACGTGTTTCTAAACGATTTAACAATATACATACCTGAAGGATCACCATTCCAGCTCCAAGAGTCCCAGACATTCGATAATTTGAATGTCTGAAGTGAGGTTTTTAGCATCTCAAATTGAGTTGCAGCAATTCCAGATAGATAGGAAAAGTGAGTAGGCCAGACCCACTTCGTAGTACCATCAATGTCCACATACCCCCATTGAGAGACAGTATCCGATTGCCGAGTAGATAAAGAAAATAGATCAGGAAAAACGTGACACAATGGTCTAGAACCGAGCCAACGATCCAACCAGAAATAAGTGTCAACACCATTGCCAACCTTTTTAATAAAAAAGTCATCAATATCATAACTACATGCATGTGTACCCAAAACAATACTTAATATAAATGAAAACATTAATAAAAGTACATAGGATTACATGTAGTTAACACATCCAGAATATTAAAATCTAGTAAGGAGACAGTCGTAATAAATAGAATTGTTGCAATTTAAAAGTTTTTTTTAACTACTGATATATAATGACAAGTAAATAGAGATTTAAGGTAGAAAATGAAGAAAAAACTATAAAAACTCTATTTTATTTCCATGTTTTTTTTTCCAGTTTAATTAGGAAAGTAGAGAAATAAAATCTATGTTAAAGTCAATTCTATATGGGTTGTTATCAATATCGTGCTATACGTACACCTCTCGTAATTAATTTTCACTTAATCATAACACCATTTTCTATCACATTATTTCCTTAATTACACGGGTCTCACTGATTAAATAATCATTTCTCTCGCATTAGAAAGATGGTGTGTGTGTTTAGAATCATCCTCTTATATTAATTTTCATTGATAATTAAGACTCTCATCACATGATAAAAAGCTCGTAAAATTTATGCGATTTCATTTCTCTCAATCCAACCGTAGGAAACACATAGTAAAATACACAAACTCAATTTACATCATCATAAGATTATTAATTCATTATTGTATTGTCTATAACAATATATAATTAAATACTCGACATAAAATTCAAAGAAAAGGGTTTTAAATAAATGAAATTTCTAAGCTAATGTAACAAAATTTTCTTTTTAGAGGGCGAGATGATAAATATGAAAGTAGGTCATAGTCATTTGACCGTCGTTGACTACATACATACACCAAAGTCCAAACACACATACTAACACCAAACCTTTTTTCCATTTTTGGTGAGGAAAATTAAAATAGCTTATGAAATATAATTTCTTTGGCTAATTAAGTATCATATTACAAGTTTAAACCAGTTAATATTCAACAAATATATAATTTAATTTTTAAAGATGCTTTAAAAAACGAAAGTACGGTAACTTTTAGGATAATTTTCTATCAATTTTCTCCTCATTTTATAACTTGGTCATTTGGATTTAAAAATAATCAAGAAAATGTTTGAATTTATGTAAAGTTTCCTTTAGAAATATTGTATAGACAATGTTGGTTGTCATAAATGTAATATTCTTTATTATGATTGAATGTAAATATTGAGAACCAACATGGTTTATATCAGTTATTTTAGATACTTTTCTCTGTTTTAGCAAAGTTGAAGTATATTTTTGATAGTTTTGAAATACAGACTCCAACTTAATGTGACGTTTGATACACGGAATGGAACTCGAATGAATTGGAATATAAATTTTAGTTATTAATTTGGTTGATGGTAAATGTAGAATATGGTTTTTAGTATTGGTTAGAGATGTAAGTCGGAATCTAATTCATGTATAAGTTGGATTTTAATTCATGTATAAGTTGGAAGGAATGTCATATTCCTATAAACAATGAAATTTGATGTAAAATACATAAAATTTAACCATTTACATTAGTTATCAAAAATGATAAACAAGTTAAATTTAGATTCCAATTTCATCGAATTCCATTACACGAACCAAATCCTAACTAATAGTATAATTATTGACATTGGTAGAGGTAATTGCAACTAGTTACAAGTTGAAGGACTGATGGGTAAAAGGTAGAAAAGCAAAGGGATAAGATGCAGAAAGTTTTTGGAAGCAATACAATACTTGATTTGAGCCGGATAAACTGCAGTGGAGGACGTTTCAAAAATATCTAATAATTCGAAAGTTGGATTCGAAATTAACCAAAATTTTAGATTTTGCATAATTTCTGATTTTTGGATTATCTGCAAATTCGAAATCCAAACTTTTGTTAAAAAATTTTGTTTTCCTAATGCAGCTTATAAACCTCATTGCATTTGTTGTTTTCCTAATGTAGCTTATAAACCGCACTTTCGTTTTTTAAAGCATTTTTTGTTTTCCAAAATTTTTTGTTAAAATCCAAACAATAGTTATATTTTCTAATTATAAGTGTATAATGTAGCTTTAAGATATTCATAACTCGTTTAAATACATTTTAATCTCTTTTGACTTGTTTGTTTTTGTTCTAAGTTTAAATAGCATGATATATTTTCATTTGTGACACAATTACTTGAATTTATTTTATAACTTATAAGTTTAATTAGAATTTAAATTTTCGGATAATTCAAAATTCAGATTATCTGAAATCGGATACGGATTCGAGTTGTAAATTCATGCATCCGACTTTCTAGTATCTTATTTTACTATGTTGCAATGAGGTTTATAAACGGATTTTGATTAACAAAATAATAGAAAATATATATATAAATTATTTTATTTTCAAATTCTAACAAGTGCTTGAAAATATAATAAAAAAATATTTATTAATTGAGTTTACTCAATAAATGTTAGGAGGAGATATATATTACTTCAAATATAAATGAGATACGATATAGATTTTATATAAATAAGTAACAATGTTCATGTTTAATGTGTTTTTCATTAAATTCTCTTTTTAGTACCATTAAGTGCATTTGCAGGGCCGTTCCTATCATTTCCGGGGCCCAGGGCAGAAATTTATAAATGGCCCCCCGTAAACATATGCATACATATATATATATACATATATATATATACATATATATATATACATATATATATATATATATATATATATATATATATATATATATATATATATATATATATATATATATATATATATATATATATATATATAGATGGGATCATTGCAGAACCTTAATTTAGTGTAGAACCATAGAACCAATATCGTCCATAGATTAGATTAATCTAATGGTCTTGGTTTGAACTATAAAGTTTGGAATCAATGAAAAAAATATTGGCATTAGTGATTTTTTAATTCTTTTAGGGTAAAAAATGAATAGATTGGAAATAGCAAAAGGATTGACATTAGTAAAATAAATATCATTTTTCTTTAAATTAAAATAACATCAATATAATTAATTGTTAAATCAAAAAAATTATACCATAAAAACGAGAATTTTATACTCTTTAAGACGAGACCGGTCATGATATATTTTTTTCGAAAAAATTTACGTGTTTATTTTTCGTAAAAAATTTTTACACAGACCACCATGCAATGTAGCATGGCCGGTATCATTCAATGTCGAATGACCACTTGATATCGTATTTTCAACGTCGATGCAACACTGCATGTACATTCAAAATTAACAAAACCAAAATAATGGTCAAAATTAGTAGTCAAAAGTTGGTTGATTTAATGAGAACAGTAATGACATATTTTTTTCAAAAAAAAATTACGTGTTTATTTTTCGTAAAAAAATATTACCAGACCACCATGCAATGTAGCATGACCGATATAATTCAATGTCGAATGAACACTTGATGTCGTATATCCAACGTCGATGCAACACTGCATGTACATTCAAAATTAACAAAACCAAATAATGGTCAAAATTAGTAGTTAAAAGTTGGTCGATTTAATGAGAACAGTAATGACATTTTTTTTCGAAAAAATTTTACGTGTTTATTTTTCGTAAAAAAAATTACTCAGACCACCATGCAATGTAGCATGGCCGGTATCATTCAATGTCGAATGACCACTTGATATCGTATATTCAACGTCGATGCAACACTGCATGTACATTCAAAATTAACAAAACCAAAATAATGGTCAAAATTATTAGTCAAAAGTTTGTTGATTTAATTAGAACAGTAATGACATATTTTTTTCGAAAAATTTTTACGTGTTTATTTTTCGTAAAAAAAATTTTTTACCTAGACCTCGATTCAATATATTTTATAGATATCATTCAATGTCGAATTACTGTTTATATCACACATTCAACACTGCATGTACATTCGATATTAAAAGAGTAAAAAATGGTCAAAGTGGGCAGTCAAACTTGGTAGACTATTATTAATTCAATGTGAATTGCATAATTACCATCTTATCCTAGTGTTATATAATAATCTAATGGTTTAGATTGGTTTTATAGTTCTGCACTAAATTAAGGTTCTGCAATGATCCCAACCCTATATATATATATATATATATTCAAAGCCAGAATCGTCTATTAAATTTCGGAGGCCCTGTGCAATAACTAAAAAAGAGACCTTATAAACTTAAAATTAATATTAGCATCATCAACATTAATCTTATTTTTAAAAAACTTATCAAGAGCCCCACTTTGAGACTTAACAAGCTCTTCAATTTGTTTTTTCTTTTTACGTTTTTCATACCTAGACTCGTGTTTTCTCATCCAAGAAGATGAGAAAAAACTTATTGGGCTTTGGCTTCACAAACATTACAAATAAACATATCCTAAAAAAAAATTTGTGGCCCTGGGCAGAGGCCCATTTCGCCCTCCGTTATCACCGGGCCTGTGCATTTGGTGCTTAAATTAAATTATTATATTGTAGGAGAAAAAATAAGAATCTCGTTCAAATTTGTCTTTTCATGTTTGTTTTATAAGTGTTTCGACATGATGATTTAAAACTTGTTTCCTAAAGCAAAGTACGATAGTGAAGGAGATAGAAAAAGCTAAAGGTGACACCTTCTTGAATTTTATTTTTGTGTGAACTTTATTTATATCTTCGTACTAAAATCAATGAGCATCTTGATAACATGATTGGATAAAATTGTACTTAACTTGTCTTGTCTCGGCTAATCGGATGTGTTGGTAACGTGTCGCACATGACAGTTTAATATCGACGTTGGCGGTTTTGCTTTTGACACATTTTGGTACTCTCTTTCATTCGACGCAAAAAAAAAGGAAATTATGTGTCACGAATACAATTATCTTTTTTTATTAAAAATTTAAAACTTGTTGAAACATTATTCTAAAGGTGTGTTTGTTTGCAATTAAGAGGATCTGAAAATGATCTGAAGTCTGAATTTTAGATCTTAACATATTTGTATTGTTTGTTTAAATTCAGACTTAGGAGGTTACTAGGGGTGTTATCGGGACCAAACCCGGACCGGACCGGACCGAACCCGGTTAGGACCGAACCCGAATGAAGCAAATATATGAAACCGAGGACCGGACCATTTGAATATTCTTGGTCCCGGTTCGGTCCCGGTCCCGGTTCCGGGTATTCGGGAAAAACCCGGTAGGACCAAACTAAAAATCACTTTTTTTTTTTTTTTGGAATAGCAACTATAAATCACATAACAAAGTAAAAGAAACATCCATGATATTTAGTGTACCAACATTCAAAAAAACAATAACAAACCAACCAAAAGTTTTGAATTTTGACAACCATTCATAAAACCGAACCAAGTCAGTAACGAAAAAAAAAAAAACATCGATCGCCCTTTATTTTATTGATTCTTCAATCTCTACAAAAAAAAATAGTATATATTATATAATGTTTGATTTCTAGAAAAATATATGGTCTAATTGGCTTTGCATTTCGGTTCCGGGTAATTCCCGAACCCGGACCGGACCGAACCCGGTTAGGACCGAACCCGAATGAAACAATTATATGAAACCGAGGACCGGACCATTGCTTGGAAATCGGTCCTATTCGGGTTCGGGACCGGTCCGGTCCCGGTTCGGTTCGGGTATTTGGTCCGCATATAACACCCCTAGAGGTTACAACCTCTAGATTTACCTCTTAAAATTAAGAGGTTAAATTTTGGCTGAAAAAAAATAAGAGGATAATTTCTCTCTCCTGCATACAAGTTACAACCATATTATGAAACAAACAATTTTAAGACTACCTCTTAATTTCAGATTTCAGATCATAAGACCACCTCTTAATTTCAGATGTTGTTTTTTGAATTCAGACATTTAACATCTTAAAAAACAAATACCACCTTAAACTCTTAAAAAACAAATAACATCTGAGCCATTTCTTGTTTTTTGATTTTATGCAAGAAGCCCAATGGGCTTTTTGGAATATGAAAAGTTTAACGATCCTTCATATAAACACTCGATATGAAGGATCTAATATTACATCACATTTCAAAGAACGTAAGGTAATATTACATTAGATGCTATGAACATGAACAAAAACTCTTCATTTACATTTTTTTATTACATTTTCCGAAGAAAAATTGCAAATATTTTGAGTCCCCAAGTATAATATGGTGTGAAAACCTAAGCTAGGATAGCCTGAAAACAGCAATCTTCATCCGTTGTTCTTCAATCGATCCTCGTTTACCCATGAACACCTGATTCTTTAAAGCACGGTTATTTTCCTCTTTCTTGCCTTTCCTGATGATAAATTGTAAATTGTCTCGAGTTACAAAAGAACTTGATTCAACTCATATAAATCAAACATATCCCAGAGCCCTGGAGGTCCCATGTCCAATCCTTAGGAGCAACAAAAATAAACTCCTGTAGCCACAGAGGTTCACTTGTGATGACTCTGGGCTACCCGCAAAGCAGGTGGCCCTGGGGATTAGTTGGCTCACAAAGCGGGTCTAGGACCCATGTTACCAAAAAACATAGATCAGAGCCTTGGAAAGGCCTAGGTTGCGTTTACTTCACGAAAACTAGTTGGTTTTCAATTTCAGTTTTCAAGTTATAGTTTTTAGAAAAAAACAAGGGTATGGTCTATCTTTTCTAAATTTTATGAATAATAAAGGTATTAAATATGATTAAAAAACCATACTATCAAACAATTTCGGAGGCTGTAAACAGTTCAATATACGCTGGTCTACTTTTAATCCATGCACTTGTTTCTTTTTAGCTAAAAAAATAAATTTGACACGTCGTCAATAAAATTGAACCGCCAGTTAGACACATTTTTAGGTAGACCAGCTGATGTTACCATCTCTTATAGCCCAAATTCGATCAAAATATAATCTGTAAGAACAGTTAAATGAGAATTTGAAACAAACCCAGATTCCCTTTGTCGAAAAAGGAGAACAAGTACTCCAAATCCTACCACCAGTGCAATTTTTATAACCTGAAGATAAATTCAAGATTTAGAACTTAAACACATTTCTCATTCTTCTGATACAGATCTTTAGATTTTTTTATGATTATGAGTAAACAAAAACGTTAAACCTGTCCAAGCGATCCATTAGAAGCCTCTTCATCTGCTCTTTCTGGACTCGAGCTCCCTGAAACATGAGTCTGTTCTTCACCTTGTTGCACAATAACATCACTTCTGCGATGCACTTTACCCTGAGATGCATTTGTGCCAACACAAGATCAAGAAAACGGTACAAACTTGTTCAAGTCGAGACTTATGGTTAGCAATAAGATAATGTAGCAATTTCACCCCATCTATGTACATATGGGTCAATTTGGGTTACATGTTATTTGATATAGGCCAAACAGAGATTACACTAATAAAGGAAAGCATATGGGGTTATTCTCAATTTTGGGTAACCAGCAATAATATAAAAAAGTTCATTTTGCTACCGCATGGTTGTTTTTGATCATTTCTATACCTCAACTATTTTTATTTGTTCTATTCTTGTGAAAGTATGGTCTTTTTTTCCCCCATAAATCTTCCTACTTCTATTACATTTAAGTTTATTATTATAAAATCCAACATTAATGAAATAGAAAAAAGAACTAAGCATAACCATATCATACAAAAATGAGACTAAAAACAAGCAAAAAATGAGAATTTCACAACAATTGAACAAATAAAAATAGTTGAGGGACAAAAATGAACTTTTAGATAGTTGATAACGCAAAGCATATTATATCCCCCTAATTGCTATATTCAGAAAGGTCGGTATCTTTATTTTTGTAATAGAAATTGTAATCACATTTAAGATACTCACAATTCACAAAAACCCCATATTAAAAAATGACAAATTTGTTGAAAGTTCAACCATATTTTGACATGTCCTAAAAATTTACTTGTTTTGACCAGATTCCAATTAGACCAGTTATCCAACCAGCCCTTTTTGAACTATAGAGATTAAAGTCACTTACTTTCACAATGCTTTCTGGCATAGAAGCAGAAACCTTTTCTTGATGATCTCTTTCTTTAATCTTACTATCACCTTGGGCTGTCATACAAAAATGTCTTTTTACATCAAGAAATATCCATGGACCCAAACCACCATTGTCAAAGTACTCAATAATGTCTTTCGAAGTAGTTCTACCATGAATACTACCTTTTACATTGTGTTTTGTGTTACTATCTCTATCGTCTGTAGGCATCCTTCCAAAGACCATATCATTTGCTTCACGTGATTTTTGTAGTTCCTTCACGTTGGTTTCTTTGACAGCAACTTTCTTTTGTTTATTTATACCTATATTTGTGACTGCAGTAGAATCTTTTGGCAATTTTCCTGTTCCTGTTGGCTCGTTTCCTTGCGATTGCATATTTGATTCACTTGGTTCAGAACCACCTTGCTCTCCTTTTGATATGATACTCGCAAGGTCTTTCTGCAAATCACCTGTACTAAAAGAATTTCTGAGCCTAGTTGAACCTGCTATTTCTGTGTTCTTCACCTTCTCCTGGCTTGAATCATTTACTGCATTATCCTTCAAAAAACGTACGGTTCCAACTCTGTAGGATTTCGTACCCAGAGGCTTTAAAGGTACTCTATCCTGAAATCAATTCATATGAATATATTATAGGTGGCAGTTTCGACTCATCTAAAAATAAGTGGATTCGGGACATACTTTCTCATATTCTCAGCCGGTCAAAAAACCAAAATTTAAAACCCTAGCCAAAGATTAAGGGAGTTAAATTAATCAACAGTTTAGAAGTTGTCAAGGGTATTAAATTGCTTATTACCTCCTAAATCATTTCAATCAAGAACAAACTAGACCATTGTTAGTATAATCATATTTGATAGTTGATACGTTTAATACTTCATAAAATTCTATAACTGCAGCATTTTGAGCGGTACTAAAACATGACCTATTGACCCAAACCCAGTTCTGACACATCCGACCCACCTATATAGCTACCTAGAAAATCTATAAATAATAAAGAAGGCACCAAGCCACCAAAAAGATTCAGAAATAGAGAGTATACATACCTGAGATATACTACTTTCAAAGGCGCTAATCATCTTCTTTATATTGCGCGGAGTTTTCTCTGGCAGGCTCTGCTTATCCGGTTCGTTTGCTAGCGAAGGCGAGAATGATTTTATCTTTTCTGCAATATTTGATCTTGATGATCCTAAACCTTGAGAAGATATTACTTGCAATCTTTTGGGTAGGTCTCCATGTAGTAATTGAATCTCATTGTTCTTGATCATATTCACTTTGGTTTCCTGTGCCGAGGCAGAAGGTTTGCTCTCTTTGCTCGTTTCCATTACATAGCTTGGGATCTTCTCTTCAAGATTCTGCTTAGCCAACTTCTCGTGATCTGATGGTTTTGATTCAGCTGCATGATTCTTCTTAGCCAAATCAGTTAGTGTACCAGCCTCGGTTTCTGCTACCGTTGCTTTTTTGTGTACCCCTTCTTGTAATCGAGTTGCATTGTTTGTATTTATATGAACTTCAGTTTCTTGTAAAAACGAAGTGGATGTGCTCTCTTCATTTGTTATCTTTACGTCAGTATGGATTTTCTGTTCAAGACTCTGCTCATCTAACTTCTTAGCCAGATCACCCGACAACTTAGGTGTTGCTGTTTCGTTCTTCTTTGTCAAGTCTGTTAACGATGGCTTACTCTCGAAGTTCTCAACCAATGGTTTCTGATGTGTCCCTTCTGACGTAGGAATGAATGAAGTCTCTTCTCTTTTATCTGTAGCATTCTAAAATAAGAAACAAGTTGTGAATCGATGAAGTAAAACCAACACGAGGCTTGTTTTATGGTAAGTGAAACCAAGAAAGTTATGAATACACAGAAGGGGTGAATTGGGAGGATTGGGTAACAACTGACAAGTCAAACGGGTGAGTTTTAATCTGGGGTCAAAACAGTTGGGTCCGTTGACTTTAATTACTAATTAATGTATTTACAAAACCTAGAATATCATTTTGATAATCTGGTTTCTTTTAATAAAGTGATTTAGGAGGATGTAACCATTTGAATATACTTTGGGCAACTTTTCACTTTGTTCAACCCATTTGACTTGTTTCATTTATAGTAAATATTTAACGTTACCCTTTTGACTCATTCAGATAAGATATAACCCAAATGAACCAATTTTTAAATAAAGGAGCCAAAGTTGCTAACCCTGCTCAAAACCAACAAACAGGAATTCTGAATCAACGAAGGCGTCATTAGAATATGCAGCTAAGTAACACCAAGAAATTTATTGAACAATAAGATTTAATCCTTAACTGTAAATGATTGCCTATGAAAAGCTTCTTCTTTTATCCCATCGCTAGATTCAGCAGCCTTAATGGAGGTATGATCATCAAGAGGGGTTAAGAGACTGCCCTTCACACGATCACCATTGAAACTGCTTCTTTGAAAATCTTGAGAAGACGTAGCCCTCAAAACATCTAGACAAAACCTTTCAGAGAAGTTCAAACGTAAGACCGAGTTGACAATCAAAGGAATGTGTTCATCCTATTTGAACTCAGTTATCCTTTTATTTGTGCTTAAAATATTTCTTTACATAATGCAAGATCAAACCTGAGACCTCGTGTCTGCGCAACGATGAAGCAAGAGATTTGGCACTTTCTGTTTTTCTTAGCCTGCTACCGAGGATCTCAGCTTGCTTCTTCTTCATAGCAGATTCTCTCTACAAGCAACAAAATAAATGTAACTTCCAAACTATGATTCATCTTTATGTTAATTTATTTATCTATCATAGCAATCATATGTAAAAAATTCTGATTTTTTTGATCAATAGGTAGCTTAGTTTGTTCGCAATAGGAAAAAGATCAATCTTACATTTTTTTTTAATCATTTAAGGTAGATGGTTAACTTAAATGATTAAAAATTGAATATTTGATTACCTTAAACGATAAAACTTATAGAGTTGGTTACCTTAAATGACTAAAAAATGAAAGGTTGATCATTTTTCTATTACAAATAAACTTGGTTACTTTAAATGATAAAAAATGGAAGTTTAATCACTATTTCTATTGCAAACAAACTTGATTACCTTAAAGTTGAACAATAAAAAAGGTAAAGTTGGTTACCACTTTTGGCATTTGACCCTTGTATATGCTATATAGTATCAAACTTATTTTTAAAACTAATTGTATGGTCATGAACAAACGTAGGTTGTCAAACACTAGAAACTCAGATAACAACCTTCAAACTGCATATTCAAGCACCTAAAAAACATAATCACACTCACTTTTACAGTTGCATTTAAACGCATATCCAAACACCATTATATTATATACATCAAAGAATAAGATTAACGAAACAAAAAAGGGAACTTAAACCGGTTACCATTGAACGAATGCGGTTGCGCTCTTCGTCGCTGAGAATGAACTGCAACTTCATATGTATAGCCCCACCTCCTTCAATGCGAAATAAGTCATCCCATGTACCTTTTTCAATTATCGACATGGTTCGAACACCTAACCTCCAAGATCAACTCAACCCTAATTAGAATCATATAACCTAATTTTAAGCAATGTGAGATTAATTCAAGAGTTTTATAATAAACCTGAATGTGATACTTGATTTCCCTCAGAATCCTGAATTGTGATGATCAAATTATCACGCAGATTTGTCAATGGACTGTACTAAAAACCATTATGTTAAATCAGCAGTGTTCATAAACAAGATTAAATAAACAAAAATTAAGAGTTCAGAATCATACAAAGAGAATGTCCCTTTTTCCCCAGCTTCATGTTCAACTTTCCCCAATGAAACTACATGATAAATTGAATCAAAAACAACTTCAAATAGTTATAAAAATTGTAACAAATAGAAGTGAAAAACAAGTTACATACCCTTGACGAAATTTGATGAAGATGGCAGCTCCTTGAAGTCCAAAACTATATAATCAAATGATTAAATAAGCAAAGAGGTATTGCCTGAAGAAATCATAGAATTACAGATGAAATGAGGAAGATTGTTGGATAAAAGTACCTGAAACTTGAATGGATCCTGGCATTGGAGAGCAGATGTCAAATAAACCGAATACAATTTATTAGGGTTTTGGGAATTTGTTCATGATGCATTAAAATCTGAGAAATTTTGGGGATGGAATGAGTGTGATTGTGATTCAAATGTGTGTCTGTAGGGGGGGTGGGGTTGGGTGAGATTTGAACTAATTTTATCCACCACAGATGCTACAAAAAGAAACGCCAAAATTTTGTCTTGCTCTGTAAATGAATAAACTAAAGGATAACAACAGACCCCCTAAAATAACATTTCAAGAAACAGGTAAAAATGTGATCTTTCATGGTGGTTTGATGGTTGAAGAACATCACCTTGTTAAGTATAAACCACAAATTATACCACAAATTATAGTTTTAAAAACTATATATACACGTATATAAACTTTATAACAAATTATCTCAACATTGTTAAGTATATACATTGATAACTAATAGTTTATAACACAACCAAAATAATAAATATACATGGCAAAAACTTATAAAACGTATAGAATAAAATAAATAAAATATTTAACAATAATACACGCACTGTAGTGATAGTTTACATTATAAAATTACATAAATATAAAAATCTATATATTATAATAAATGAGAACAACTCTTGTCACGTGTCATTCTCCTAATACACTATTTTTTTCATTTTCCCGCTATTTTTTCAAAATATAAAAATAATATTAATTTAAGTAACATGCATGTCATTTAATTGATTTAATTAGAATTTATGTTTGAAACTTATTATTTGTGTTTCCTAACTAATTGAAACTATAAATAATACTTATTAAAGGTTTTCAAAATTAACAATGTAAAATAAAAAATGAAAAAAATAAATAAAATAATGAACTTCAAATTTAAATATCCCAAAAAATAAATAAATCTTAAAAAATGATAAAATAAAAACTTCAAATGTAAAATTTAAAATATTTTTTTTTAAAAGCTCTATAAAATAATAAACTTCAAATTTAAATGTCCGAAAGAATAAATAATTATTTGAAATAGAACTAAAAACCTTAGTATATAATAAATTTGAAAAAAAATTTGTTTTCAAATCTTTATGACACATTATAATAAAATAATCATACGATTTTTCAAATGTATTTTCTTTAATAGAATTGTGTATTAATATTTTCTAAAACTTCAAAACTAAAGTTGCAAAATTTATATTTTAAGATAACTTAATTTCGAATAATCTTGATTATATTTTAAGTTGACCTGCAATTATTATATCAAGTTTTAATCACTTAAGCAATAGATATTTTTTTATTAATTAAACCATCTTCAATAAGAAAATGTATATATAGTTTAATTTATTAGTCTCTAACAAATGTATACGATTTAGATTAATATACTTCAAAAAAATTAAAATGATAAATTACCATTTAAAAATTATTTTGTTGATTTCTATGAGATTGGTGATAACACAACAACAAATAAAATGAAGGTTCAACATTTTTGAATCAATAATAAAAAGATAACAATTGAATTGAATCACATATGTAATAACCATAAAATAGTATATTTAAATCAATAATTCAAATATTTTGAATAACATCTTAACTGTCTTTTTTGACTTAAACATAGACTTAGACTCTTAGAGTCGTCATTATTCACCATTGACTCGATGATTTTGTCTGCGTATCATAATTTTGTTGGTTTTTATTGTATCTTAATTTAAGAAAGGATTCCTAAGGGATCACACCTCTTTATAAATATTTAATTTATAACTAATTTATTTTATCAATCTATGTAACACATGAGTATTAACCTAGTTTATACTACGGTATTAAATAGGATCGGGGTCAAGGGTTAAAGCGTTTCCCATCCTCATCCCAATTCAACTCAAGTTCGGGGAATCCCCGGTAAAGTCAAGGTCGAGTTTCGGGTTTCCCCTCAGGGTCGGATTTTTTGCCAAGCCTAGTTATTAGAGGTAGAAAGTAGGAAAGGTTTTAACCATAACATAGTCGGTAACTACTAACTTGTTGAAATGTAGTAAGTAATCTGAGTTGTGTGATAATATAACAATATTATTCTTCTAATCATCTTTCCATTTTATGTGACATTTTCATGTATCATATAATACACCCCTATAATATACTTTGAACATTATTCCAGTCCAGTAGATATTCAATGTTTCAAGTTTCATCGCATCAAATGGGCCCAAATGGGCTTCTATTAATTATCACACATTCACTGCATTGGCATTGTAGCAACGCAATCCAGCCCAATAGCCCATAAACCATAATCTATTAATTTGTGCTTCAAAAATTAGCGGGAGTATTTCCCCCCACCATTTCTCTTAGCTTGTGCTTGTTTCACTCTCTTTTCTCTCTCGTTCTTTCTCATTACTCGACGACGTCCTCTGCCGCCGTCCGCCGGCCAAACTCCGACCTCAGCCCCTCACCTCACTCTCTTCTCGGTTTGGTGCCACAGTCACTTCTGGTCAAGAAAGGTAGTTGCCCTCTCTTCTCTTGTGGTTCGATTTGGAATACTGCTGGTCAAGAAATGTAATTTTCATTGAAATGTTGCTCTTATATTATCTTGTTTGTGGTTTCTTTTCTTGAATTTTTGGATTTGCTTTACTTGCTTCTTTTGATTTTGATGATTTGGGTATGTTTTACCCTGTACAAAGTAGAGTAAAATATGTTGATTTGGGCATTTTGTGATTCATTGGAGGCTCATTTTTTGGATGAAATTTGTCTTTTGAGTTTATTAGATGTGTTAAGTTATCTTCTGTGATTCATTTGGGCATTATATAGTTATGATAACGCTTTATATATTATAAAAGTTGTAAATATGTTAAATTTAGTCAATCAAATTAGAATAAAGAGGATGATTACATTCATTTTTCAAAAGAACAATTTAAAAAAGAAGATTAGTTAGTCTTTTGTAACATGCCAAAGGTGATTAGTTAGCCTTTTGTATGTTCTTTGACTATTTTCAAATTTTGTGTTTGGATGCTAGAGTTAAAAGAACTTGAAGATTAATAGGAGCTATAGAAATGGTGTTCATCTTAGTTTGTTTAAGACTTAAGTACACCCCACTAAACTTGATGATTAAAGTGATCGTTACTTGGTTAAAAGTACTTGGTGATTAAAATGATCGTTACTTGGTTAAAAGTACTTGATGATTAAAGTGATTGTTACTTGGTTTAAGTACACCCTACTAAATTGTTTTAAATGGTGTTTCATCCTAGTTTGTTCCCATAGATATAGTGCTTGGAATCTTTTGTATTCACTAAGTTCTTGCTTCTACATATTGTCAAACACCCCACTTGCTCATGATTATCTAGTGATTTTGTGTTAACAAATTGTCAAACGGTCTATTGAAATCATATGTACATTGTCTAGTTGAAATATAGATGCTATAATATATAATTATGTTTTTTTTTAACTTCAAATATATAGATTATGTCATTCTAGTTATCTTTTAAAACATTCATTATTAATAGAGTTGGTATCAATTATATGCTACTTTAGACACTTTATGATAGTAATTTATTTTGTTAAAAATAAAGCATTATATCTTTATAAATAAAGAATACCATGATCAATTTAGAATGTTAGACTATTAGTAATATTTGGCTTTGTTGTTAATATCATTCTAAAATAATCATCAGAACTCCCTTCCAAAATTGATTTAGAAATTAATTTCGGATGGTTTTCGTTTTGGGACTGCTTTTTGAATATTTTATTTCATTTAGGATGTGAATGTGTATTACATGATTGTTTGTTTAATAAATATTCAGTTGTCATTTTCTCTTTACTTCTTAGGTATATATTTAATATTTCTATATATACTTAGGTACTAAGGGAAAATGCTACCAAATTTCTTAAATGATCAATCATGTAATACAAATTCACATATGGTGTAAGATATTCAAAAGTGAGTTTAGAAGCCCACCATTTCAAATGCTCTATTTGTTGTTTGATTTTTTGTTCCCATTTGAGGGCTGCGTTTTGAATCATCTATTTATAGTTTACTCAAGCTTTGTGAAACTCTATTTGATTTTCAGTTGCATTATGCCAATTGATAAAGGCTGGAGTACTATTCGAAACCGTAATGATCCTATGTTCGTGCAAGGCCTTGACACTTTTATTGAGACATGCAAAACACACGTAGACAAAAGAGGTCTAATCAGATGTGCGTGTCAAAAATGTCAAAACATGAACTTTGTACCATTGTCAACAATGAAATTTCATATATTTAGATATGGTTTCTTTCGACGATATCTTAAGTGGACTTATCATGGTGAAAGTACGATTCCAACAATTGTAGATGACGTAGCTCCCAGCAACGAGACGGCTGGCGTTATCGATGATGTTATGGGGGCGTTGAACGAAAATGATACCAACCATGACAAAAAGAACTTAAATATAGATGGTAGCGGTGTTAATGGATTTCTTGAGCTGTCAGGGGAAGTTGAAACAAAATTATATACTGGTTGTACTTGGTTTTCTTCCCTTAACTTTTTGTTCTTGATCGCGACTAAAATTTTTAATTATGATTGCAGTTGTACCACCCCCAAAAAGAAGAGGCAAGGCTAAAAACCATGGCCTTACAATCATGTGGGAGAAAAATGGCAGGCAACCTTTGTCTTTGGTGTTTGACAAACTTGGTACCGTTGCGACTTACACTACTATTGGAGAGATACATGATCTCTTTATTCGTGAGGTTGGCACGTATATGTGGCAAAATATCTCTTTAGATAGACCTTCTTGGGCAAACGTTTCCAACACTGAGAAGAATGCAATGTTCGAGCATCTCAGTGTAAGTTACTTATACAAGTATATTTCATTTGTTTATATTTGATTTCTTTTTAATTGACTAACTTTTTTTTTTAAAATTTTGTAGTCATATTTTGATTTTCAACAGATTACCAATGATCCTGATCATAAAAATTGTATGGCGAGCCTTGATTATATGATCAGTAAGCGTTATCGAAGTCGTAAAAGTGATGCAAAAAAACATTTTTTGAATGTCGGAGGGTATAATGATATAGAGAGAGCAAGGGCTACCCCGCCTGATGGTATGAGTCATTCAAATTGGCAGAAAGTCGTAGAATTTTTCAATACGAACACGCATAAAAATCTCTCTACGAGAAACAAATCAAATCGTTCAAAGCAACTATACACTCACCGTGGAGGGACGAGCTCGTATAGTAGCTCTTGTTACAAAAGAGTAAGTTATGATAAAGAAAGTTCTATATACATGTAAGTGTTTATTTAAATTGCAATCTAATTTATAATATTAAACAGAATAAGAGAAAACTCCAATCCTTTTACGATGCTCATACTAAAGGTGGGACATTCAACAACCCAGCAGCAGAGGAAAATTATGTAAGTGTTTTGTTGCTTAAATTTAGAAGTATATTGTTGTATTTTTGCTTAATGTGAAGACATTGCTATTTTTTTTCTTAATGCGAGGTATATTGTTATTTAATCATCATTGGAAAATACAGAATGCATTAGTGCGTGAGTTTAAGCAACAAAGTCAATCCTTAGAATCTTTGACGAGTCTAGCCCAGATAGACGAGCGAACCGCTTTTGAGAAGGCAATGGGACCTCGACGAGGACACATAAAATGCATTGGGCGTAAAGCTTTTGGAGCGTTGACTTCTAGTAGTTACTTTGAGGGGCAATCACAAACACCACAACAAACACAGGTAAAATTATTTGTACTTATTTAGCAAAATTAGTTAAGTTAATTTCAAAGTCTCATCTAAGAACCGATTAATGCAAGTTAGTTTGGTAGTTTGATAATTAGTCATTTTCTAATTTGGTAATCATGTGATTTATATGTTTATAGTTTACTAGTTTGGTACTTTAATAATTAGTCGTTTTTACTTTGGTACCCATGTGGTTTATGTATGTTTATAGTTTGGTAGTTTGATAATTAGTCATAGTCTAGTTTGGTACTCATTTGGTTTATATATGTTTATAGTTTGGTAGTTTGATAATTGATAGTTTTGTAGTTTAGTTTGTGTAGAGACTTTGATAGTTTTGTACTTTCAATTATATATGTTGATAATTGTTAGTTTTGTACTTTGGTATATGTTGATACTTTGGTAACTTCATACTTACCTGATAGTTTGATAATTGGTAATTTTGTAGTTTGGTTTATGTTGATAGTTTGATAATTAGTAGTAGTCTAGGTTGGTTATTTTGATACTTTTCTTTATATATGTTGATATTTTGGTACATTGGTTTGAAATTTTGGTAATTGTTAGTTTATATCACTTTCATTAATGACTATAGTTAATTATTAATTTGTGTAGACGAGTCCTCTTGATACTCTTCTTAATGATCCAAAGTCTAGAGCGAAGCTTAACGACATGCTACAGTCACTCTCAACCCAAGGTACCAGCAATGGCAATAACGAAATGAACGAGGGGGGTGGCGATGACATGTCCAAGTAGTTTTTAACTTTTATATGTTTTTGTAGACAATGACTTGTCTGATCCGTTATGTTTTGTAAACGATGACTATATAGTACTTTTATGTTTTCTAGTTTTATATTTGTATTAGTTTGTGTTTATGATATTGTTATCTTTCTGTAGCATGTTTGAACAGGTTTGATTAATATGTATTAAATATTTTTGGGTACGGGAAATACAATATTATTTTTTAAAAGATGTCTATAGAGGTGACACTATGTGCGACACTTGAACATTAGGGACAAAAACTTTGGTTGTATCTTCATCGATTTAGTTTATATATCTTTCATTATTCAAATATGTTGTGTATTTTACTAGTTTAAACCTAGTTACATTGATCAAGTATTATGTGTTTTTTGTTTTCTTATTTTGTTCTATTGATGAAGCTGAAGGCCTAAAATCATCTGGTAACTAAAAACCTCCAATGTCCCTCTGCCACATCATAACCTCCTCTTATTATGTTTGATAAAAAAAATGTTAACAAAAACTTAAAAAACAAATCGTATTTAGACAAATATTTATTTACAGCAATTATGCTTTTTAAATCTTGTCTCCAACATTGTTTCTCATTTATAATTATATGTTGTATTTAATTGATTATTTAATTTGTTATCCAATTTTAGTTTTAGTTCATTTCAAGAATACACACACATTAAATGTTCAATATAATTTTCAAGTACTTTAAGTGACTCACCAATATGTTTCAGTAATTAAATCTTTCGTTACATAAAAAACATTCTGATTTCTATATTTAAATAATCTATAGCAATACAATACACTTTATCTATATGTTTTGATAAAAATATACAAATTATTACTTTCAATTTATTCCTAAATTAATTAACTAAATAAATATTCTATTATTTAAGTAAAAGCGTCAAATTATTTAAAACAAATTTAAGTTAATATTAAGAAAATAAAAACAAAAATATAAAGTAAACAAACAAACAAAAAAAATTTAAATCCCAATTATAATTCATAACTCACTCAGATAAGATTAAAGTATTCATTTGATGAAGCCTCGTCTTAAGTGCTTTATAGTTTATACTAGTTTACGAACCCACGAATTACGTGGATAAAGTTTAAAAAATAATTTGTTATATAGAATGTATGTAAACATAAAATTAAACCATATAAATATAAATTTTTATTAAAAAATACAAGAAATGTACGGTTATTTGTCAAAAATATTATATATCTATCTTTCTAAATAACTATAGTAGTTATTAAAAAAAAATTATTTCTAAATTTGTGTTTGTGTGTGTATATAATAAATATTAATTTTAGATTTAACTTTGTTTGTATTTAATTTAGATTAAAAAGGATAAAAAATAACAAAATTATGCAAATAAAAATATGATTTATTGAAATAGCGTCACGTGACAATCTTTATATTTTTTTATTGACACATTTTGTATTTATCTTTTTATGTGGAACGTAGTGACGCCATGTGGCGTTTTGTGTTCTCATTTATTTTTTTTATTGACATATTTTGTATTTATCTTTTTTTTTATTGTTTTATTTTAAAAATAATAAAATGTATTTATCTTTTTATGTGGAACGTGGTGACACCATGTGGCGTTTTGTGTTCTCATTTATTATATATATAGATTGGACACAAAATTGGTGCTTGGATGTTCAATAAATAAATAAAGCAGAAAGTACAAGTAATAAACCCTAAACCATATATATTACAGAAGAAACAAAAATCAGTAGTTTAAAATTCATAATAATTAGTCATTGTCCTAAAAATTGTTTTGTAAGTCTTTGAAATAATCTTATGGATAAATACATATTTGACCATCCAACAACTTCTAGATTTGTACACATTTAACCACTAAATTATTTTTTGGACATATTTGGCCATTAAAGGTGCACACATTTATCCTCTAAACTATCACATTTGTACACATTTAGCCGCTAAAATAGTCATATTTTTCTGAATTTGATCTATTAACTAAAGTTTAATGGTTAAATGTGTATGAAAATAAATTTATGACTAAATGAGATAAATATGATAACTAGAATGTCAAATATGTACTTGACTCCAAGCGCGTATTTGGTAAGTAGCTTTTAGAAGTTTAAGTTTTTAATATTAATTTGGATGATGGAGTTTGAGTGTTTTTAATATCAAATGTTTTTCCATGATTAGCTACTTGACGTAGTTTTTTAAAATGAGTTTGAGTTTTTGGTCAAAAAGTTTCTGTTTTAACCTTTTAGAAACTACACTATAAGAAACTGTTAAGTACATTTTCACAGACGATGCCTAGAAATGATAGTAACAAATATTAATTGTGAAGGACACAGTCTTGACACAAATTCTAAGTAACAAATACCTAATGTGGCAGAGCTTTAGCCATTGGATCTCATTGATCCATCCTACCTAAAAAGTAAGCACCCATGACGTGAGAACCCATGAAACATTCTCCGAAATCCGCCTCTAGCAAGAAGGCTACCCTCTGATAAAAGTACTAATTTGTCTGTCCTAGTCAAAACCACACGTGCAAGTTTCCAGCATGTGGTTCGTCCATGCTTGAGATTGCGAGACTCATTCCATGTAGATGCACTATAGTAGGATTAATATTTTTTTATGGTATTTAATACTAAAAGTATAACTACATTTTACCAAACACTTTCATAAAATAAAGATTTCAGTTATTTCAAAAGCTACAACTCACTAAAGCTCTAGCTTATGGCTTTAACTCGAAGTTATAGCTACATTTATTTAAATCTTTTCTATTTTCAGTGAAAGGTTGCATAACTCTTTATTCTCGGTTTACAATAATTTCTTACATCCCGCTATCTAGTGTGAAGTGTGAACATTTATATGTTTGTGTGAACTTTGGCTCAAAAGGATTCAAACCGAAACAAACAATTTTATATATCATTTTAATTTTAAAAGTTTGTTTAATGAAATATTTTATTTTTTCAAAAGAAATTTACTCATTCGCAACTTTGCTTGCAAGATCAAACTACCCCCTAAATCCTAAATGTGTCACAGTGTTTTTTTTTTCCTGGGTTACTTTGTAACTTTGTGTAAAAGAGTCATTATCCATTCAGAACAACGGTGACAATTTCGGCACGTTCAAGAAAACGCGTTGACGACCAAAAGTCATAAATTCTATATATTTTTTCCAAAAGAACAATTTGTTTAATACACCGTTTTGTAAATTTTCATTTTAAAAAAAAGTTATGTTCTATCTTAATTTTTTAAAATAGGTCAATTTAACTGTCCGGTCCGTTGTGTCAAAATTGACATCCCAAATTCAGAATATGAAGCAGACAAATTTTTGTGACATAAAATAAATTAAGGATGTTTTTATCAGGATGATTGCTGACATAAATAAGTTTAATTTGTGGGTTTAGGTTATCCACAAAATAGTACCCCTTGGATATTATTATATTTCTTGAATTGGAAAGTCGAAGGGTTAAATCAAGTTTTGATAAGGCCCACGATCAACTGGGCCCAATTGACTGTTTGAAATATGGATAAGGGATGATGCAATTGCACAGTCACACTTTCCTTTTTATTTTCTCTTTTTTCCAATATTTGAACTTATAAAGTTTGATGTATGCGTTTGGGTAATAGCGGCGGCCACGCCACCCTAATCCATTCAAGTCTCCACAAATAAAACACAATCAATTTTTCAGTACATGAGGGTGTTTGGTTTTACATTATAAACGAGATTATTAGATTATTACGTTACAATAATGTAAATAATTGGTTTAAAATGTTTGGGTTGCATACGTAAATAATTGATTATTTGCATTTAGAGTTATTTCTACCAAACTTTTTCATAAGTTAAAAAATGTAGTTTATTTGTTTAATAATAAACGATTATTTAGTCATTTTACAAGTTAAAACGCAAATCCAAGCACTTTAAAAACTGATTATTTGATAATTATGATAACAAACAGCAGAAGCTAAACCAAAACACTACATTTTCAGCAACAATTTTTGTTACAACATTATCTGATTATTAGTTTTCAAAACGTTACAACACTTTTCAAACACAAATCCAAACACCCTCATATATTTTTTGTCATACTAATTTTGATTAAAACTGAAATTGTTATGGTGTGTTTTCCAAATTGAGAATGCAATATCTTAGCGAATCTCACAGCGTTTGAGTAAGTCTACAGTTAAGCATGTTTGTGTGACCTTCCTAAGAAGTCTTCGTTGAATTGTCAGCATGGTTGCCAGAAACAATGCCATGAGAGGAAAAGAGGCATGACCTGTACCCCATGGTGGACAATATTGTATCTAGGAAGGCGAGACATTACATATGACACAAGCGTTCCCTATCACTTTCTGTTTTTAATCATTTTCTCTTCTAAAAATAAAGGACACAAGCGTTCCCTATCACTTTCTGTTTTTAATCATTTTCTCTTCTAAAAATAAAGGACACAAGCGTTCCTATCACTTTCTGTTTTTCCTTCACTTTATCTTCAGTAGTAAGGTTCGTCAAGTAGATTTATAAAGAATTTTTAGTTTTTACAATTAAGTATAACCATAGGAACATTTATCTAGTTTTTAAAACAAAATTCATTATCAAATTCTGCCAAAATTTATTTGAGAAAAATCATATTTGTATGAAGTGAAAAAACATCAAACAACAAACTTTGTAATGGTGACATTTGTTAATTAGTTATTATCATATTTTATGGTTACCAAATTGACAACCAACTTTTAAAAGGATAACAAGGGTAAGATAGTAATTGACTACATATTCAAATTAGCTTTACAATTTGACATTGACACCCTCCATATTTAAGGATAAGACAGAATTTTTTGGAAGGTTGAGTGTAAAACTAATATTCTTTTTTGCTTATAATAAAGAAAAGGAAAAAGTATACTTTGTTAAAGATATAATAAATCAGAACATGTAAAAGTTTATAACATTTTCAACGTATGTTAACCTGTTTCGACTCGATAAATTTCATTATAACTATTTATCGTATCAAAACTTTGATCGATCGTATAAATATATGCCAAAAGTTACATTATTAAATATAAAAAAAAAATTTAAAAAAAGAAAAAGAAATGAGGATATTGGATGTTGAAGCAAAGGAACTGTCATGTGGGCTCTGCATCATGGCATGGGTTTGTAACCAAATCGGCCTAACCCAAAATGTCTTTGGTTTGGTGTAGGGTTCAACCAACTCCTTCACTAACTAATTTTGTATCACAAAATATAAAATTTTAAATAGATTTTTTTGTATTAGATGACCTAAAAAGTTATAATATTAATAAGAGTAAATTACTATTTTGAAAAGGGGTAAAGTCATACAATAGTAACCTACTGTTGAAAATTTATCAATATGGTACGTCTACTTTTTTAAATGTCGATATGGTACCTGTACTTCAATTTTTCATTACGATATGACCATATTTGTAATAGACCCCTGTTTTTTATACCATTAGAACATTGTTTCGTATGTAAAAACCGGGCTCTATTATGTAGAATGACCATATCGATACAGAAAATTGAAGTACACGTACCATATAGACAATTAAAAAAGTAGACGTACCATATCGATACATTTTCAAAAGTAGGTTGCTATTGCAAGACTTTAACCCTTTTGAAAATGATGTTTACTATTCTTGGTAAGTTATTAAACTAGACTCAAAGTTTTAAATTCTTGGACTCATTATTGATTTCTTAATCTTTTATAGTATTCTTGCTCAATTAAATACATTTTGCCGAGTCAGGGGTAGTAAGGACAATTTAAACACGTAAACTCGACTTTTGAGTAGTTGCAATTTCGTATTTTGTCAACACTAGATAGTGACATGCGTCGCAGGATTTCGAGTATTTAAATTTCATTGAAAAGACGACGTTAGAAATGGTTAAAAGCATGATGACATGACTATAATTATATTTATGAGTATGACAAAGGTAGATAATTTAGTTTTTAAGTTAAACCTAAATTTGTTAGAAGCCTTAATCAATTAGTTGAACCTGCTACAAAGGTAGTTCATAAGTCATGGTTGTCCCATTTAATTTTGAAGATAATATTATTCTTAAAAATAAAACATTACTTATGATTTATTTATTTACTTTAATAAAATATGAAATTTTTATTGTTAATGGATAATTAATTTAAATAAAGTTTAATATATTTATAGGAATCGTATTACTATTTTATAATAAAAATATTTAGTTTATTTTAATGTTTTTAAAGGCAAGGTACCATAATTGCGTAAAAACCCAACATGTCAGTTTTTTATGATAAAAACCCCAAAATAACCATGAACTAACTAAAAATCAGTAAATCAACGTTTTATCAATGGGCAACCGGTTGAAAACAGTTATTAATTCTACGTGGACCGGTAAATAACCTACGTGGAATAAATTTTAATTGTTAAAATCGGTTGCCAAGTATTATACATCATTTAAACCCCCTTGATAATGTAATCTCGTTTAAAAATTACAATTAAAAATTATCAACGGGTGTTTAAATGATGTGTAATACTTGGCAACCGGTTTCAATAATTAAAATTTATTTATCATAGGTTATTTACTGGTCTACGTAAGATTAATAACCGGTTTCAACCGATTACCCATTGATAAAACCTTGATTTACTGATGTTTAGTTAGTTCGGGGTTTTCTACGCAACGAAAAATGGTTTAGGGTTTTAATCACAAAAATTGACAAGTTGATGGTTTTTTTGCGCAATATCCTTTTTATAATCAAATCTTGGTTTTTTTTTTTTTGGAGTAAGAAATTATGTTACCCTAAAAAATGGGTAAGCATGCTTTTGGTTTCCTTCATTCATTTTATTTAACAATGAAAGAGACAGTAAATTGACTTATATGTTTTAATTATATTACTTAATAATATAACTAATTATAAGTTTGATTACGATATATTTGACTTGAAGTCTAACTAACATAGACAACATGCCTTCTGTAACACAATTTTAAATTCTTATCAACACGTATAAGAGAAAATTAAAAAATTGTACGTATGCAAGATAACGTTATCTCAACTCGATTATTTAGTTATATAAAAATGAGTTATATTCGATCAATGGTCTTTTACGATCGTATTTAATAATATAATTATTTATCAAATAATAATGAACAACAAAAATATAAATGAATTAGCATAACCCAAATCATCATGTTTTAAGTTTTACATTGTTATAAAACTTAGTCGTTATCCAACCTATTTGTTCCATCCATTTTACAATTTAAATTAACGTTGTATATTGAAAATTGAAACTGAAATTGAAATTGCATTTATTTTTATATTAAACTTGGAAAACAGAATTTAAGACTTTTGACAAATCAATAACTCGTTTATGTAATATATTGTTATTGAGTTTATTTTATGTGTTAAAATATATATTGCATTAATTAATTAAAAATGTATATTTGCAAATTAAGTAAGAAAAAAGAAGGCGGCAAAAAAGGATTTTGTGTGGGTACAAGTTGTTAAAGATATAAATGCTTGAAAAGAAATATATTGAAGGCCAAGAGACGTGCCCACTATAATTTGTTCCAACCAATATTAAAGCCAATCTTTTTTCTTAGTGTATTTATTTTTCACAAGAATTAATCATTTTAAATAATAAAATAAAATAAAATAACTATAATTC